>JAVJGI010000037.1:7166623-7228439 GCA_035590275.1 Ibycter americanus | reverse complement strand
TTCTGTAATTCTGTAAACCCCCACCATTACGAACTAAGAGTCACAGAGCTCTTCGTTTAAATGGGTAGTTGTCTAAGAAGAAATGAGCCCTAGGTAAAACAGTCCATTAATTTCATCATCTTAGCACAAATTCATGCTAGTCCTAACATGGCAGATGTAAAACTCAGTAATATGACTGTTTTGCACAGCGGCTGCTTATGAGCTCCCGAGAGGCTGCCTGTGCCACCTTAGCCACGCTGCAGAATCTCCCTGTGATGATATTTTTGCTCTGTTTCTGTTGGCATTAAATTCTTGAGACTTACTAAATTCAGCCGATGACATAGCTTATTCAGTTGTCTTGCCACCACATGCATTTATTGTTTCTTTTGTTTTCCTCCCTTTTTATATTTTCTGAGCCTTTTTGCATGATAAATGACTGCTCTAATTAGCTATTCAGCAAAGGTAAGAACTTCTTAAGCTCTACTGGCTACTGAAATCCTTTCTTTAATATGTGTACTTTTAGGCTGAATGTGATTTTTGTACCGTAGAATAGTTACTAAAAAAAAATATCCTATTTCACGAGAAAGGAAATGTTCTTTTTACTTCAATAGAAAACATTTTTCCTATGTGTTTTGCAAAATGTAACTAATTTCTTTTACACTTTCATTGATTGGATTTTGCAATTCAAAACATCTTTTACCAGTACACTTGTATGTATTAAAGTGAAACAATTTGCCTGAAATGAGATGCTTCACGCTCAATTATATCTAAATTTCTCATCTACAACTCTTGATTTCAATCTCGGGTGTCTGTGCAGCTATTGAGGCTGAAACAATGTAGAAAGGAAATGCTGTTATTTTCAATTTGTAGCAATTATACTCAGAGTGAGGCAGATGTGGTGGTTTTGAGTTTCTGCACATGGAACAGCCAGGCAACTTGTGGAAAGGTTGGCTGATTTCTTCTGTACCTGTGACTGTCTTCCTGAGTATCAACTGCTGGACATAATGTCTGAACAAAAAGCCCCTTTGAACACCACAGTACTGTAAGATGCAGTTAAGCCCTCCCATGCTCAGGACAGCACTTAAACATTACCAGAAATAGGGTTTGAATCTGTGTTTATCATGAAAGATATATGGGAAAGCTTTCTTGAATCAGGGCCATAAGTAGATGCCTAAACTTTGCTCTGTTTTAATAGGAGCATGCTGAAGCCAGTGGTATTATGTATATGTGTCCTTTGAGGCAGATTTGCAAGAAATTGAGAGAGTTAATGCCGCCTGAATGCACGCACTGCCAGTAAATTTGACATACCTAAGAAGAGTAAAACACCATACCTTGATTTAATTAACACAAAGTCTGGAATTAAGTGTCTACCACAATCTTCCCTAGCATTGAATAGTTGCACACTGGAGCTGAAATCCTCAGAACAGCATTGGGAAGTTGTAAGTGTACGTTGTTTGGCTGAATTGGAAGTTGTGAAGCCACTACTGGCATTATTATTATTATAATTGGTATTCTAGTAGGACCTGGAGGATTCAGTAAAGTTCTGGAGCCAATTATATATTTTTTTCCAAGATATGACAAAGATTTTATTTTGTCCAAATATTATTTAACGTATGATATTTGTAAGTGGCCTTGGAGCGGGACTTAGAAACTACAGACCTCTGTGCTTAGCGCTATAAATCTGCAGAGCTGTGCTCCATGCTGTTGTCTCACTGTCTCTGTGAAAAGTCTACAAAGTAGAACATCTTTAAGAGAAGGAACAGAAAGCAAATGTCGTCATCATGTACTATGGTTTCACAGTGGGAAGGTGTGCTTGCAAAATAAAATGATGGGGAAAATATTCAAAGCATAAGACAAAGGTCAAAATGACAAGACTGCCTGCATAGTTCAAGACTTCTTTAGGTCCCACCTTACCATTAAACATCCTTTCTGGGAGGAACACGAGTCTGAGTTGGCATCAGGAGACAATGAAACTGAACCCGATTCTGCGTGTCCTGGGTGAGTGCTCTGGCTGCTGTGATCCTGGGGAGAGGGGACGGAGGCTCTGACCCTCCCTGCCTCCTTTTGTGAGCCTGTACCTGATCTCTGGGAGAGTTGGTAAGAGCTCAGGCCACGCCTTTTAGCAGAATGCTAGCCTCAATTTGACAGTCTGGTCAAATCCATGCTCTGAGAATAACTCTCGTCTGCTTTAAAGCAGAACTAGTTGAAAAGAGATTCCACAGCAAATTATTCCTTGCTCCGGGGGCCACAGAGAGAGGCAGTGCTAGAGACAAAACAGGGCATTGAGCTGCCCTGACGTCCAACCATTCAGGAGTACCTGGGCTGAGGGCAAAGTCCCCTGAAAGGTCAAGGACAGCCCTTTCTTCTATACAGTGTTTCTTCAGCACCTGGAGTCTTGCCTGGCTTATTTTGCTGCAAGTCAGCTTAACTTCGTACCAAGAGACTCCTTGATTTATAATGCTTGCTTTCTTTGTTCGTGTGGCATTCTATTCTATACTTGTCCCTTTTCAGGAGTTCTTTGGCCAGGTTGTTTTTGGTTTAGTTGCCACCCACACAGAATTCAAATTTGAAATGGAAAAAAAGAAAACAGATTTGTCAATGATGAGAGACTCCAGGTGTGTGTCTGTTAAAACAGAGTCACCTTAGGCTGTCCCCTCTGTGGTGTTGATCTTGTCCCATCACCCTTTTGAACTGTAGCTCAGAATGAGGGATGACAGGGATGAGCTGTGCCATCAAAATGGAGTTTTCAGACTGACTCAGACTTTGCGGAGAGTTGGTATGTTGTACACTGATTCCCAAGGCACAATCTATTTTTGTTAGTCTTTTGAGTGCTTCTTATGTAGGCAATTGCGACCATCTATGAATCATTTTGAGATTTTCTTTTTGACTATAAACATAACATAATACAGGCTGTTAAATTAAGCATTGCAAGTAGTAAAGGTAAGTGTGGGCCAGATTTAATTCATATACTTAGTGGCCAAAAAAAAGAAGTTTCAGAGAAGTCCTGCTAATCAGGTAATGCTGAGTACAATTAAGCTGCATTCTGTTAAAGGATACTGTCAGCAAAATAAAATGCTGGCTAAGGTGAAGCATATGAAAACTGCAATGCACTACTAAATAGAATACCTGCCAGCTTACCTGCAGCTTGTTTGTTCCTCAATTATTCTGAAGTTAGAAGAGTAAAGGAATTAGGCTTGGAAAGAAATACAAACACGTTATTACCTTTCATTTTGGGATGCTTAGGCTTGTATCTATTTGTAAAGCTAGAGCTTCAACTCCATGCAGTGTGAAAAGCGATTGTACTATCTAATCCTTGCAAAAGCGGAGAGGAGGCATATTTTAAATTACATTACAGAAGTACTAATAGAGAGTTTTCACTTTCTTTAGTCATAACATTCGGAGGAAGCGAAATGCTGAGCATGTGCAAATTGAGTCTTTATGAATGGAGTGGTGTTCTGCAGGTTGCTGGTTTGGACATAGATTCTCCAGTATTTGACATGTCTTTTGGATTTAAAAAACAAAACAAAATAAAATTGCATGGTCGTGTTGTCACTAAGATGCTCCAGATTAGAAAGAAACCCCAAATAAATGGAATTTTATCTCTGCTGCCTGGAGTTTGAAATTTCCAGGAGATTTTCTACCCTATAAATTTGTTCCTGTCTTATTCCTAGGAATACAGGTGTTTTGCGTGTTGTGAATAGGAAGCTGTTGGGCTGCGTGGGGAACGTGGAGCATGTTCAGAACCTTTGATATTTTTTTTAAATTTGTCTAAGATGTTTTCTTCCAATACTATTTAATTGCCATAAATAGGTTCATGAATGTTGTGGGTGATCCTGCCTTGCACAAAGCAGACATGAGATTTCATAGACTTAACTTGCAGATCCTCCTAATTCCAAAGCACAGTTTCTGCCATGTTATTAGGAAAAAAACCTCAGCTGAAACACTGTATATAGTTTAAGCTGATAATTTGCTTGGAGTTTTCCTGGTAAAGGCTGAAGTAAAAGAACAGTTTAGTCCAGAACTACAACTTATTCTTGGGTGTATTTGTATGTTCACCTCTGTCTGGGTCTTATTTGAAGGAAAGCTGAAGTCTAGCAGAAGGCGATGAAAAGATGTTTAGGTGTATCTTATCTCTGGCAACACATGAAAATGACAGTTGTAAAGGAACTAAGTATTTCGTGTGTTTACCTCAAATTCCTACATTTTGCATGAATGTGTTTTCCTTAGCGAGGACTTGCTTTGCTGTCACAGATGGAACGCAGGATAAAATATTATTGTATCCATCATAAAACAGAACATTTTGCACTATTTTGAATCCATAAATCTCATGAATATTGGGGAGAAAAATTTTGCTGAGGAATTATATCCCACTGATTCAGCTATAGCAAAGTGGGAAGAATACGTTAAGAAGATTCCCCCGTATTTTATTAATTAGAGGGCTCTGGAGAGGGGAGAAGAGGGGCCGATGGAGCCGGCCTGGGCTGGGGGAGGCTGCAGAGACGTGGGTGGGGAATAAGTCTAAATTTTGTGTTGTGAGGAACACACTGGGAAGGGAGAAGCTGAATTAGGGCTAAGATAACTCTGGAGACACATGTGATGACAGGAAGAAAGAGTGAGATAAGTATCTGTTTCCCTCAGAGTTGACTTCGTTTAAAAGGCTTTTCCAGAAAGTGCCAAAGCTGGGTGTTGTGACGTGGGTCTCAGGCCCCAATCCCAGTAGCTGCTTATACAGTGCACTGAGCATCACATACTTGAATTATTAGATACTCCTATGCCCTTTGGTTTATGTGTGTGAGAAGTAGAAACCGAATGGGCACGAAGGCCACGCGAGCGGCCTGTGTCTGGCACCGGAATCCATCTTGTGCCTAAAGATGGCTGCGGGACCAGGGCGCAGCCCTGTCAGCCCTGCTTCCTGCCGGAGCAGAGCCGCTGCGTGTGTGATTCATGGTGTTCAATTATGAACATAAAACTTCGCTGTATAAAAATTGAAAGCTTCTCATCCTTATGTGAAGGTGTCTGTCAGTCTGCTTTAAAAACAGCGTACTGCAAATTGGAGTTCGCCAAGCTAACTAAATGTCTTCAGGGATGTTATGACGAGCTGTTAAAGGAAAGGGCACTGTCAGATACTTTAAGTAATTTTGAGCAAAAATGCTGCCAGTGTGTTTCTTTTTTGTGTCTCTTTGAGGGTCAGAGAGGACTGGTGTCTCATTGCTGTCCCAGAGCACTTCCCAGCTGCTGGGGCCACGCTGCTGTGGGGAGATGCATCCTATTCATGAACACGAGGCTATCTGCTGTTTTATGGTGGCGCTCAGGCTGGGGCTGACTTGGGGCTGCAGCTCCTGGTGCTGTCGTTTCTGCAGCCTCAAGCCTTGCTGGTGTGTCCCCCATCCCACCCCCTTCCCACAGCGCTGGGGCATTATCTGTGTTTGCAGCTCTGCACCTCATACCCCAGGCAGATGCTCTCTCCTGCCTGTGTTTAAGTCCATGTGCAGTGTCCGTGCAGGCAGCCTGGACACTGGAGTCAGTAAGTCCATCCTTCCCCGGGCAGCGATATTTGACGGTTGTGTGTGACAACACGCATTCCCCCTCTTCACAGTTAGTCCCAGTGCAGGGTTTTATCTGCGGAGATGGTGGTAGACGTAATTTTTGTTGTATCTGTTGGGAGGACATTTTTACTAGAAATACAACTGATACCTCTCAATATTTAGTGTTGGTTTTAACAGAGTTATGTGCAAGTTGAAATAAAAGCCATAGTTTATATGTCCTTATTTAACAGAATATATGTACAAGCTGGCTTTTATTTTTGGGTGTATTCCTTTCACTGGCATCACACCTTATCTAACAAAGTGGGTTTTCTTACATTTTTATGAGCTGAAGATTGCTGCTACTATCAGGAGAAACTGAAATCTAAACCAGTGAAATCTTTTTGCCATTATCGTAAAATCCAAGGTGTCTGAATAAAAGAAACCTGCTGGCTCTTTTGTCTGTTGGTTTTGAAAGACCTTAGTTAAATGCAAACATTTAGGACCTTGAAACAGAGAAAGGCTTAATTTCTCAACCATTTAAAACAAAACAAAACCGACCAAAAAACAAACCATAAAAAGTGTTGGCCCAAGTTTGTTAGGGATTAAAATTAGAGTTACCAGATATTAACAGCATAGTTCAGGTTCTAATATTCCTATTTTCCTCATGATTAGTGTCACACTTTATTTGTTCAATTCTCCAGAGTTTTGAAAGTGATACCTGAGCAGTTTGTTACTGTCAAACTATCTCTTTAATATTTTATTGTAGCATATCACTGATGCTTGATGTTCTGCATATAGCTGTGTGAGTTTATTCCCATGCATTTTATCAATACAAATATCCACGAATTCTTAACGTTCAATTTTTTTCTCATTTTCTCTTGTGAAATACCAATATTTACAATGAAATAAAGAAATGCTACTCTTTGATTTTTTAAAATTTTATTTATGTGTTTCTATATCTGCTGGTTGAGCTGGACAGATTATTTTATTCCTCTTAATACTTTTAAGTATTCTCTCATTCTGCCTTCTGTCCTTTATTGCTCTATTGCAAGCCTGTAACTGTGTAGGCTATCTAAGGTACAGACTGCCCTCACATAACCCACTTGACTGCTCAGCATAAATGAGATTTTTAATGGTCTGGTTACTTGTCATTAATTGGCTCAGACAGGCTTGAATTTTGTCACACATCTTGACCTTTATTGAACCAACAACTATGACAAATATAAAGGTCAAGAAATTCTGTCCTTAGCACCTCTTTATAGAATTACTTTGATCACATATGCCGAAATCCAAATCTCTGGTCCCTAAAAGTGCTTCTATAAATACACATAATTATTCTAGTACCTGAATGGAGCTGGAATGTTAAAATATACGGTATGTTATTAGTGGTTTAAGTAATTCCTGCTCCTCTGATGCTAGTCTGCTTCAGTCTTTGAAAGGAAAAAAACAATCCACAAAACTTAAAAACACCCTATTTTGTGGTTTAGTACTGTCCAAACCATCACACTTCAGATCCTAATGTCCTTAGGAAGGCTTTTTAGAATGCTGTTTGGGGTGGTTACATCAGGAATGGTTCAGAGTTGCAGAAGATGGAGGCAAGAAGCAGAGTCACTATTGTCAGGTGCCACCAGCATGCTGCCTAGCCAAGGCTTACCTCTTCATCCATCTGCATGTGTCTTTTTGTCTGAGTAACACTTGGTTACCCTGTGCATTTGTTCTTTGAAACATGGAATAAAGACTTAGCAGCAGTGGTGGCCTTTTATTATAGTAAAAACCTTGTACCAGACAGGCATAGACTTAGATAGGTACCCTGCCATACAGAATAAACAATGCTGGCAGGGTCTTCATTTTATCCTATACAAAAAATGAACAGTTTTCATGGAGTTGCTGTGTCTGTAGAATGCTGCATGAGAATGAAAGTTTATATGCAGTCTGTAAAATCAGTGTCTGATCAGTAAATTCTATACATTCTGTATGAAAGCCGTCAAGTTTGGCCTGTGCTTCTGTGTTACTGGGAAAACATTTAGTGTGTTTGGGTTCAATGTAGCAAGACAAAAACATTCTTATTATAGGAAGTCAAAAAACCCCCAACAAATGCCGCTATTTGTGGAACAACCCTTCTATTTGTGAGCGTGATTCATGGCCTGCTGGTGCTCTCTGTAACCTTTTTGTGAACGTAGGGCACTGTTATCTACCCGTGTATGCTGCTCTGCTAGTCCCACGGGTCTGTAGCTATTAATAGTCCTTATTTCCAGGCTTTCTTGAATGATGCTTTTCTTTCCCTGTGGTTCATTTGTCCTAGGTGTTTATGAGTCTTGTAGCTCTGACTTTTGTGAGCTGTAATTGGGGCCAGATGCTCTCCTGTGTCAATATTCTCTAAAATCTGTGAGGGTAGGAAGAGTGCAATTTACAGTTGTGCTTGTAAATGGCAGAAGCAAATATACTAATGAACCTGACATATGGCTTTACATGAGAAAATACTCAGTGGCATTGCCCTTGATTTTAGCTGCAGCCCTTTAAATCTGCTCAAGCTGCATGAATCTTTGGGTATGGTTCATGCCTGTAAATAAGTAAGGCATTTTATATATGCCATTTCAGGTTTCTGTCTTTAATTTTATGAGTAAAAGTAAGTGATAATCAGTCTAGAGTAAGCGAGATATTGAAAGGTTACAAAATGTTCAAGGTGTAAAACTTGAAAACGGCAGTAATTCAGAAGTCCTACCCTTATGGTAGGGCTTCTCTCATCATGCTTGGGGTACCTGGCTCCTAGCAAAGGCTGAAGAACAGCATGTGTCAAGTAATGGCAAGAATTGTAAAGGACAGAGATATTTTGTATTAAAGACATGTGCAAACAACCTGCTTGGTTTTTATTATGCATATATTTACCACATATCTCGAAGGAAGAAAACCAGAAGGTAAAACTTCTTGTAGCAGTGGTGCAAGATTGTAGATCAGCCTGATTTGCTTCAAAGTTTGGAAACCCCATGATACCAAATACAGCTGTTCTAGCTGTCATATTTTGAGATAAAATGAATGAGGTGTTTTTAAATACAGATGCACTATATGTTCAGCTTAACAAGACTATTTATATTCCTTCATCAATGTGAGACATCTGATGCTTTTCTGTCATGAACAAGATTTAATAAATCAAGAGCCAGAGTTGTGAGCTGATCATCTTGAAGGGCTTCTCAACTTCACATGCTTCTAGACATTGAAGGGCAGTGCTAATGTGCCCAAAGAAACTGTGAAACAAGCCTGAACCGTTTACTATTAATTTTTAATTATGAAGTGGCTAATTGCCCTACTTTGCTACTTAGTGCTCTAAACAAGCTACCCAATTTGGTGTATTTTTGTCATTGACAGAATCCCACCAAGATTCTTTAATTTTAGAGTAAAATCAAAAAGTTTGGAGGTAACTGCCTTCGAGTGATGCTGTAATTCTTCATGTTGTTTCAGTCATTGATACTTTTACCTCTAGCATGTTTTCCACTCAGTGTATATATCCCCTTAACATCAACGGACCTTCAAGAAATTGAGACATGCATGCTTCTGTTTCTAACCTGGGGTTTTGGCATACAGAATTATACAATCATTAGCTTTACTGATTCCAGTGATTATTAATTTCAGTGTTTCTTTTCCCCTTCAAGTAATCTTTGTTAGTCTAGTGAAACAGCTGCTATCTACTCAGTATCTTAACACACCTAATATAACTGAACTAAAACCTGACACAAGGTCCCTGATTCCTTTTGAAGGTCAGCAGCCAGGCAGAAGAAAGGACCAGAATAGTCAATAGCTTAGAAAAAAGATAGATGTAGGTATTTATTGCTTCACTTAAAACCATCCTTTCAGATGATAAAGAGCTATCAAAAGAAACATTAAATAAATATGCCAGCTGCCGTCATCCTCTTTCCCCCATTCGCTCTGGCAGGTTGTGGCCACATGGAGCCAATTTAATAACAATTCTGAAACATGTATTGTGCATGGTTACTTTGGCATGAACACAGCGTAGATGAGTACACTCCAAATTCTTTGACTGTAATTTCTCCAGCCCAGGGGCTATAATTTCTTGTATTTATATTTATGATGCTTAACATAATGAGACCTTGATCCTAAGTGAAGAGGTAACTAAACACAAACAGCGTGCTATCATTAATCTTAGAAGGAAGTTGGAAAATAGCATCGCTAACCTTAGACATCTATCTTCGTATGATTTAAAATAGGATCTCAGTATGAAACAGTGGCTAGAAAGCAAAAAATACTGCTATGTTAAATCTCAGCTTCTTATTAGTGTTCACACCAGGATCAGTAATGTTTTGCTTCTCTTAAAGTAATTCTTACTGTGCAGAGTAAAAAAGTATTAAAATTTTCTCACAATTTAGTGCATAGTCACTGTATCATCATTTTTATAGTTTTTATGTTTTTATTGTTTTTATTGTTTTAATATTTTTCCAGGTGTCATAAAAGATTTTAATGTAGTAAACACTTGCCTTTCACTTCTTCTAATCAATACTGACTTCACTATGACATCTTATTTCAAGGTTAATGTTCCTGCATTGCATAAGGTTGTAATTTTAATGAAATATCCAAAATAACCTGTAATTTCTTGTTTTAAGAAATCTGATAATTATTTTGCCCCACGGCAGATAATTTTTCTCCCATTATATTGAAAAATACATTATTATTTTCTTTTCCAATTGCCAATTGCTACTAAGATGGATATTTTTCAACACATTAGAAGATCATTGCTAACTCGAAATAGACTTATGAAACCGGTAATTTGCCTGTCAAAAACAGACCACAGATGTAGCTGAAAGAGGTATACTAATGGAATGGCACTAATGCAATTTCACAAATAACTTAATGAAGCATGTAAAGCATATTTCTTCCATTAAGTACACATAGCATGGAGTCACATCTTGCTTACTGGGTGTGAAAAATATTTTTAATCAGCTTAAAGGTGAAGAGACTCTTCAAGGTTATTCTACTGAAAGTCATAAATAGGAAAAAAATCAGAGAAGACTGGTAGGAGAAAGAAAAGCAACAGTATGTCTTTGGATTTGTGCCTTTCTCAAGGCTCTTAAGCTCAAGGAAGGAACAGCCTCATGAAGAAGATGATTCTTCAACATTCAGGCAGGTGCACTCAGAAGTTCTGCTGCCTTACCCCCAAACATAGAGCGAGGGAAGAAACAAAGTAGAGATAAAGTTTCAGGTGGTAAGCACAAAACCACCAAGACAAGAGCCTTTGCTTAGTGTACCCGTGAGCCTTTGTAGAGCTCTAGACCCCTTTATAATCCTGTTGAGTGCAATCCCAGCCACAAAGACCCTGTGAGATTTTTCTCAGCTTTTTAATACTGGCAGGAATGCATAGGCATTGCTTGAGGGTATTTATGTCCATGAAGTTCATCATAGGCATAACACTTCTGGAATGGAGCAAGGGAATGCATGTGGGCAGTCATCTTTTCTCTGCCCTTCCTTTGTCCCGTGCTTAGATGACAGACTGTGCTGTGGAGCTGTGTGCTCACCCAAGTGGTAGCGATGTTACCTTGCCACTGCCGTGTAAAGTACCTGCACGAACATGCAGGCGGGTGACAAACATCGGGCTTTCCCTGCTGCTGTCACTGCCTGCTCGCGTCTCAGCAGAGAGATCTATCATTATTCAGATAAGCAGAGCACTGAACGACAACAGAGGTGAAAACAAGGCAAAGGAAATGAAGAAGCACTACTATAAACCAGGGAGTCCCACCATGAATTTATTTAAGGTCATTATAGCTTAACAAGAATGTGTTTAGAGGAGTTAAATACCAGACCAAGGACTATTCCCATAAGCCTTCCAAATTTTTCCTTTCCTAAAGGTTGGTGTGGTGGAGCATGCAGTTGGCTTCTCATACTGAGAGCATGTATTCCTGAAAATCTATACTCCCAATTACAATTTTTTCAGTCTTTAGAGTGAGCTCAGCGCACCATGCCTGGTTATGTTAGCGTCATTGTCTAATGCCATTAACAATAAATGCACTGAATGCCAATACAATGTTAATCTGCACTATTCAGAGTGACGCAGTTCTTTAACCCCTATTTATTTAAAAAAAACCAAAAGAGTTTTAAATCCCTTTTATTGTTTATTTCAACATGGAATTTTTTTTGTTGAAGTATAAAAATAGTTGCCACTGTTTCTTTTGGTAGGTGCTAGTAAATTACTCTGTATGTTTTTGTTTACAAGAAATAATGTCTGTTACAAGGAAATAATGTCTGTAGTGTAACTGTTCAATGCAGTACAGAATAGAGGAAAATGTTATCATTGTAATTTTAGTTATGATTTTACTTTTTAAGCCTTGAGTTAGCAAAGCATGTAAGAACAAATGTTGTTCATCCAAACATTTTAGCATATAGTCACATTCTTAGCTAATGACAACAGATAGTGTTGTTGGATTTCTGTTTTAAGTTGACTGATGACTGCCTGAGCTCTTCTAGTCACCAGTAATTCATCAAAATATGAAAATGCAATTTTGAGTTGAACTAAACCCAAAAACATTTAAGATTTTTGATGAATTTAAAAGTAAAATGTGGATACTGTCAAGTTGAAAAGTTTATTCTTGATTTTATCAAATATCAATATAGAGGGATGTTTGATAAAAGGAGTATGTTGCAAAAGAAAGCACTGCATTTTAATTTTGAATGTTTCAGATAAAATTTGTTTTGGATTAAAAATACTGAATTAGGATTAGAAAACGTTGAAGGGAAGTGTTCAAATTTATTCTCGGTTGTAAATCTTGCTCAGTTGCTTAAACTAAATTTGTCACATCTTGGTGTTGCTAAATCTGCACTAAATACTTAGCGAGATGAATTTCACTTGGAAATAAAAAACAGTGAAGTATCTTTCACATTAAAGAAACTATAGTCGTTACTAGAAATGTAACAGGTAGCACACAGAAGAGTTTACATTTTTGTGTCCATATGGAATGGAATGGAATTTATACAGTTACTCATGGGCTTCCTTCTGTCCTTCTGACTTTCTCCCATTCTTATGGTGCTCAGAAATGAACTGGGATGTTTACTAGCCTATTGCAGTCATCAACTGGATTCTAGCAGGCTGAGTAAAATCATTCATTGTGGTGTGCCTGTTTCACTACTGGATGCAACAACTGTCCTTCTAAGAGCTGGCCGTTTCAGAAAATGGCAGTCAGGGAAACAGGCTTTCTTCGAGTATTCCAAATTCTCCAAATCCTTTTTTCCAGCTATGAAGGAAAAAGTCCTTTTATTCATACTTTCATAAAAGAACATTTCTTTTATGTGAAAAACTGCCATACTCATCTATAAATGTGAGAACAGTAAAAGAGAATTGCAGCAGTTCCTTTTACTAAATGACCATAAACCAGGGTGAAGGTTTCACTAATCTTATTGATTTCTTATCTTCTAGTTCTCTTTAGTCATCCATATCAGCACAATGAATCTGGAATATATGGGATGGTAAAAAGTTTTTGGAGTTAGCAAAAGATTTTACTGAAAAAAAATTGTACTTGCCATGTTTTTGAACAACTAGTGTTCACATTGTAGGATTATCTGGCACTTCACCGAAAATCTTTTGGAATATGTATTCCTAATTACAGCTTTATTGAAGAATACCAGGCAAATCATTCACTGGTTTGTCTAATAAAATCTCTGAGGGAGTTTAATTTACGACTTCTGTATTCATGATTAATTTCTATGCATATGTTTTGTATGTGGTACTGCTAAAATCAATAAGAATTTGCAAGGGAAACACTGTAGATTTACCCACCTAATTTCTACCCCCAGGATAGTCCATCAGGTGTAAAGTTTTGGAAATCAGGTTTACATTCTGGTTTTCAGCTACAAGGTTAATTCCCTCTGGCTGTTACCTGATAGAAATCAGAAATTAATATAATTGATTTCAGCTGTTACATTCATATTAAGCCAGCTTAATGGAAGTTCACTTATTTGAAACACTGCAGCGATGTAGAACAAATAGGGCAGTCAGTTGCAGTGGAAGGAGTTTTGCCGTTTCTAGTTTCTTTGCTATAGGGCAACCTGGATCCTTTGTTCCTTCTGGAACAAAGTTTTGCCAGAGTTAAAAGCTAGCATTTAGGGAGGAGGAAAGTCCAGTATATGATCTGTTAGTATAAGCTTCTTAGTGGGGATCCTATTCTTAAAGCTAAAAGAACGACAGTCTAGAGAATATGTAGCATGTATTGATCCTTTTGTTAAATATTGGAAAATGCCATAGTAGTAAGGAAATGGCATTTCCTAAAATGTCTGCCGTGCTCTGAAGGGAGAAGAGAGTTAAAAGTGGTTTACTGTTTACTGAAGTCAGGGGAAAAAAGGATAAATCTATAGACTGCCAGTACAAATAGTTGGCTTGCTCTCTGGATTACACATGAACAGTTTTTCTAATTATGGTTAAAGTCTGCAACTTCTTACTCTTGCAAAAAGCTGCTGAAGCCAGAAACAGGACAGATCATGGTGTGTAGTTTATTATTCTTTCGTGAATGGATTCTTTCATGTTTAGCTTTCCAGCTTTCTACTTCTGTTCTCCCTAATACTTCATAGGTACAAGGCAAATTGGTAAGATCTGAATTCTCAGCAAGCATGATCTAGGTAGAAAATTAGCTGATACTTGTTCACCCGTCCATAATGGTTAATTAACCCATGTCTATCTTAAGGGGGTTTTCACAACTGCTTGTGGTCCTTGTGATGAATTCATTAAACCCTATTCAAAAGGGGAAGAAAATCTCATTAGAGTATAAATGATATGAAATAAAATCCACCAATCAGTAAACAGAAACTACTTTACATAAATTGGAGTCAAGGTGTCTTTACAGAAATTGAACGTTTCTCATGCTGAATTAAAAAGATCAAGAATGAAATTACTAGTAATTCATAAACTCTAACATAGGAACATGCTAATAAAGTAAGCGTTACCAGCAGTTTATAAAAATGAAGAAATACCCCTTTTTAAAAATTTTGTATATGGTTTTAATAAAAAGACAAATACCTCATTACACAAAATCAAGCATCTGTGCATATGCAAGTAAATATGGATTACCAGATTTTTACTCTAAATTTTAGTCTTTTTGAATTTCACAATAGGCTATGGTTGGTATATTACATAACAAACACTTCTCAATATTAACCTTTGTTTGTATTTTAAGTAATTGGCCTATTTGGAGAATACACATTTTTCACACTGCTATTTTGCAATTAATAAAAAGCCTAGTCCACTTTTTGCATGTGAACTATTTGTAATAGACAATGTTTGTTACGGAAGAGTTGCTCATGGTCCTGTTTCTGCTGGGATTTTAACAGGGTTGAGAAGAAATAGCATGTTTGTCAGGCAAATATCTCAGGCAAATGCTGGCTTCTTGTAAATCATTTTGCATTCTTCATCTATGGAAACTCCCTTTGGTCTCCAAAGTAAATGTACCAGAATTTTTTTCCCTCTTACTGTATTGATTACGTCTTAGTGATACTGTTGGTGCGCTACTTTAACAGGCTTACCTGGCACTGTGAAAGTACAGCTGAACTTAGCACGTGCCACATTTTGTGCTGAATTCTGCTGGTGCTCAGTTAAGTCAATGAGGTTGCACCGATGCAAACGCGAGCCCACCGACTCCAGCGTTTATTGCTAACTGCCATTGACGCTGTGAAGAGAGATACGTGAAGACAGTGAGCAACCCAGGAACTCTGGTGGCAGAAGCCGTGTAATTGCAGTGACAGTGTCCAGCAGCTGGGAATTGCAGCCTTTTATATTAATTTATCAGCTGGGTGATATGCAAAACCAGGCATTTATTTTTTTATCATCTGCAGATATTGGTGGTCTTTGTGTTTTGAAAGTATATGCTACATTGTATTTTCAGAAAGGATTGCTTCAGCTGGAGCATTTTAAGGACAAGAGACTGAATCTAAGGATTTATTTACAAAAATGTAATGATGTTTGCCAATGACAGAACATACGCTGTTGGAACTGTGTGGTACAAGAAGTTCTGTAGTGGAAATTAAATGTAAGAAGACTTTGCTGAAAGAACTGCAGAATCTTGAAGAATAATTTGAGAAACCTGTACTCTATTTGTATTGCCTTTAAGAAGGATTACCATTCCTTACCAAACGTTTTTGATTTCAGAGCAAGGAGCTTTCCAGCTTTATGTTCTTTAGCATCAGGGTTAGTAGTCAAAGAACTTTACATTAGTTTTCTGGGAGAAAGATAGAAGAAAACGTCAGAAGCGAGAACAAACCTAGCAGGAAATTCTTGATCTGTGTAAAATATAAAATATAAAACTTGAGAGTAGAGATATGCACAAACTGGTTATGCTATTTAGTATTGATTTTATTGATCTAGATAATGCAGAAGCTTTATTTGAGATCAAAGCACATCACTGCATTGTGTTAACGTTGTACTGTCTGAATGTTTAGCGTTTTGAATTTGTCAGCTTGGTGGGTGACATACAGGGGGATTGGGCTAAACCATACTGAAGGCAGAGGGAAAGCTCTGCGAACACGGAGCAGCCACCATCCTGCTGAGAGCTGCGGGAGAGGGGTAGCCCTGTCTGCCCTTGGACCCTCACCCTGCTGTATGACTATGCCTTAATTCTTTTTGTGGGAAAAGGAAAGGCATGATGCAGCTGGGTTAGATTTCTCCCCAAAGACGGCACATGCTGCTCTGACTAACAGTGTGGCTTATAAAATAGTTGTCACGGCAACTGGGAAGCCTCCCCAGTCCCACAGCTCAAGGATCCTTCTCAAAAAGTTCCCCAAAACTAAGCATGATAGTAGCCTGCAGAAAACCTGCAAAGGAGGCAGGTGGTGAGGAATTAGCGTTAGGGGGAGGTGAATGAAAGAGGTGGCATCTTGGAGAATTCTTTATTTTGTACCTCTGTTTTGTTGGTGAGGCTTGAAAGACAGTTGGGTAACTCAGACAAGCAGGGACAGGATTTAGGATGTACACAGCATCGGTCAGGGATGCACAGGCAATCTTGATCTTGATTTACTCAATGTGAAAGGAAACAGAGATCAATATGGTGCCAGTTGTACTAGGAAAAAGCTTGACGTACAGGAAGACCAAATCCAAGGAAGGGTGTGTAGAAGTGTCAGGAATTCCTTACATTAGGCACTCTCCATCCACCTTCTGTCTTGAGTCCTTTTGGCTTTATGGTCTGACAAGGCAGTGAAACAGCAGCCTGCACTCTGTGCTGCTGTGATCAGATGGCTTCTCTGGTGCAACTAGTTAATTTACAGGCTATTTGGGTATGTCTATGTGGCAGTGAAGGTTATTTCTCCTTCTATATTAATCCCTTAAATGCCCTGGTTTCCCTGTGCCCTACTGTAACTTCCTTACCTCTGTATGAATGCTGGAGCTTACCTTGGGAATGCAGGGTTCGGCTTTTGCTATTGCTGTTGCTAAGTGATTTTTTTTTTTTTTTTTTTTTTAAACTAAAACTGGCAGTTTGGGCATAGTAGATGTCAACTTCCTTTAACTAGTTTTTAATCTATGGCATGGATATTTGGCAGTTTGTGGTTAGCGAGTTTCCTTAACAGCTTCATGGAGCTGGTGTTGCTTTCCCTGTGCTGTTCTCCATTTCTTGAGAAAAGTCAAGTGCTTTGTGGATTAAGGAAAACACAATAAAAGCCTTTAATGCATCTGCTCCCCAATTACATCTTGAGTGCTCAGATGTAACTGATTTAACTTGCGTGACCTTGGTATTACTCTGGTTGATATTCAATCTGTAATTTCACACTTAATCTTTCAAAACATTCAAAAGAGGGAACCAATTTTGCTCAATTCCAACAAGTGTTGCGTCTCATGTAGTCAAGGTCAGTCAGAATAGAGTAACTGAGCTGAATCCTAGGATTAAATTCTCAGGGAAAATTTGACATAATCAATTACAATTAAAGAGCTTAGCAATACAATTGCAAAATTATTTTGGAGATAAGTGCACAATCTCATTATTTGTTTATGGATTTTAGGATGCATTTTTCTCTAAAATGCTTATGATAGTTCTTGAAATGAAAAAGTAGGAAATTTAAGTGGAGTAACAGCTTGTAGTCTTCTACTCAAAACATAGTAAACCTGTGGTGCTCGTGATTGCAGTGGTTTTTGTTGAATTTAAAAAATAAATTATTGAATTAAGAGGCAAAATGAATCATTGATCGAAAAAGGATAATAACCTTTGCAATTGCACAAAAAGCATCAGAATTATGATTTATTGTTAACTGATCACATGCTTAAAATAAAAATTTGTGGATTGAAGGCCAGTTGAGATCCTACTGTTCATCTAGTCCAGTCTCACATGTAACACGGCCTAGTATGTTCCTGCATCTTGCCAGCAGCTTGTGGTCAGCTAGAATGGTGTACTGCGGTTAAGTCCTGCATGACTTTCTGCTGGGCTGTGACCGAGCAGAGAAGATTTGACAAATCTGTAGGAACTGGGCCATGAAACCAAACTGTGTTTGCTTACACTGTAGGTGGGAGGCATAGTGTTTCTGAGTATGTGTAGGTGGCATACCTGAGGTAGCTTGCTTGGGTATGCCATGGGTTCCCCAGAGCAGGGAAGGCTGTTGGTATGAACCACACAAAACCTTATAGGGACCATGGCACTGAAACCCATTATTTGCTTAGTGACATCCTCACTGACATTGCTACCTGAGCTAGCTTTGTTAAAGTTGACCTGGATATATCTACACTCATTGTGGTGTTACCTCAGTCACAGTTGGAAAATGGAAAGATATGTAAAAGTACTTTCAGAATATCTATTCTGTAGCAAGGCAAATGCATATCCTGAGAATTGTGTTCACTGCAATATTTCTCTAGTAGCCTTCTGTAGCAGCCTACCTTCGTTGTGTTCACTGTTGTCTCTAATTTAGACCAGGAATAGCTGTTCTCTGTGGTTCACCTCATTGTGATGAGCAATCTGCTGTTCAGTGGAGGTCACCAGTTTGCTGGTGGGGTAGGGTTCAGTCATGGGACCTAGAGATGGACAGAGCCTGTCAGGTCACTTAGTCCCTCCTTTTGTTAGTGTAGGTGGATTTCTTCGATACCACTCTCCTGTGCTGTGTTAAGGGGCGGTAGAACATTAATTTATGCAGTGATGAACATCTGTTGCACTGCGAAGGTTAGAAGTATTGCTGGCATTTCAAAAATATGTAGACAAATCCATAGAGAAATGTATTTGGCAAATAGAGCATTAGGTACATGGTAGACAAAAGTGGTGTTTGACTAAATTTAGCCTAGGAACTCTTAGTACAATTACTTAGCGCCCAGTTTTGGTCACAGTTTACATCTTTTGTGGTATGATATTCAACAGGCAGTTGTGTATCATTCAGATATTATTTAAAGAGAGCAAGTGTATCAGATACTCCCAACGACTGGACCTCCAGAGGTCCCAAGCCAACATTTCTGTGATTCTGAGAGTATGTTTTACTAATGTCCAGTTTGGAGGGTTGTTCAGTGGAGAGGGAAGCAAGTGGCATTAATTACTGTCTGAATTGACTAAATTGGATTGTATTAGATCACACAGGCAGTCGTATGCATGTGTAGTTTATGGTTCTGTGAGGAGACATTCTCTATTGTGGAAAAAATGACACCTTTCTTTTGGTTTGTGGAGGATTAGATGCACCCTGAGCTGTATGGGCACGATACGTTGGCTTGCAAAAATGATTGAAATACATAAAAAGTTGCAGATAGAAAAATACCCACTAGAATTAAATGTAGGCTTAATTTTCACAATAAAGGAAATACTATCTTTGAAACCGTTAGAAATAATATTTTTACCTTAAAAAAAATAAAAATGTCTGGCTTCAGATTGAAAAAGTTCAGTTAATTCAGCATGATTTGCAAATAGTTTTATTTAATCCAAGTTATAAGTAGAGAGCATTTATTGGATACCAGAGGTTTTGAATTGGCCTTAAGGTAACATTGTTTTATTTATAACTGAAAAGACAAAAAGGGGAGGGGGGGGGGAAATCACTGTTTCTTTTTGGTCTTCCACAGAATGTATTCCATAATTTTGGAGACAATGGTAAATAGATTATAAAGATCTACAGTGAGAAATACAGATATTGCAAATTAAAATCTGGTATCTTAAACCCAACTTGATGTATATTTGACTTTGAAGTACAGAATGTTTTAAGTACTGTGTCCTGAAATGAGTATTAAGTACAGGAACTTAAAATCCTTTCTTCCTCTTTGTGTCTCAGCAGGCTCATAAAGATGAAATAAAAAAGAGCAGATACACATCCTTCCTCTCAAAAATGTTGCGGAGTTCCTTGGCACTGAACTAGTCGTCACATTACCAAAGACAGTAGGTAAAAAAAAGTCTTCTACTGAAGAGTAATGCAGCAAATATATCTGGTTGTATTTTTTTTTATTTGAGTTCTCCTCACAAGCCTCTTTATTACTTGCACTATGTGAGACTCCAAGTAGCTGTTAAAGCATTTAAACCTCTGAAAGCAAAAATATTCTGAGTATAGGCCAAAACTTTCCCCTTATTTCACTCTCTGTGGCACTGTGTCTCAGGAAATATGGCCTTCTACCAGGAGCTGACTCAAACACAATGAGGTGGAAAAACATGACCTTCAGAAGGATGATTTAGCATGTAGATTGTAGAATACATTTCTATTAGGTTGCTCCCAGCTTGGAACCTTTGAGGATATTTGTAAAAGAGGTTCGTAAATACGGCATGTTGCCACGTACACAAGCTGCTGTCATTAGAAGTAAATCCTTGCTGTAGTATTAAGGGTAGTCTCTTGACATTGACAAAGTGGAATTCTTGCATCGCAGACCTTATTTAACCCTCATGTTCAGGGAGCTTTGCTATCCCTGTGTAGAAATCGTGTTTGAATGATCGCTTTTTAAACACAAAGTGGCAGCCGATAACCAAAATTTTATCTCCAAGGCAAGCAGAGCCAAAATGATCCCTTGCTGTATAATACAAAAGGCCTTGATCCAAAAAGCCTTTCTCCTTCATTTGCTGCATGCCCCAAACTTGAGGGAATACCTTCCCTGAATACTGGCAGTGTTCCTAACCCCTTTGTGTGCTTGCTGGTTAATTTTTGCTCATTCCATATGGTGTGTAAAGCTCTGAACATCGCTGTCCAGCCTCTATAGCTGCATGTAGGCTAGGCCTAGCACCATGTGGTCCCAGAAACAACTTTTATGCCCGAAAGACATTATTCAGATCTGGATGGTGTGTCATGCTTTATTATTAATAGTAATATTGACTGTGATAATAAGGTTGTATTCTGCCAAGACTCTGAAAAACCAGGAATGAGTGTGCAGGTTGGGTATGGTGTAAGAGGTATTAGAAGAAAAACTAAGTGAGGAATTGATGTGGAGACTTTTTTACAATATTTGTATTAATTTATAATCCTTTTCTGTGGTGTTAGAAACAAGAATCAGTGCAATACAGCTTGCTTAGCTGTATCTAACTTATGTAATTGGGCCTATAAAAGTTATTTGGTCTGATTTCAACATGAGGCCCTATTTGTCACCTTTTTTTCCTGCCATTATGTGTGACCCCACCTCTTATGGCTGTTATGCTTTCCCTGACGCTGTGTCTGCAGCCCTCTGGGCAGCTGGGAACGGACACAGCATGACTCCATGTCCAGCTGGGGAGGTGCACACTGCTGGTCAGAGCCTGGATGAACACAGCACTGTGTCCTGCTTCTTAGCTTCTGTTGGCTGGACAAAGGAATTCTCCTGCACATGGCATGGCTTGCTGTGTTCAAGCATGCATGTTAACACTGAAGCCAGCTCTTGACCTTTGCATTGACTGAGTTCAGTGATGTGATGTGTACCAAGGTGAGATTGGGCCCATCTTCCTCTTTTGATGGCATCTTTGCATAAGAGGCAGATAGATATGTGTGGTGTGCCTACATTAGTGATTTTAGTTTGGATCAGGAGAATGTTTTGAAGCTAGTCTTGTGGTGATCCCTTTATATGTACTTTGGTTAGCATCAAAAAGCAGTCTCAAAACATGTGAAGTAGATTCCTTCTGGATGAAACAAAACTAGAAGACATACTCTGGGAACACAGCTGAAGTACTCCAAGTGCAAATGGGCTTTCTTCAGTCCATGGGACCAGACTAAAACTAGTCTGAAGTGAGAGAAACACCCAGATATATGCATATTGTGGGTATCAGGAACTCAGCATCTTTTTGCTTTTTAGATCTGCTGTTATTCCATGCTGCTTGATAATGGATTTATGCATAGCCTAATAGCCATCCCTTTTTTTAAAAAAAATATTGACATTTGAGGAGGAGAGTATGAGCTTTACAGTCCGTTTTTCTCTTCTGAGCATTGTCTGGCCATGTGACGTAGGTGTAGCTCCATAATTGTGCACTTGTCCCATCTACTCTATGACATGATTAAGCCTATTTGATATTGAAATGTCATAAGGGCAGATATGGTCTTTCAGCATTGATCACAGGCTTGAACAAAACTTCCTTGAACTAGAGTAAGAGAATTGTTCCTTTTCCAAAAGATAACACAATCTGTTCATAACCATTCATAGAAGGATTGGGAGACACTGAAAAGAGTTGCTAGGACTTTCATAAGAATATGAGATAGATGCTCGAGA
Source organism: Ibycter americanus (assembly GCA_035590275.1). NCBI lineage: Eukaryota > Metazoa > Chordata > Aves > Falconiformes > Falconidae > Ibycter > Ibycter americanus. The sequence goes on along the minus strand of JAVJGI010000037.1, from coordinate 7,206,353 downwards.
AGCCTTATTTTAAGAGTGGTTATATGGAGGAATGAGTAAGAAAGTTGCTGAGGTGGAACAAATTGGATTAGGCAGAGGAGCTAAGACGAGAGAAGAGTCAATATTTAGAGTGCAGATACAGACTGTTGTTGTCCAGGATAAGAAGCTATTGATCTTAGGTATTTATAGAGCACCTATCACTTCAGTATATTATGTAATCAATACTTCCATTTTCAGGGGCACTCATGAGAAACACAACATTTTAGAATATCTGCTGATGGAAGTGGAATAGGTCTTAGTGCCTTTCTGTTCACATAAGTACCTAAGGAGACTATGAGAACCAGTGCTCAATCCTCCAGCCATTCTCTGAAGAGAAGAATGGCTAGCCAGGTGTTTCAGATTTGACATTGACTTCAAGCTTGTAGTCACATCACTTTGATACAAACTGCCCATTTCAAACGTGCAATTCAGGATGCAAATTAAAGATTTATGACTTTTCTCTATGTCAATTTTGATTCCATCACGTACTCGTTAGTCATGCCCTACTGTGCTGCCCTGTAACAGCTCTGACTGACGTTGACCACAGATATTATAAATGATCTCTTTTGATACATTAGTTAATTACAAAGGAAATCATCCTTCTCCTGGCAAATTCAAATCCATCTTAAAATTTCATGGAGAGGCAATTCATTATGAGGAAGGTTATTTATGAATTTACTAAAAAAATGGATCTGTTCTCATTAAAATAAGCTTAAAGGTACAAAATGATAAAATATCAGTTGCCTACTTAACTCTTTTGGTGCATGTTTCACTAATGAGCTGAGAGATTCTGAGACTTCTCAGCGCTTACAATTAAATTCAGCTAATGCAAAGCAAAAAGAGACCTGAAAAGGACTTGCTTTGTAGATGTAAAAAATCAAAGAAAGATGAAGGAACAGACATAATGTATATGCATAGACTTTCTTACTTAAAGATACATTTAAATGTTACTCAGCTTTGGTCTTTGTCTTCCGGTTAAAAACCATGAAGTTTTGCATGTAGTCATGATATACTCCAAGAAGAGCATAGGATTTAAATTCAGGGTTTGCACAAATACTGTCATTTAATCCAGGGAGACATGATAGAATTGGATATGATCTTTGCAAAATTACTTTCCTTCTTTCATTAGTTTCTGCATCTCTAGGATAGAATTTTGCCAATATGATCCAGTGCTTTTGGTTCCTGAGATGGTGTGCCACATGAAGGTAAAGGTATCAAGTTTTCTTTCCCCAGGTCTTCATTCCTGACATATCAAGGGCTTGCTTAAGAGCGTGGACTGCAGGACCATTCGGTCACTCGTGCATCCATCCATATGCAAAGGTTGAGGGACGTTACAAAGCCATCCCCCCACCATCCCCAACAAATCGTCCGTAAGAGGTGATTTGAAGAGGATGGAGAATACATACAGCTGTAAATTTGCACAGGGAAATATATGAAGGTGGATTCAGGGCATCTTTTCAAGGAATGTGAAGTCAAGAAAATAACTTGCCAAATTGCATGGTAAATTTTTGTAGGATGTGGTCACCTCCTGGCTGAGAGGTGCAGCATGTTTCTGCCATTTGACACAGATGGCTGCTCTGCCAATCAAACAGCAGTTGCTGTCACTCATTGACCTCCTGCTTTAAATTTTCATTGGTAATTTTGCAGGATAGCAAAATGCAACTTGCTCTGGTTGAATGTGCAATCATTCTTGCATTTGTTTTCACAGGTGTTTCTTTTACTATACACTGTAAGATCAGTAAAATGAAAAGGAAACAGATGATGATAAGTGTTCTTGGGAATGTTTTTACCAAATGACTGGAGAGTAGTTATCATGGCATCCATGTAATAGGTTTTCTTCTGCCTTCTTCCTGGCTTCCAAAAATGTGTATTTTTTTCATATCAAAATTACAGCTTGCAGAACCTTCAGTGCAAAAGATGATTGCTTGTTTCCTCTCAGTTGTTTCTGTGATATTGAAAGGTTACTGATGGGCAGCACTCTACAGCCCAAAGATCCCCATTCTAAAAGGACTTGGCTCTCCAGCCCATAGGTCAGTGGTTATCTGTGGATATATCCAAGCTGTTCTCTAACATTTAAGCCTCATCAGGCTTTGGAAACATTTAATTTGAGCCTCAGGAGCAGATTTCTGAAGGAAGCATGGATGCAACTCTCTGCCTTGTTAGCATTCCTAGCTAGGTGGCTACTCGGTATCATGTGGCAATAAGAAGGTAACAGCTGCCCCATTTGCATCATCAGGTCAGCCAGTTGTGCTGCTGCCCCTGCTTTATCTTTTGAAGGGGGAAATTCCAGCTCAGTTGGAACAGTGGGTCATCAACAGTGTTGTCTTGTATACTCAGTGGTTTTTTTGGAGGGCTTGAATATCATCTTCTAGTCTGGGAAGGGTTACCAGCTTAAAAGAAACATTGAGGAAAGAAAGTAAAAATGCTCACTGTCTCCTGGGACATTTTGTTCATGATTATTTCTAGAAGAGGTGATAAATGTAATTTCTTTTGCCATTTACTTTTCCTATCACTTGATTTGTACTGCAGTTCTCTCATGGATATCCTTGTAATGTAAACTTAGCAGATCTAGCAATATACTCCAATGCGAATCAGGAATTATGAATCAGGAAGTCAGCCCTTTGTAGATGTCTGGGATAGCAGTGGATCAGCTTGTGATTCCTATGAAACCTGGGGCAATGTATTCTTATGTATAAAGTATATTGGAAGTGAAGAAGAGCAAAATGATTCATTTAGAGATATTGGCTAAAATGGTTTTAGGTGACAAAGTTGAACACATAATGACACAATATTTAATTTTTAATTGTATTTTGTTAAGCTTGCCCATTTTATTCAGCAGTAGATTCACCAAATATCCCTAATATATCCTAAATACTGTCTTTTATGCCTTTTTTTTTTTTTTTTAATATATTTTTGCCTTCTGTTTTGTTGTTTACAAGATAGTGTATTCTCCCCTGGGCAGTCCATTGACATCTGTGTGGCACTGACAATAGACAATCTCCTTTAAATCCAGATATTATAAATCTACATGTTTTTTAGTTCAAATCAATGTCAACTCATCACAACTGGATAGACGTCCCACAGAAGTTTAATAAAAACTAGGTCAGCTATATTGTATAGTTCTTTTATGTTGCACTAAAAGGGGATGTTTAAGTCAAACAGAAAAATGTATGGTTTAAAATTAAAGCTGCTGCACTTGTGGTTCCAGCAGCCACTGCTTTACCTGTGGAAAAAATGATCTGTCAAACTTTCAAGTGTACAGTGCAGGCTAGCATGAACTATCAGCAATTGAAAACTAGGCAGAGCCTTAAAATTTATTGCATGGGAAATTTCTAAGATGGATATGAAGAAGTTAAATTAAAAATGTAGGTCATCCCGTTTCCTGACTTATGATTCTTTAAAAAAAATACTTGCTGATGTCATAAGATCTGTGAATTTCCATGCACTTCTATTGTTCCTTTGCAGTCAGAAAAGTAATTACCTAGGAGATCATTTCTAATCCTGCCTACCTGTACTTCACAATTTGAAGAAGTGGCCTCTGGAAACACCTGGAACCTGGAAGAGCTCTGAAAGTGCTTCAGAGTTCTTTTAAGAGCTCAGATTGTTCTTACTTTCTGATGGGTAGCTGGAGGAGATTAGGAAGTATAAGGGTGAAGGAACTTCCTTTTCCTTGGCACCAGCTGCAGCTGCTTTAGTTTTTCTGGTGTTGCTCCCCATGTAATACTTCACCATAATCAATTCCAGAAACTACATATTATTGAATTTCTTTGACCAAGTGCTTATCTAACAACATGGGGCATAGCCTCCCAGCCAAGTAGCAGGATGAAATGGCTTGGTACTGACAAAATGTTGCGATATATCTCATGAATTTAATTTTCTACCTCAGTAAAGAATCTAAGATGGCTGCAAGGCCAAAAACTGTTCTTACAATACTATTTGGACTTCATTGGTAATCAGTTTTGTTTCAACTCGGTTTCAGCTACAGTGTCTGAAAGTGTTAGGGCAAAACGGAATGTAGTTTCCCAAAATAGTTGCTGCTGCTTAACCAGGGTTTTGTGGAGGGAGGTTGTTGTAAACCCTTTTCCCCCTAGAGCTTTGACTGTGGGTAAAGAGGATTGCCATGCTAGTGAGCCAGGTGCTAAACGTGTCTAACATGATGTTCTTCTATTGATTTCAATAGCATGAGCTTCATTTAGACCCTCTGATAATCCAACATAATGTATAATCTAAATCTGGCTGAGAAAATGTCCTTCTCTTAATTTAGCAAAGCGTCAATGGAGAATTTAAACTTATAAACCCCACTCACAGTGAAAGCCTATTTCCCAAAAGTTCTGGTGCTTCTGAAGCCCTCTTTGTATATGAATGATCTGTGAAAGGGCCTGAAGCACTTGTGAAGACATTCATTAATTTGAAATTATTCAGTGAACGCCATATGTAATTACAACTCAGGCTGTGAGTTGCTTTTAAATTATCAGCTATGAAAGCTGTAGTGGGGATTCACTCTGTGTAGTTTGCTGTTCATATGCCACAATTAGTGATATGATAGTATTGCATCTGTCTCTCTTTCAGTGGCTCTTGAGCTTCCCAATAACTTTCTCTGTATGAGCAGCCACAGGACAATTCTGAACTGAGGGGATCTGTGAGCAAATTTTAGATCCTTGATCCAGATGGAACCTGGCTGGGAATGCAGACGCCCTGCTCCCCACCTGCTGCACACATGCATTTACACTGGAAGGAAGCCTGGGCCTGCTGGAAAAGGTGGCGGACTCTGGCAGCCAGTCTAGGTGCTGAAGGGATCAGTGCTGTGGGGTGGGTGGCAGACAGTGGCTCTTCTCCACCCCCTGACACCCTCGAAAGAAAGAAAGGGGGGGGGGGGGAAGAAGAGATGAACATGTGTCCAGTCAGGATCAGTATTAAATGGCCATGTTTTCCACAAATACTCTGTGACATAGGTTCTCCAAATTATTTCAGTGGGTTTTATTCTATAAATGCAAATGCTTTACTATCCTATGCACTTGAGTTGGAAAGAAGCTGTAAAAGAGTTACAGAATCACAGAACGGTCAGGGTTGGGAGACACCTCTGGAGACCACCCAGTGCAGCCCCCTGCTACAGCAGGGTCACCTACAGCAGGTTACACAGTCATGGCCAGGTGGGCTGGGAATGTCTCCAGAGCAGGAGACCCCACAGCCTCTCTGGGCAGCCTGTCCCAGGGCTCTCCCACCCTCAAGGCAAAGAAGTTCTTCCTCATATTCAGATGGAACTGCCTGTGACGCAGTTTGTGCCCACTGCCCCTTGTCCTGTTGCTGGCCACCACTGGGAAGAGCCTGGCCCCGTCCTCTTGACACTCGCCCTTAAGATATTTGTAGGCATTGATAAGATCCGCTCTGTCTTCTCCAGGCTACACAGCCCCAGCTCTCTCAGCCTTCCCTCACAAGGGAGATGCTCCAGTCCCCTCATTATCTTCATAGCCCTCTGCTGGACCCTCTCCAGCAGTTCCCTGGCCCTCTTGAACTGGGCAGCCCAGAACTGGACCCAGCACCCCAGATGTGGCCTCAGCAGGGCAGAGAGGGGGAGGATCACCTCCTTTGACCTGCTGGCCATGCTCCTCCCAATGCACCCCAGGATCCCACTGGCCTTCTTGACCACACAGGCACACTGATGGCTCATTCCCTTCAATAACACAAAGGATTGGCCTGGCTGAGGGACTGGCTGCTGCAGTTTTGACCTGTGATCAACAGGAGCTTTGTGGCAAGATAATGACCCTCATAAAGCACACCTGCAGTCATGTATTCCCTTCCTTCTCCCAGACGGTGCCATGCAGAAGAGACTGTGAAACTCTTGGTCCCACTGGGGCCCATCCTGGCCTGGTTCAGAAGTGTTTGTGGGCCCTGAACTGGAACCATCCGGGCAGAGTACCTGCCAACGTGCTGCTTCTAAGCTCTTTTCTTCTCTTTGGCATTTCCTGATGAAACTCTGAATGTAACACATTCATAATTACAGTATGTAGAACTGTTCCCTCAAGATGTAGGCTGCCACTTACATGATTCATCGAATTCATTTTCCCTCTCTCCCTTTCGAGACATCTTCCTATTTCTGCCTTTGATGAATCTAGCTCTGAGCCTATTATTTATACGGGCACATACCGTCACTGAACTGGTGGCACCCACATGTATCTCCCTTGTTGCAGTAATGCTTTCCTAATATTTAATGGTTGCTGTTAAGGTTCAATCAATCATTTTAGATATGATGAGGCAGGAAGATCGAACCTCAATTTAATATATAAACCAGGATAGCTTCCTTTAACTCCCTTCATTCACAGAGAGCATTAATTAGCAGAAATGCAGAGAATTTTAGTAGTTCTGTTTGTCTGATGTTTAACAACAACATAAAAATAAATTTACTGTGCCCTTTACTAAAAGTTGGACATCTAATTAGTTAATATGATGTCTTTTTATGTTTTTATTATCATTTTAATTTCCTGGTCAGTGAATTTATAGAAAGTAACAAGAGGCAAAGTCCTCAGACTGGAAACTCATACTGTGGAATATAGTTTGCGTATAGTGGACAAGATTAACAAACTGAGTGAAGATGAAAGAGAGAGTATTTGTGCTGGTAGGATTATGTGGTGATTTGGTTAGAGCATATTTTGGTAGTTAGTGTCACTGTTCTAAAGCTCTGCTGTTTGACAGAGCTGTATTATAACTGAAGTTATAGTGTGTGGTACGTTCATGTTTATGCTCTGTGTTTAGGAGGAGGAGCATGTGTTTAGATGCCATCAAATGCAAAATTTGTTTCTTATCCCCACCCCGGCACCGCACCACATAGTGAGAAAAATATAAACAAGATCATTTTGCAGCTTGGAATTATATATTGTGGAGAGGCCAGTATCTGTGTCTTAGCAATGAATTAAAGCTTAGCTCTATTTTTACCTCTAAATAAATTTTATAATATTTATATTTGCTTAATTTCCACATTATACATGCCTCCAGAAAATAAACCTGTCAAAACCTTGAGGTTTCCATTTCTAGAAAGAGCTGTTTATGTGGGATTTTAAAAAATAATAATGTTATTCACTCAGACCACTATCTGGGCTTCCTTCTTGGAAATATTTTTGTACTTTACAGGGCTTGCAAAGATTATTTCCTATTCAAGGTTTCAAAAGAAAAAAGAAATTGGAAAAAATTGGACCTTTGGGTATAGCTTGCTAAAAGAAGTGATAAATGAGCTTTGCCTTCTTAAGCAAGGTCTCCTTTGGAACTCTGCTGATACTAGCTAGCTGTGGAGTTTCTCATATATCGCCAGTCCCAGCTACACCTGTGAGACCTGTCTTGGAGATGCCTCTGTTATTTTCATGCAGCAGATACTGTAATGTTGTAGTGGTAGAAGTTGAAGTCAGAATTAGTTGTAGGTTAAGTTCTTTTGGGACCAGGTAAAACAGGGTGCAAGCAGAGGTGTTTCTAAAAGACCAAGTGCTGCACACTCAAAGGTGCTTTCTGGTGAGACTGCACAACTGCACTTTGCTCATAAATCATTGCCACAGAGCAATTGCGGCTTTCTCTGCAGTCTTGAGCAGACGTTGTTTGTTAACACCACACAAAGCACCTGTTCTTCCCAACACAGGGAATAGTGGGTGGTCATGCAGACACCATCACCTCGTAAGAGTTAAATGTGCTCTCTCAAAGAGTAAAAACTAAATCGTCTATAGAACATATTAGTAAATTCTACAAAGGAACCAATTGCCTTTGGAAAAGTAAAGCTCTTTTTCTTGCTATTTCTACAAATATTTATAATCATGGGCATTGATATTGCCACAAAGATACTACTGATTCATATTGAATCCCTCTGGAAGTTGGAAAACCAACATCAGAATCTTAAAATGGAGACAATATTGGAAACTTTCTCTTGTACATTATTCATTTGTACTGACATTGATTTTGGGTGGCAAGCAATGCTAGCATAAAAAGAAGTAAATTAATATTTGCACTATCAAAATGAGCATGAGGCACTGATGATTCATAAGTGCTGCTGTAAATAGGCTTTATTGCTGTTGCTGTTGTCGCCTTCATATGAGATGTTTCCATTTTCTGGGAGCTCTTAGGACTTGTCTCAGGTTTGTAAAGAGTAGGGAAAAATTGTTTTTGCAATGAATGTCCTGAAGGTGTTATCTGATTTCTTTTGGAAGTAACTAATGTTAAAACTGTTCCCCAAATACAGAGAATCTATTCACAGCAATCATGTGATAATGCTTGCTATTAGCATACCATTTCAAGAGCTGTGGGCTGTGCTCTCTCTCACTGAGAGGTGCTCTGCTGCCATCAGTCTACCCCCAAGCATTTTAGATCCAATTTTATCCTGCTGGATTCATCCTACCCACTGGCTTTCTTAATGAGACTGGAGCACAGCCCGTTGCCTGAGGGAACTGCCAGGTGCTCCTCCGGCATGGCCAGTGTCCTTGAGCTGGAGGGGAAAGGGCCAGAACACATTGTACATTCTTGGCACATGTGATGATCAGCTGCAATTTGACACTGAGGTTTGACTGTGCTACCTGAACTGGAGGAATGCATAGATCAGGCTGTATGTAGGAAGAGTTGCCTAGCTATAAAAGCCCCTTAAAAAGTAGCCACAAGTCCCTGCCCTAAAGAGGTGGAGGAACAAAATAAACCTGGAGATGAGAAGTAACACAAAAAATGGTAAGGGCTCAGTTTCTGCCCTCAAATATGAGAACTGGCAATCCCAAATAGAAGCTTCTGTATAAGTTACCCTGTTTTTATATCAGATGTCTCATTCGTTTTTCTTCTTTTAGAACAGAAGTATAAAGGGTAAGAGTTTAAATGGCAAACAAAAATTAGCAAGCCTGAAAGTCCTATTTTCCAAATCTGAGAAGTCTAAGTGATATCAAAAGCACTTCAGATATAAAATCTTATAGTCAGAACGTTGATTTACATGAGAGTTAGATATGTAAATACCTGTGGAAATCTAGATTGAAAAAGTTGTAACTTTTGGAGCTGGGATTTCGTATCCAAAATTGCTTTGAGTATTTTTGCAAATGTTACAGTCAGTTCCACATGCTAGAAAGATTTTCTGCCTAGGACTTGATTTTAAGATACTAATTAATTATCAAATATTATAATCAATAACCATAACGATAAAATCATATTACTATTCAGGCTGGCCCTTGTGACCTCCAAAGTATGCCTGAACTCTTAAATACAGGTGGTTTTTTTCCCCAGTAATACTCAGACTTTACTTAATGCTAATTTATTCCCCTAGACTGTTTCACTTTAACATCTCAGCTGACTGATTGTCAGTTCAAGTCTACACATTACACAGGCCTCTTTTTTTCCACTGAAACTGAAGCTGGAAGTCACGTCACAGCTTAGTGTTCTCCAAGTAGGTGCTTTAACAGATAGTCTCTGAACAGGGGCTACCCATAACTCCCACAATTTATTACATTCATTAGTATCCAGATAAAGGTTATTAGGCAATCAATCAGGGCTATGTCTCATTACCCTTTAGTGGTTGGGATGTTTTCGAGGTTTTCATTAGGGAGTCAAGTTATTTTCTTTCCTGCTGCTGAGCAAAGAACTCCTCCAAGTGGATATCGTCTAAACAGGAGTATTGAAACATTAAGACCAGACCGTGTGAGAAATGGTGATGACTCAGGCAGTTTATTAGCCCTTCTCAAAAGAATACAGAGAAGGAGATGTTCTTTCCAGATGGAAAAGTGGATGAGTCATTTGAAGGACAGATAATATGCAAGGACTGTGGGAGAGGACATGACATGGCAGACAGAGGTAGTAGCTAACAGTGCAGCTTTGTCTGTGAAGATAAGCCGGAATGGGAAGGTTTCTTGTGTGGTCTTTTATCTCACTTTTAGCTGTGAGCTTGCAAAAGCAACAGCAAGGTATTGCCAGACCATTTCTGCACTAGACTGTAGGAAAATGGGTTCAGTTTGGATCAGCAATCACAGGACTGGGAAGCAAATTCTCTGCCCAGTGGAGCTGCATTCATGTATGTAGGCAGGGCATTAGCCTCTGGACGCTAATATGGTGCTCCAGCCCTTCTCATTCTTCAAGCTGGGGCTGGAAATCTTATGTCCACTGCTTTTCTCAAAGCATTTCAACTGTTTATCTGGCCTCTTCAAGTACAGAGGCAAGAAAAATCACCAAGATGTAAAAAAAAAATAAAATCAAATTTATATAAATGTTGGCAGAGGTTCTACCTCAGCTATAGGAGAAAAAGTTTGAGAGGTTCCTATATATTGAAATCAGCTTACTCTGCTATTCCATATTATTAATGATACTTTTATAAATATTCAAGATAGGCGTTCATAAGAGTTCTTCGCTGTAAGTCAACAATCACGTTCATTTTGCCTCTGTATGTATGTATTGTGCATAGGGATGACTAATGACTGCATGAGCTGCATGACATTTACAACCTAAAATCTAAGTGTGTGTGAAACTAGACCACTAATGGGTTTAGGTCCTAGCTCAAATTTACTGAATTTTTGCCAAATATCTGACTGAAACTCGCACTGTATTTTGCATTGGCTTCCCAAACAGTGGTATTAAAGTGCACGTAACAGGTTCCTGTCCTACTAAAGCTTCTTTCAATTTTATGTTAGGATTTTGTAAGTGTAACTCTTGGTGCACAACTGAGCTGTTTTCATTACACACCTCAGTCTTTACAGCTCTTCCCATGAGGTGGATGGTATTTGAGGAAGGGAAAGTTTCTTATTCTTACTGCTCCACCCTGAGCTGTGGAGTGGTGTGCGCTGTTGTCCTGCGCTGTGGGAGCTGGAAAGAGCGGCTCCACTTCTGGTTTACAGTGAGTCAGCCTTCATGGGGGTTTATCAAGAGTTGTGAATCTGGTCCAGGAAATGATGTTTTTATCATTTTTTCCTAGTGAAAGTTGTGCTTTACCGTCAGACAATGCAAGTGTGATAGGAGCGTAATTGCCTAACACTCTTCAGGAGAGGTTTGGGGAGCAGTGAAGTCTGTGACTGATGACTATTGTATGATCCACTTTGCATAACAAAGGCATAAAGTTGTAATCAGCACTAGACAAAGCACTGCCATGTAATTGGTCAGTGTGATTTTGAACAATGCAAAGATTGACTGAAATTACTGACTTTTATTTTTTTATGATGAAATTAGTGAATTTTGATATAATTGCTGCTTGAAGATAAAGTAATTCAGATTTGCACAGCTGACAGGATTGCGCCAGGGAAGAATACCAAGATACCAAGATATGCTGTGATGTAAAGGTTAATAAGTAAGGACTTGCATTTGTAACAAATCTTAGAGTAGATCATGGATATGTGATTTTGAATTGCTTCCCCAAAATTGTTTCTATTGAAATTTATCGACACATCTCTTCCAGAGAAGATTCAGGAAACCTGCTCTTTAGTATTCCTGATTGTCACCAAAGTAACTGGGAAATGAACTTCCATACACTATTTTTAACTGGGATGTGCTCAGTTTGCTGTTGTTTCAAAGGACTTGTTATAAATTAAATTAGAAGCTGCTTGAATGCTTGCCAAGTTCTTTGCTACATCTCTAGGAGAACGGCATGCCAAAATGACTGAAAGTTAATATCATGTTCTCTGACATCATTCTAGTGATGTATAGTTCACAGAATGAATTTCCATTGTAAGTAAAACTTTAAAAACATTTACATATATCAAACTCACAATTCTGAAAACCTGTAATGTCCTTTCAATATATGCCTGGATCCTAGAAACAAAGTGACAGCTATATATCTATCTAGTGGATTGTTCATTATCAGCTGAAGACAGGGGTATAATATCATTGTGCATTTACTACTGTGAATGCCAGTACGAAGAGAAATAAAGATGGAGAAATGGATAATGCTGTTCAGAGATTCTAATTTTGCTTTGGTGACAACATCCAGTATAAGATTTAAATGTTTTCAGAGATGCAGGAATCTCTTTTTGCAATTCCTTACTAGCTCAAAATTAGTGACCCCAGTAGGCTTTCATATATTTCTTAATTAGGTCAAACCAAATAAATGCATGGTACTTTGACATTACAAGGAAAAGCTATAGAAACTTAGTTGGATCACACTTGGCTCAGAAATAAAATTCCCTAGACATTAATACTTAGAAAACCTCCAACTTAAGCAGAATTTTCTCCTGTTTTTCCAGCAATGCATCATTTTACCAGGATGCATCCCCTCCAAACCCCCTGCAAGGCCACACATTTGCAAGGACCACACAACCTAATCACATCCTGGCAGGATCCTTTCTTGGGACCCCAGCAGTGTAGCTACTCTGGGTAGTGAGCCTTCTCTAGGGCTTTGGTTACTCTCACTGCTGTCCAAGAGCACTGGCTCATGTCAGCCTTCTCTAGACCTGCTTTGAAAAGCAGCAAAAACCAGGACCAGTGAAAGAAACAGCAGCTGGTGTGAGTGTCTGAGGACTCTTTGGAAAGAAAGGTGACCTGTTAGGTCTTATGCACAATATATGCTTGAGTGTGCTGGCCACAGTAGTGCTGTTGACCAACAGATAGCATCTATTTCATCTTCATTGAATCACAGTTAGCAAAGTGGCATAGTCAGCAGTTCTGAGCTGGCTCAGAGCTCTCATCTGCAATCCTGTATGACTAAGCCCTTTGGGGAAAGGAAAGCACTGAGCACATCCCTGGTGCTTTGGAACAATAATGCTGTTGTATCCCCTGGGAGAGCCCCAGTGGTTTGCGAAGGGCTTCTGAGACATTCCTCTCAACTGACTTCCACACTGTCATCAATAACAGGAGCAGCTGGATAATGGAATGGTCTCAGAAGTGATGAACCCACACAAACACAAAGGAGAGGAGAACATGCAGGCACAAACTAATCTTATTTCAAATTTAGATAGTCACAGTTCCAAAAGCCTGCTTGTAGCCTTTGGCAATATTCTTATCACTACTTTCTGTGCTGAGAGTCGGAAAGCCAAGAGCTACTCCTCCAGATACGGTGGTTGTCATATCTTGTGTGATTCATGCCTCCTACAAAGATTTCAAGTGAAGCAGAAGATAGGAGCCGAAGTTTTATTTAAACTGTTTATTATTAAGTGTTTTAAAGGGAAAGAATAGCAAATGCCACTTCTTAATAATATGTTTCTGCTGCAATGGTGCAATGTAACCATCTCATTCTTCTGGGGATAACTTTTTTACTGCTGTGGGTAACTGAATGAGAATCTATCTTTAAACATGAAAGTTCATCCAGAACTATAGCTGCTATATTGGTAGATGCAGTTCTTTGTTGTGCACCACAGCTCTTGCACACTGGCTCTGGCGACCTAGGCTCTGGGATGCTCCTTGTCTTTTGCCTGTATACTTTACACTGGCCAAGCAGAGAGATGAGGTACAAGGGGCAGTACTCTAGCTCAGCATCCCATCCTCCCCTTACCACCACCCTGCTCACACAGCAGGAAGTCTTCTGTTGTCATTAAGAAGGGATATTTGTGCTTGTCACCAGCACAAGCATAGCTAAGGCTGAAGTATGTGTTGCTGCTATTTGGACTGGTTGTCTTGCAAGCTAAATTTCCTTATTTTTATTTTTTGTGTGTGTGTTGTTCAACATGTTCTGTAGTGATGGAGTCACTGTGTCTTGTGTCACCAAACATACTAAGCATATGCACTCCCGAAACAGTCCTTGGAGATTAGAGTAAAGGCTCAGAACTAAATTAATGAGTAGTGTGGAGATTTGCATGGGCTGGCACAGGACAGGACACCTAGAGGAGATGTAATTTTTGTGAAAGTAAACAGTTTACTGTATGGAGGCTTCAGTTTTACAACTGTAGGTGAATGCAGGTGCATTTGTTGTTTGTTGGACACAAGCCTTATGGCCCCTGTGAATTATGCAGAAAGGTGTTCAAGTGACGTCAATGTCTTTTCCATTTATCAGTCTACTAGCAAGAAAAGGTGGAAAGGAGCTGGGAAACAGAGAGTGGCTTTTCAAGAATGAGTTCCTAACTACAAAGCAGCAAAGTTTTCTCACTGATGCCCTTAAGACATTTGTTGATGCTAATGATCAGACTTCTGGTGTAAGCATGTTGTGTTTAGGTCTTAGTATTACAGGTTTTGTTGTTTCTGCCAATTTCTGCTAGACTGTCAATATTTTAAGATACCTTTTCCAAGGCTTGTATACAGTACATTAGTACTCTATCCTCATTTTATCAGGACTGATCTTTCCTATGTAACTTTTCTCACTACCTTTTACAGTTTCTCCAGTAAATATATTGTGCATGTATTTAGAGGAACGTAATGTAAATCCTCACCAGTAGCAAGTTTTTTTTGGAGGATAGCTGTATTTTTCGTTGTATGTTTTTACATTTCAGCCTTTGATTACATTTCAATATGCAGCAGTAACCCAGTAAGTCCTCGTGTTTATCATTTTCAGCAGTGGCTGGCATCAGTGAACTTTAGTGAAGTAGGTTTTCATGTATTGCTTAATTGGGTCAAACCAAATAAATGCATGGTACTTTGGCATTACAAGGAAAGCCCATAAAAATAGAAATATAATGTGACTACATCTTGGCATGTTTTTTCTCTTGCTCACTTAAAAGCCTTTGCACGTAAGAATTGAGAATAAAAATATTTACATTCACAAAAAAGAAAGTTGCTTGAAAAGAGCTAGTACATAGCTATCAGAGTGCATCCAACAGGACTGCAGGTGAAGGCAGCCACTGCAGACTGTCATGAGGTGCTGAAGATTTGTCTTAGGCTGATGTCAGTTAATTGATAAATTCCACATATTCATTTTTTACTGCTGCTGCTTTATCAAACCAATAAAATACATCTACCAGAATGTCTTCAGCTCGAAGTCTGTTTCCATCCTGAGTGCACTGTTGGAATCGGAATGTATTTCCCTCTTTACTTTAGATAGATCTCTTATTATAAAATACTGTCAGAGAAGTAGAATTGCCACCCACTGAAACCAACATAAGTCATGTGCAAGTGAGAATATAAATGGATTTAGAGCTGTAGATAAGAGCTGTACTCTATTCGCTACACTCAGGCATCACTGCTGGTCTTCAGGCCGGGATACAGCTATATCTTGGCAGAGCAGGTTACCTGGCGAATATCTCCTTTTAGCTGTGGACAGTAGGCAAACGTGAATGTGCTGGTTGATACAGTGAACCCTGATGTGTTACTAAGTCCTCAAGAATGGCCTGATTTAAAGGGCTGATCCCTCCCTACAGAGAGACAGCAAAGACCCACAAGTGGCAGCTGCCTTGAGAGCATTTGTGAGCATTAGATTATCTTTTATCGTATTTTGCATAAATGTTGACTCTTTAGAAGAAAAGCCTTTCGCTGCAGTATCCATATGGTAACTTCACCTTACTTTTCCTCCTCACTTGCCAGCTGCAGTTCTGGCATGTATGTTGCACTGTCTCCTGAAAGATGCTGCCTGCAACTATGAAGGGCCAAAGGAAGAACTTCCATGAATGGCACAGCTCCAGAAAGTAACCCATGCTATAGCCTCGTCAGTCAGGATTGTCTCCTGATTGTTCTGGTCTCTCAGTTCAGGTCTTCAAACGTAGCTAAAAATACTCTTAGAATCTATTAGTCTCCCAGCACCGGCTACAGTGTTCCCAGATATTACACCACCTCCACTGTCAACTAGTGCAATGCTTGCTATGAGGGATGGCTGATCTCAGTTGTTACCTTGAAATTATTTAGCATTTGGGCATGGCAGTGGCGGTGTTTCATGTCAGCTTTCTCACAATACCATCATAATGTAGGAAGAAAAAATTACCTTTCTCAGTGTAAGTAGGAGTATGTAGTTTGTTTGCTCCCTGAAATTTTGGTGGTCCATCGGTTTCCATGGTGATGGCAGTGTGATACTTAGAATTTGTTGCCACACACAAGAAGAGGGTCTCAGCTTTGAGCAAGGACTAGGCAGTACTGGTGCATGTGAGAGGCTGTGTGTGGGCAAGATTCATAATAGATTATTGTGCCTGGGGACTTAAAATTCACATTCATCAAGACATTTGTCATTCCTTTAACTCATTAAATGAAAAGATTTCTCTTGAGTTGAAAAGTTTGTAGGATTTCTTTTAATTATTTTGGCAAGCTTCATAAATTAAGCTGTCTAAATGCACTGCAGATTTTTCTCCATCACTAATAGTTTTCTGCATGCTTCACATGGGAAGGATTGTTTGCATTTAGTTATTGTTACACATACTTCTTCCTTAAGCAGAATTCCAGAGGGTTTTTCCCCAATCTCTGTAGTATTACTGCTGCTGAAAATTTGAATCAATGTTCTTCGAGACCATTAGAAATATGTGCATTTAGGTGATAAATTTGTTTTTCACACATGCAGCAAACATCATATGGAAGAAATTATTCTGAGGAACAGAAGGCAGAGAGCTGCAGGATTCAAAGTAATTTTCCACTGAACAGTAAGGATTGTTAGCTAACAGGGGTGGATCAGGCAGGAATTTTAAATCTTAACCCTTTGATATTTCACGGTGAAATCTGGACTTCTGAATATCTGAATCAAACACTGCTATCCCAAATGTAGATTTTGACTCTGGATGGGAAACAATGGAAGAATGGATCCCATTTACTAGTCTAGATATCTTGTGATAAAATATTTGCAAAATTTCTGAGAACATTAATTCACACAGTGATTTACCTTCTTTAGGAGCAATAAAAATAGTTTCTCACAAGCATATTTGTGATTTCAAAATGCTTCTAGGGAACTTGTAACAGCTGTGTAGTATTGGGTCATTTTGCACAGCCATAATCCAGCTGTGTTGTTGCAATAGGCCTCTCACAAGGGTTATGTAGGTTGTTTAGGAAACTTAAGTACTCTGTATTGCCATTTAACTTTCACTTACAATTGTGATTCTCCTACCTTATAGTTTTCCTTTAATGCAGAATACAATGAAAGAGACTGTAGATCTGATATTCCTGGTCTGGGAAGCAGGAAGCACTAGGAAGCATCTCAGTGCATGCACTTACAGATATTTTGCTGTACTGCATACTACATTGTTTGTCTGGAACCTCAGACAACAGCCTGCAGATATTCATTCTCTTTGGACCTTAGGAATTTCACTCCACCATAGCCTCATGTTCTGGCTCGAGAAAATGGAAGGTTTTCTTATATTTTTAAGGATTTTATTCATAATTTTACAGCATGTAACTGCTGACACTTCTACCACTGGGAACTGTGGTTGCTTTCTGTTCAGTTCAGAAGTCATTTTATGTAGAGTGGCTGCAACCTTTTCTTCTGTTGCCTCTGATAAATATTATATGTCTGACATTTGAGCCTTGCATCTCACAGTTACCAAGATCCTTCTAACAGCAGAGCCTGAGGTCCTATTAGATGAAAAATCAACTGTGCTGACATCTAAGCATGTGAAGTGCCTGTTCACCATGAAATATCTTAAAAAAGACTTCAGCATCCTAACCAAGAGTAATTTCAGTAGCTCAACTGATCATGCAAAAGCTCCAGTTGGTTCACAGTGCAACGTCTTGTCTACTGAATAACACAGCCTAGTTTCATATTAACACTCCAGGATCTATATTAACTCTTTGTGATGCAGAAAGAATCAAATTCAAGGTAATGCTCCAGATATACATAGTACCTCTGGCAACCTAGCTGAGCCAACACCACCCAAAGTGCCAGTATTTTCTTTTCTATGACCAGTAATCATTTCTTTATCCTTAATATTATATCCTAAATACATAAATCCTTAATATATTCCCAATATACAAAGCAACAGTTGTATTACTTTTTCCTTGTATTTTGATTCTATGTTTGTAGAAAAAGGAGGAAGAATAAAAATTGCATGTGACATTTACTTGGAACTGCCTGTCTGGTTCTGGGATGAGGCTCAAAAACTTAATATGCTCAAAATACCACCAAGATTTCTCATATGTTTAAGGCTGAGTAACTGTTTCCCTCCCCAAACTACTTTCTCTTTTGATCTCTTAAGAAAAAACATTCCAGCCTTTTCTATATCTATACAAATTTCCTGTTCATAATGCATGTCAGGAGACTGTGTTTTTACATTTGGAGACTGTGAAATGATCTGTCTAATAGGTTCAAAATACAGCCATGCAATGGAAATCGTAGCACAATATTTAAGGGTTTTAAAGGCCTTGGAAAATGGACAGTCTAAAGAAGAAATAGTCCTTCCCTTCAAAGATTGTAAGGCCTTCCTTATTCAACAAAATTATTATTTATAAATATTCATAACTTTTCTCTTTTCAGATATGTCATGTCATAGGTATCAAGAATTCTGTGCAGAATTTAGACAGACTAGGAAGATAATGAAAAAAAGGTGGAAAGATAATATGAAAGAATTACTTGGTGTAGGGTTTAATTGGGTCTTAAACTACTACAAGTCTATAGAGGAGGCAGAGGCCCAAGGAGGAGGAGAAGAGCAAAGAGCTGAGAAATGAAGCGAGTGGTTGACTGTGAGCTGAAAAAAAGGAGAGAGAAGAAAAGAGAAGATGCCAGACTTAGAGAAACTAGGATGCTGTTCCAGGTTTAGTGGGTGGAGTGAAAGAAGCCCAGTGACAAGGAGCTGAGAAGCATTCATGTAACATTTCTGCAGTGTGCATATCTCCTTTGCTCCCTGTTTCATCGATAGACACACATATATTATAAAACTGTGCGTGGGAGCACCACATGGTGGTTTCCTATATCTTTTAAAAAATCCATATGAAACATTTCACGATTTACCTCCTGTCAGCTTCTCTAGGGTTTTTTTTTTTTTTTGGCCTTTATTTTTTCAGTTGTTGAAGACAAATGTTTTCTGTCATTTGTTGCTAGCTCTCTCTGCCCGCCTCCAGCCTTCCCTCAGCAGCTGCAGTAAATCAGCATGGCCCCGGGTAACGCTTCCTGGCTGCCAGTGACAGAAATCCCCCCGTCTGCCTACAGACCATGCTTGCTCTGCACGGTGCTCAGCAGTGGAATAGGGATAGGAGTGACAGAAAGCTTGGCTTTTCGGTGGTTGGGAGAACAATCTGTGAAGAATGTGGGCATGAGAAAAGGAGAGGTAGGATGTGTCTGCTGTTTCTCAGGCTTGAGAGACTTTGAGGGATGGTTCAGTCTGTACAGAGAAAACTTCCCGTGACACCTAGATGGAAAAGATCTCTCCTGAGCAGGATTCAGAACCTGTGCCTTAACTAGTTTCTACTCCCCAGTCATACATTAAACAGGATTCTGGAAAATGATGAACACATATGGTGAGACACAACAGCAACAGCAAGAAATGGTCTTCTCTAGAGGTGGTGAGAAAGGCTGAATATAGGAAACGGGGATTTCAGTGTGATTGGAATAGCATGAGAATCTGGATAGATTCAGATGGGCTGTTACACATAGCTGAGGACTGCTGCTTGCAAATTATTTTCTTTATTTTGTACAGCAGTTCTCCCCTTTACAAGAAAAAAGACAATGTATAAATCTGTCAGACTAGAAGATACCGTAATAAATCTAACACATGCATGGCATATTTACAGCTTTATACGTGCCGTTGTTGATGGATCTGGACAAGCAGCATGCTAATTACTGTTCTCTAGAGGGGTTAGGAGGAGAAGAATCATTAAAGAAAAGCTCCTTGGCATAATAAAAAATTGTGATTGTCTTTTCCAGCCTTCTTCTATGTGTCCATGGAGGATGGGGTGGGTTAGCTAATTTAAAAAAATATCATGTGTTTTGTAGTACATTTCCTTAATATCATTACATGAGAACTGTTTTCAAGAAGAAAAAGGATGTATAAGGCAGGTATCAGCCCTGACAAGGACAAGCAACATTGGAATTAAAATGCAAAATGGATTATGTTTATTTGGAATTTTCTCTGTCATTTAGTAGAGGTTCTTTAATTTGTTTATCTCTCTCTAAAATTGCCTATTGAATTTAATTAAGTGCACCATAGATTTATGAGTCAGGGCAATATGAAGAATTTTTTTTTTAAAGCAAGCTTATTTGTTCCTCGGATGAGTTTTCTCAAAGATGTTGTAATTATATGCCTGGATTACTGCTGGCACAGCAGAAAGTTCACTCAAATACAGCAATTGCAGACAGGCAAGGCACATGTCATGGGCTCAATGAAATCTGTCAACCCCCATGGCCACACAACTACGCCCATCTGCATCAATTGCTTAAGAAATCATCGTTGATGATACATCTTTAAATTACTCATCATGGTCGTAATACTTTTAGATATGTATGTGACATATCTCAAGTCATGAAATATCTCCTATAATCCTGGCATTTTTACTTTGCATGTTTGTCTAGACTCTTTTACAATTCTCTTTATCTTTTCTTTCAAGAAATATAAAAGAATATCTACTTGTCTAAATTTATGCCCATACAAATGGCTTCCATATCCAAGGACTCAGTGAAATTTTGCCTATCCACAGAAACAAAAACAATTAAATCATTACATTTACCACAATACTAAAGAGAGGAAAAAGTCCGTTAGTAAAAACTAGTTTTTGACTGTTTCTCCCTACAGCATTCCAGATAGGTGGTGCATCAATGTTAATGAGGTAGCTAATCACAGTTTGTCATTGATGGATCTATAATCATTAATCTGTGAAACTTTAGATTATTTCTGTAAATCGAGAGATAATAAGGGAACTGAGTAGGTCTATTTTATGTATCTGGCTCACTTGAGAGAAGAGCTGTCATTCCCATGAATAAGGGGCAGGTTATTCTTGTTCTGTGTGCCTGTACGTATTGTTCTCAACTATGCCATGTATACCTATAATTCACAGAATCACAGAATGGCTGGGGTTGCAAGGGACCTCTGGAAATCATCTAGTCCAACGCCCCTGCTAAAGCAGGTTGCACAGAGTCTTATCCAGGCGGGTGTACATGTACACACATATGCAGGGATTTAAAAACTCATAAATAATGATTTTTTTTTTTTTTTATTGTAACAAATATTAAACTTCCTGCAAAATGATGAAGTTCAGGTCCAAACTGAGTCCATGGCAGCATTCCCATTGCCTTCATATGGGCTGGAGTTTCAGCTGCAGGAAGTTATTTACCTATCAGAAATATTAGGTTTTCAAACTGGTGCCATGCTGTATTGTGGGTTAGGGATCAGTCTGAAGAGGTGCTGTGTTAGTCTGGGCTTCAATTTTGGTCACTATTTGTATCAAAGCTGTATGAAAATTTCAAAAAATCTGTGAAATTTGAGGCTGGTTTATTTCAGTTCAGTAAAATAGAGTAGAATTAAAAGAAGGTATTTAAGGCAACTTAAGGAAACTAAGATTGTTTGGGATTTTGATCAGAAACCATGAGATAACGTAATGGCTTTTATCAAAATGTGACTAACTTGATGGTTTCACCTGAATTTCCTGTTCCAATCTGAGATGCATTAAAACTTGAAGTATAACTGAGAAACGACAGCTGTCAGCTGATTCTGAATGAAATTTTGCCTAAAATTTTTCAAGCTGACACATCTCCATCCAGTAAGTCACATGCTATTGCTACTATGGCTGCCTGTTAATAGCAGTTCTTACTCGTTTTGCTTTCTTTTTAGTAACAAAAGTGGTCAGAAGATCAGGACTGACATTGTTTTGGAAAGACACGAAAACTTGTGGGTAGGACACAGGCATATGTCAGAGAGAGAAATGGGACATGGTAAGTAAATCTTCTGTTGCTCCTAAGAAAATGTGGAAATACGTATTAATCTTTAACTTAGGTCAAAGGATTGGTAATGAAGTAGATGTTGGTAAGGAAGATAAGAAAATTCATAATTTCAGGGAGTTCCTGTCCCTGGAGAATTTTTTTCAATGAATTACTTTGAAAAGTATTAGATACTTTCTGTTACTTATATTTGCAGTTTCACAGATTATAAAAACAGAAGAGAGTACTGTGATTGTCTGGTCTGACCTCCTGTGTACCATAAGGTTACAGTATTAATTTCTGTTTGTAATACAACCTATTTTCTAGGAAATGTGGATATAAAGATATTAAATATCCTTTGGTGAACTGTTCCCAAGCTTATCTCACCTCACCATGAAAAATGCGTCTGGTCTGATCTTGTCTAGTCTTATCTTTAGCCATTAAAACCCATTCCGTCTTTTCCTGCCATACGCAGGTGCCTCATTAGTCACATTATTACTGTAAACTTTACTGTAGGGCAGAATGGTTTTATTTTTCTTTGAGTCTATGTCACTAAAAGTTTCTTCTGACTTGCCTTGGAGAGGTATTTGAGGTAAAGTGAATATTGGTATCTGGGAAGTTGACTGTCATCACATTTGTTGACCTGGCAGGGCTGGCCAGCAATGCTGCAAGTGTTTTTTCAGACCTTAAGCAAGACAGTATAATGACCTACTTTAAACATGCTTCTGAGATGGTAAAGGAAAGGATTTGAAGTTGGTCTTCCTTTTTATCTGTCCATATCTATGTGTAGACATGAGCTTTTCTACCCTAATATGGTGTTTCTGTATAGTCTTATCTTTTAGACTGTGCATAGAGACTGTCAAAAATAATTTTCAAGCTTTAATACTTTTATGACAATTGTTTGACAAATAGGTGCCTGAGTTTCAAGGGGAGGGTGCATGCCTGACGAGGATGAAGACAAAGACATTTGCACAGGCATGTTACATGCAAGCTTCGACAAGTTTTTCTGTCCTGGTCCTTGAGTGTGAGATCCCTGGAAGTCCTAGTACAAGCTGGAGCTCTCCAGACCCTTGATTGAAGTCTGCAGTGGGAATTTTTAGGCTCAGGCTCCCGCAGCAGAACGGATCGCATCCGTTCAGGGTAGTCAGGGCTGGGGCTGCCACGCAGGCCACAAACGAACGAGACTAAAATAATTAGTGCCCTCGGGGACTGAGATACACTGAGTGACAGGGCTGTCCTTAGAGTGTTTGATCCATGACACTTTAGCAGTTTAACTGTAATTTCAGTCACAGCTGTCAGAGTCCTAAGAAGCACGTTTTGTTTCAGAATCAACATATGCTGGAATTTCCAAAATGAATTTCTCCTCTACCCTAAGATTTCCACTTTAAGGGAATCCTGAAATACCAGAATTCCCTCTCTGTTGTTGTCTCTGTGTCCTGAAGAGTTTTGATCACTGTTGCTGCAGGTCTTTGGTGCTTTCCAAGATGGGGAATTCAGATTTCATGCAGCAGCAGGCTCACTATGGAGTTATAAAATGGCATAATGGTGTTTTCCCTTTCATTCTCTCTTCCTTTCTAATAATTCCTAATGCTTTATTTGCCTTTTTAAGTGCTTCTGAGTACCAAGCTGATGTTTTCATGGTACTATCTGTTATAACTCTGAGATAGCTTTCCTGAAAGTTAATAGCTAATTTAGGCTCAGTCACTGAATATGTATAGTTAAGGTTACTTTTCAATGTGTGTTACTTCACTTTTATTTACACTGAATTTTGTCTGTAAGTTTATTGCCTAATCATTCTGTATCATGAAATTCTTATGCAAGTCTTTGCTGTTGGCTTGCCTTTTTACTACCCTGAATAATTTGTCACCAGTAGCAAATGTTGCTATCCCTACCACCACTTTTTCCAGATCATTTTAATGCAAATACTAAACAGCACAAGCCTCAGGGCAGAGGCTTCATTTGACGTCTTACTATTTGTTGCTTCTTTATTTTCCTATCCTTTTAATCAGTTATTAATGCATAGGAAGACATTTTCATGGCATTTTATGAACCTTTGGTTGAGAAATCCTGCTGAAAACCTTTAGGAAATTCGAGTACAGCATATAAACTGTCTTGTCCTTGTGCTATAGAGAAGTCTAATAAGTTTCAGTGGCATGACTTACCTGTATGAGAACTGTGTTGACTCTTCTTTATTACAACAGGTTTGTTCCAGTATCTACTGTTCCCTTTGCTCATTATTATATGATTTGGTTGGGCGCAGATACACTAGCTGTAATTCTCTATCTTCTAAAAACTCATTTTAAAAAACTGGGCACCTAAATACGATGGCTCATATTTACCATCTTCTAATTATTTGATGCAAATGATACTTTAAGTGATCAGTATAGCAGTTCAGGAGTTTTACATTTAGTACTTCTGATGCTCCTCTGTGCTCTATAATGTGTTACTATTCCTTTAACCAGGTTTTTTTTTTTTTAATGTCCCCTTCTCTTAACACATAGGTTTAAGATAAATCCTCTTGTATATACCCAAAGGTTGTTGAGTCTTAAGTGGCAGTGCATATCCCAGCTACAGTTTTATTAGCTTTTCATCTACAGTGTTATCCTCCTTGACTGTTCCCTCTGTACCCTCTGTTGTCACTTGGTCCTGCAGAAAGACTGATAACATAAATGCTTTGGCGATGCCTTGAGAATGTGCTGTTCGTTTTAGTGTCTTCTTCAAGTCATTTCTCAACAAAAAATCACAAGATTTTTTTTTCTTTTTTCTTTCTTTTTTTCATTTTTCCATTTTTACATATAGCTTGCTAGATATGTTCTTTCGTGTTTTCCTTCTTGGAGCCATTTGCACTGTTGGAAGCATGTCTTCTTGGTTCTGATAGCCTCTGTTACTGAACCATCCTGGCCCTTTTGAGCTATTAAAGCTTTTTTTTCGTATGTTGTGTGTTTTAACTAATGTCATTATACAACCTGCAGCCTTCAAAAACATAAGTTTTTGTCTTATATAGTTTCCTTTTTGAAACTAAGCACAGGTACAAAAGATCTTTTGTTTCTCCTATAAGATGTTATATCTGACTATATTACAGGACTTTTCTGTAACACTAGGCCTTTGAAAGCAGTATCCTGAATAAGGTCACAGGCACCATTCAGTATGAAGTCGAGAGTTAAGTTTTTTTCTTTTGGTCCCTAAAAAGTTTCTTTAAAAAGCAAATGTTTATGTTATCTAAGAATTTTGTCTCAGTATCACCTGCATTGACACCTACCCAATGTATGTATGCGTGGTTGAAATCTTCCATTATTGTTACGGTTTTTGTTCTTAAAGATACTCTTCACAGTCTTTGCCACCTTTCTGGTAAATCAGTAATATAAACTTAATACTGTCCTTTTGTTACTGAGGACTGGAACTGCAATCCATAGTGATTCTGTTCCTTGTTGATATATTTCATTTATCAAATTTCATTCTGAACTTTCTTTAGTGAACAGCCTCTATATATTTGTTCTCATTGCTTATTTTTAAGCTCAAATTTAGGACTTTGTTACAACTTTTATTTGATGCTTCCTACTTGCATTTTGTTGATTTTTGTCCTATGCTTTGTTGGAGGATGCAGAGCTGTTTTAACTTTCCTCCAGGGAGAACTGTTATCCTAAACTGTATGATCTACCCCTATCAGCTTTCTCTGCTCTTTTTTGGCTCAGAAACATTCCTGTAGAACCATTTTAAGTGCCTGCACTGAAATAAATTTCCTGGAGAGTTAATGCCATATTCATCTCTGGACGTACTAGACAAACATCTGTCAAGAGTGATATAGAGGCATTTGAACCTGCTTTGAGGCAGAGATGGACTTTATGACCTCCAAGCATCCTTTCTAGCCCTATCATTTCTTTTAAATTGATAACTGGGTAAACAGATGCAACTTCTGTAATCTTAACAAAGTACCAGATCCATATCTTTTTTTCCTGTAGTTGGAGATTGGAGCTCCTCAGAGATAAAGGTGGTGGATATTCTATTGAGGTGCTAGAGGGATAGGGATTCTGATGTATGCTAACTTTTTATTACTATTACGATTGAAGTAAAGAAAGGTCTTCTCTTCTCCACAAATTCCTTATAATATTGCTAGCTATAGCTCCAGCAAAGGCAATCAGTATTTGCTTTTAAGAAATACTGTACTCTTTTTTTTTTTTTTTTTTAGTTGGTGATGACAGTATGTTCCTAGCCCTTTAAAGTATCCTATCTTTAGTTAAATCATTTCCTATGACGTGATGTAACTTGGCACAAATCTTTCACCTGTATTAGTACAGTCAACTGTCTTGAAAAACACAGAAGCAAAAACTCACACACTAAAAATAGCTGCAATGAAGAGCTGAAAAAAAGATTTTTTTTCTTATCTATTTTTTGGTAAAAATGTGTGCCACTGAACAGCACACTGGTAGTTATTGCAGTTGTTAGGTAACTATGCAGCCTAGGCTAAGTAAAGTACTTAAGAATCCTAATGTAATACCCTTCTGCCTAAACATGCAGTCTGTGAAAACACTGGCTTTCACTCTGTATTTTTCTAAAATAGCACAAGGGGCAGTCATGGCATACGTTATTCCACTTGCATTCAACATGACGCTTGCTAAGAATAGGTGGATATCATATTGTATAAAAAGTAGCATAATGGCATGTGACTGTATTTTCAATGAGGGAGGCAGTATGTGACTGTACTGTCGATGAGACTCCTGCCTCACACTTTGTTATGCAGTCCTGCTTTCATGAAATCAAAATCTGGATGACTCATCATAGCCACTCAAATATTGTCATAGCGTATCTTCATTGCACAAAACACTATTTAAGCCTTGCTAATCACATTACATATAAACTCGATAATTCCACATGGTGCTGATAGCGAGTAATAAACTTTAGGAAATATTTTCAAAATATCCATTATGTAAAGACATAGACACTATATATATATATCTCGATGAGGTACACAAAATCCCTGACCAGAAGCCGTAGAAGGATGTAGATGAAAGCACTGACGGTGTTATTGAATTGTTAAATGGGAAAAGTAACACAATGAATTTGACTTTAAGTATGTCTTATTACAGCCGATTTAACATTTTCCTTAGTAATGTCAAACTTGTTTCACTATTATAATCTACTTTAGTGTCGCCGTTAAAACTTGAAGGTGCAAGTCACAAGGGTATAGAGATAAGGTTATATGCTTTTGAATTTGGAATACAGGAAAGATTTAGAAGGTATGTTGGAGATGTTAAAAAATGGGGCAGTGCAAGAAAGATGGAAATAATAACAAAAACACAATACTGAATGACTCAAAAATGATATAAAATTTAGTGTTTCAAAAATGAATGCACATGGGAAAAATAAAACTGAACTACAGTTACACAACAGTGGACTCTAAATCCTCTATTATTGTTCAGGGAAGAAATCTTGGAGTCATTGTGCACATCTCTCTAAAGTTAGTCCATTTCTTAGCAATAAAATAGAATTTGAAGCATTATTAGTAAAGGAAATGAGAATGAAGCTGAGAACATTGTTACACCACCATATATTCCCCATTTGCCCATGTGTTGAATGTGCAGTTTGGCTCTGCCTTCTCAGTGAGGATATACCCAGCACTGGAAATGCATGGAGAAGGAGAACGTGGATGGTCAAAGATGGTCAGAAGCACTAAAAGGTTTCTCAGAGGGGAGCTACCAAATGGATGGGGGTTCATCTGTCTACAAAGTGAGATGACTGAGGGAAAATATCATAGGTATCTATAAAATCACAAATAATGTGAAGATGGCAGGTGGATAACAAACATTTATTGTTTCCCATAACAGAAAACTGGAAGTTCCTTAAGCTGTTTGGCGGGAGATTTAAACAAATGAAAAGATGTAATTTTTATACGTAGTCAGTTGCAAAATTCATTATTACTGGAATATTTTGAGTACAAAACTGTAAGTAGGTGAAAAAAATATTAGGTATCTTACTAGAGAATAGACACATCAATGACAATTAAACGTGATTGCTTGGATGCAGCTACTGTGTGGCTCAGGAAAACCTCAGTGGTTGATACCTGGGGGCTATGAGTATGTGCATCGGTGGAAGTATTGCTCCTTTTTGTTATATACTCCTTCTTTCCTGGTCACAGCTGTAGACAGCTATACTTAAGACCGAACTAATATTTGCTCAGACCTAATACAGAAGTTCCAATATTCTTACCTGGAAAACTAGCATGCAATAATCAAAGACTGTTATAAGATTTTCTTGTGCCATTGAATAAATCAGAATCCCCAGTGTTTATGGATCTAAGCTAGAGATGATAAGAACTAGATGAAAAATCTGGTGTCGGGGAATTCTGGACCTCTGGCCGTCATGGTCATCTGTGTTCTTTTCCAGTGTGTGGATATGAAATGGTTACACCATCTCTGGTCTTCTTTCCATTCCTACCCCTAATGTGCCCCATTCCACTGTTTTTGTCTTAGATTATAAGCTATCTGGAGGAAAAAAAAAAAAAAAGAACAAACCCAAAAGAACAAAATATCCTGTGAATATTGCCCGAGTTTTGACTGAAGCCTGAAGATGCCACTGTAGTAAAATTACATTGGTCGATGCAAAACACTGCTGAGGAAGCACAGCTTCCAATGGATTTGTATGTGAGTTGAACCCTCCTCCATCTCCTCTCCTAGGTCTGCAGTATCCCTGTCATACTCCCTGCTTGTCTGAGTGGGTTGGTGACAGCGTGTCATGTGATGTACCAGTCACCTGGCTAGCCACACTTACATGCACTAATGCACTGGATCTTACTCTTAGCTATAGCATTTGATGAAATATGCAGAAATTTGTATGTCTGAGACCTTTAGCCTTCTCTCAAATTGGCTGAAATTGTTCAACAGGTTCAAAATGTGCTTGAGGGAAAGCAGCAAACTGACAGATGGCCAGGCAACACAAGAACATATGCCTCATTTCTTCAAAAGCCAGGTTAAAAATACATCATTATAACAGACTTCAAGAAGGATGGCAAAGAGTGACAGGAAAACAATAGGTTAGAAAGTCAAGAACCACTATTTGATATACACCTCTGTCTCTGCGTGGTCCTTCAAGTTCAGCGGGAAGTGCCCCATTTTTACATGCCTTTTGGAGCTGCGTGTTTTCACTAAATTGGTTGATTCCATCCTTTAGCTCTGACATGTTGAATCTTTCGATCTTGCTCTCATAGACTATACCATGCTGAGATTCATCACTAGTAACTGCCGCTAGGGAATGGGTGAAATTAGTATAGTATAGAGCTGTAAGTAACTTATAGTATATAGTGTTATTGCTATTAACTTTAGTTATAAATAGTGGGTTCAAGGTCTCCTTGTCGAAAAATAAAAAGTGAGGTGAGTTGTATATTGTTTAAATTTCCTTTTGTGAAGCAGTTTTTTGTTAAATTAATGTTCCTGAAGATGAAAGTTTAATAACATTGGTTACAGCTGTGTAATATTTGATGGTGTATTGCAAACTTCCAGGTGCAAACATGCAAACTCATTCTGGACCTGACTTTTACAAGCCTGCTTAGTGGAAATTCCTAGACCATTTTAAAAAGAACTTCCTAACCATTCTCCAGGAGGGACTTTGCTGTGCTAAAAGTTCTTTGAAATTAGTGGGAGTTTTCTATAAATGAAAATGTGCAGAATCACTTCTGAATATTCTAGAGATGGTGTGTGGACAAATAGATTAAAATAAATTCACAGGGTTATTTTTCACTTAGAAATTGATTCCATGCCCAGCTTGTGAAGTCAGCATGTGAACACAGTGCGTCATGTTACATGAACACGGTTAGGGCTCTAGAAGGTAGGGAGGTCCAAGAGAGATGGTTAATATTCTAGCATCACTTCCTCCAAGCTCAAGATAAATGCATCCCCATGAGTAAGAAATCAAGCAAGGGAGGCAGGAGGCTGCACGGATGAGCAAGCTGCTTCTGGCAAAACCTCAAACAGAAGAGGGAAGTTTATAGGATGTGGAAAAAAGGATAGGCTACTTGGGAAGAATAGAGGGATGTTGTCAGAGCATGCAGGGAGGCAACAAGGAAGGCTAAGGTCCATTGGGAGTTAAATCTGGCAAGGGAGGTCAAGGACAACAAGAAGGGCTTCTTCAAGTACAACAGCAGGAAAAGGATGACTAGGGGAAATGTGAGCCCGCTGCTGAATGAGGTGGGTGCCCTAGTGACAAAGGACACAGAGAAGGCGGAGTTACTGAATGCCTTCTTTGCTTCAGTCTTCACTGACAACGCCAGCCCTCTGGTTTCCCATACCCTGGAGGCAAGAGAGGAAGTCTGGAGAAAGGAGGACTTTCCCTTGGTCGACGAGGACCATGTTAGAGATCAGTTAAGCAAACCTGACACCCACAACTCCACGGGCCCCAATGGGATGCACCCCCGAGTGCTGAGTGAGCTGGCAGATGTTATTGTCAAGCCACTCTCCATCATCTCTGAAAGGTCAGAGAGAACAGGAGAGGTGTCTGAGGACTGGAGGAAAGCTAATGTCACTCCAGTCTTCAAAAGGGGCAAGAAGGAGGACCCAGGCAACTACAGGCCAGTTAGCCTTACCTGCATCCCTGGAAAGGTGATGGAACAGCTCGTTCTGGAGGTCATCTTAAAGCATGTGGAGGAAAAGAAGGTCATCAGGAACAGTGAACAGGGTTCACCAAGGGGAAATCATGCTTGATCAACCTGATAACCTTCTATGACGGAATGACTGGCTGGGTATACAAGGGGAGAGTGGTGGATGTTGTCTACCTTGACCTCATCAAGGCTTTTGCCACTGTCTCCCATAACATCCTCATACATAAACTCAGGAAGTGTGGACTGGATGAGTGCACAGTGAGGTGGATTGAGAACTGGCTGAATGGCAGAGCTCAGAGAGTAGTGATCAGTGGTGCAGAGTCTAGCTGGAGGCCCGTAGCTAGGGCTGTTCTCCAGGGGTCGCTACTGGGTCTAGTCTTGTTCAGCTTATTCGTCAATGACCTGAATGAAGGGACAGAGTGTAGTCTCAGCAAGTTTGTAGATGAAACAAAACTGGGAGGAGCAGCTGGTACCCCAGAAGGCTATGCTTACCATTCAGCAAGACCTGGACAGGCTGGAGAACCGAGCCAAGAGGAACTTCATGAACTTCAACAAAGGCAAATGTAAGGTCTTGCACTGAGGGAGGAGGAACAGCCCCATATACTGGCACAGGCTGGGGCTGACCTGCTGGGGTTCAGCTCTGTGGGGACCCGGGAGTCCTGGTGGACAGCAAGCTGCCCATGAGCCATCAGTGTGCCTGTGTGACCAAGAAGGCCAGTGGGATCCTGGGGTGCATTGGGAGGAGCATGGCCAGCAGGTCAGAGGAGGTGATCCTCCCCCTCTCTGCCCTGCTGAGGCCACATCTGGGGTGCTGGGTCCAGTGCTGAGCTCCCCAGTGCAAGAGGGCCAGGGAACTGCTGGAGAGGGTCCAGTGGAGGGCTACGAAGGTGATGAGGGGACTGGAGCATCTCCCTTGTGAGGGAAGGCTGAGAGAGCTGGGGCTGTGTAGTGTGGAGAAGGGAAGACTGAGAGAGGATCTCATCAATGCCTACAAATATCTTAAGGGCGAGTGTCAAGATGATGGGGCCGGGCTCTTCCCAGTGGTGCCCAGCGACAGGACAAGGGGCAGGGGGCACAAACTGCATCACAGGCAGTTCCATCTGAATATGAGGAAGAACTTCCTTGCCTTGAGGGTGGGAGAGCCCTGGGACAGGCTGCCCAAAGAAGCTGTGGGGTCTCCTGCTCTGGAGACATTCCCAGCCCACCTGGCCATGACTGTGCAACCTGCTGTAGGTGACTCTGCTGCAGCAGGGGGCCGCACTGGGTGGTCTCCAGAGATCCCTCCCAACCCTGACCGTTCTGTGATTTTGTATCAAGATGGACAAAGTATTTTCTCTTCCTCTGCTTTTCTCTGTTACACAGTGGCTACAGCTGTCATCATATTTTAGTTGAAGGAGAGCAACAGTCTAAATGTTTCTGTTTGTTTTGCTGTATCAGTTCTATTTGTGAGACTGAGTTTTTGTGAAAAGCCGTCTGCTTATATTGGAGGATTGTAACTGTCCTTGTGTGGGTGAAGAATATGTATTAAAAATGGAAATCAGGAAGAGCTCTTCAGCTAACAAGAAAAAAAAATAGTATTTTACACCCATTTAGAGATGTGGAATTAATATCTTTAGACTTTTAGTAGCAGCAGGTTAGTTAAAACAATCACCCCTCCCTTTTTAATCTTAGAAAACTGCTTTATCCCATGAAATAAAATATTGTGAAGTGTGTTAACTGCTGCACTTCAAGATGACAACATCCTGCATGCAGTGGAAACAAGTAAAAGCTTTCTCAGTTCTCTGTCATCCACAATATTAGTAAGTAGATTAAACAAAACAAAAACCCTGTGTCTGATGTTTTAATAATCCTACACAGTAAAAGTACATAATATGTAGATCTAGTCCTAGTTCCCTGTAGTACATGAGCATTCCATAACTAAGGAAGCTAATTTCTAACTACTAATGAAGGGCTAATTACATGAGAAGAGAATCTAGGTAAGGTATATACATGCTCAGTGTTTACACTCACACATATAGAGGAATGTTGCTATGTCACAAGATATTACTGTAAAAATACAGAAATGGGTTTTGCTGAGTTCCCTGAAGCAGGCAGAATATTGTTCTCTGGCAAAGTCTGCCAATGGAGACTAGCAGATGCCACCTTAGAAGATGGAAGTAGGGTAGGTCTAATTGAACATTTGTGCATTTAAAATCAGTCATTGCATTTGACATTTAGTGTGATCCATTTAAAAGTTGCAATATTTTTATTTACTGCGTTAAATTTTCCAAAGTTGCTGTAGTACAAGATCTTTGGAAGAAATTTAATAAACAAGGGTCTCTAGAGCACTAGCAGATACAGTTGCAATCGCTCTTCTTCCCAGGCTTGCCTCATAACTCGTTGGGTTACGGTGTTACTGTTCCATAGTGTTACTCCGCTGCCATAGTCGAGTCTGCCAGCACAGTAACTTTAGTGTACTGATTTCATCAAACGGGTGTATTAGAGGCAGATCCTTCCTCCTCTATTCTTCTTCCAAGTGAATCTGTCTGCTTGTTACCTTCTAGTCCTCCTGGCCACCTCCAAGAGCTGGCTCGCTGGAGCTTTCACCCATAATGCTGTGATCTGTTATCGTGTGACTGCTCTACAATATTATATTTTAGATCTCGTGTTTAGATTTACAAATAGCTGTTGTGTAATATTTTATATAGCTGATAGATTTTTAGATTTGTTCCCTTTATTATCTGAGTTTCCAGAGATTCTGTTAAAAACAAACTTGCAAACCCCTGACAATACTGATGGAATAAAAAAGTCTGCCAAACTAGTCTTCAGTGATAACCTTGATCCTCTGGGGAGCTGTGGATGCCCAGATGAGTCAGTTATGTTTTGCAGCTGCTCCCGTTGCACTATACTGACCAGGTGGTTAGAGGGAGGCAGATCACTTAGTTGTGTTTTATTTTCATCTATTTTTAAGTTCTTGTAATTTAATGCACAGAATCTGATCCTGATTACCATCCCATTGGCTTCTCACTAGTTTTCTGTGAAGAGGTCTCAAAGAATTCAGGTTCTGATGTGAATCTAGTTAGGCTGCTAGTGCCGTCAACCGCAAATTTAAAGAATAGTGAATGATATTCAGAAAAGGTTCATTTTTCTTTCAGGGCATTTTTCATGAGAAATGATCTTTCACCCATGAATCTCCCTGTCCAACAGTGAATATGCAAAGTTTGGTGCCCAAGTAGATTTTCATTGTGGCTCTCGATGAATTGTTCAGATTCTCTAAGGCACTAATTTCAAGATGTTGGATAAGACATTTTTTAATGAATTAGGCAAGTGAACTTCTTACACGATGAAAGTACTGTAATAAAATATCAGTTTCTATTTTCAGAGCGGTTTCAGCTGGGATTTGCAAGACATTTGCATATATGGCATGGCTTTACCTGTACATTGCAAGATAATTCACACAGTTTGAGATAATTTCTACCAGATCTTCTTCGGATCTATCAGACAATATTGCTATTTATAAAGCTACTGTGAAGTAAATCAGATGCTTATCATATTAAGTGAAATATATTAAAGTGTATAATACAAGGATAGCAAATCCAGTGTGTACCAGATCATATATGTTAGTAATACTCTACTGCATGACACTGAAAGAATAACAGTAGTTAAGGAGAATCAAAGGGTCTCTATATGTTTTTTCCTCCTCTTGATGTTTATTGAAAGCAACATTAATATCAAGCTTTATGCTGCTGCTATTTAACTTTTTACTTAGTGAATTCATATTTCTGTATTAATTACATAATTCAATTCAGGGGGCAACTATTATGTACACTAATAACTTAGGCATCCACTTCACTTAGAGCTGAACATCAAAAAATCTTATATTGTAGAATTATATCCACTATCTACAGCCCTCTTTGATATCATCAGCTTCTAAAAACAAAGGCTAGTCAGCTAAATTGACTCTTTTATTCCTCCCTGGGGGAACTCAACAAAAAAGAGAATTAGGGCTGTTAGCATTTAGCAAGTGAAGCCTTTAATAAAATATTTTGAGTCCCTGAGAAATTTCAATCTGCTGAATATGATTCAGACAGGGGGTTAATTGTCTAGAGGTGGGATTAATGGGCTACTGTATTGTGTTAGTGGCAGATAAGAACGCTACCATCAGGTGTGAGTAGCTGTGGGTAATTGGGATAGTGCAGCATGTCAGCAGATGCTGTAACAGATACTGATTTATCAATACTCAGAAGAGGAAATTAAAAATTCTGTTATATTTGGAAGCTTAGGAAGTTTAAGGGTGCCATGCCTCATCAGAGTTTACACATGGGATTGCAGCCACGCACATTAGCAGTGCATTTCGGTTGTATATGCTGATTTCAGTGTGTACCCTACAATAGAAGAGCCTCGGCTGTTGACAAAAATCTTAACATATGTGGATATGACTGCTAATATCCTGCAGGCTGGTGGTTCAGCAACCCAGATGTGACTCTGAAGATGCTCAAAGAATAAAATTGTGAGGAGCAGAGGGGCATAGCAATAAAATACAGTATTTTGAACTTGCCTTTTAGAATTATTATAGAGGGTGAAAACATGTATATTTTTAGATTAGCAATCTGAGTTAATTCCCATTGCAATGTTTAGGCTCTGCCTAGAACTTTTAGTACCTGGCTGATAAAGTACGTCTGAGCAAATAGAAAGTTGAAATATGTTTCATTTATCAGGGGTGGGGTGGGGTGGGTGTTTAGGTATCTCTTTACCAATAAATAGATGCAGGCCACAAAATACAGGAGAGTGTTTGCGAAGAGTTTCATTAAGGTTAAGTTATGAGAGCATTACTGCTCTTGAACAATACCTAAATTTTTAGTTACTCTACAGCCCGGGGCTGGAGCTTATAGATACTACACCAGCTACATCTGGGAGGCAGGAGACTGATGGGTTAGGGAGGGAGAAAAGAAAAGGCAGAAAAAACTTAAGAGCTAGACATTTTTGGTTTTGACAAGAAGCTGATTGTGGCTGAATTTGTTAGAGATTTGGAGAGACATTACATGGGCAACAAGAATGCCTATATGGCCAAAATGGTGCAGGTGAAATCAGAAATAAACATAAAGAGGTATGTAATTCTGGTTTTGATTAATGCTAGCCTATAATAGAAGCATATATCTGTGGTTACATGTGAGTCTCATTGTACTCATGGGTGTCTACTTTATCCCATCTATTAGTCAGTGCTATGTTCTTCCCTTGCTTGGTTTTTCTGACTGTCAGGGAGAACGTTTGAAATGCCTTCCTCATCTTTGCTTCCTTTTGCTTCAGGCCATTAGCATGGGTATTGCAGATACCAAGAAAAATAGCATGTTCATAGACAGCACTTTGTATCAACAAGCTTGAGGGGAAACAAGCTGCTGGAGGCAGAAAGCAAGCTCCAGCTGAGAGTGTTTTTGAAATAAGAAAGAACGGTCCTTGCCTTTAATAGCTATTATGGAATAGCTGAACAGTTTTGCCAGGAAGATCTCCAGAACCATGTGCTAATGTTCTTTTGCATCACTCATAAGTACCAGGTTTTCTGTATGTTTCTTTCCTAAATAGGTACAATGTGGACCTGTAACTTTGTTCTTAGTAGAGAGAAACTTGGAGAGTTTTACTTAAGATTGGAGTTCAGCCCCTGTGGGAACGTGAAGAAAACTCCGTGCTTTCTTAATAAAATATCACAAAAGAGTTGGAATTCAAATTTCTGAGAAAATGAGGGCACACTGAAAGTACTGTGAAATCACTAGAATGGCACAAATACAACAGGGGAAAGAGTTTACTTCTCATATTCCTGACAAGTTCATTATAATAATACATTATTCAG
Source organism: Ibycter americanus (assembly GCA_035590275.1). NCBI lineage: Eukaryota > Metazoa > Chordata > Aves > Falconiformes > Falconidae > Ibycter > Ibycter americanus. The sequence goes on along the minus strand of JAVJGI010000037.1, from coordinate 7,170,323 downwards.
TCTTGCTTTATTGGGTAAATACAAACCCACCAATTTATGTATAATAGAAGACAGATCTTGCCCTTTCTAGTATGTGTGATCATTCGTTTGGAGTGACTGGTGGTATGGATCTGCATGTTGCACAACATTGGGTTATTTATTTGTTTTACAATAACAACATACAAAAGAAGAAATTATTTTTCTGCATGATGTTTGCATAGCTAAGTATCTTTTGGCCTCTTCACAAGTCTCAGGCTCTTATACCTGCGCATCACGGTTCTAACCTACAAATGTGTGCGCAAAATCTGGGTTTCTGAAAGAGCATCCTTAGTTCCCTCTGGAGACTTAAAAACTTCTGCAGAGCAAAGCATGCCCAATTTGTAAAATCTTCTGCTGTTTTGCAATTGTGTATCCTTTGGGAAAGCAGCATTTCATGACGACATAGTTTCAAATTTGACTTTGTGTTCTCTTGGTTTTTGTGTTCCTGTCACACCTCTATTGTTATTTGACTGTAAGGAGTAATTTAATTTCCTCCGTCAACCTGGGGCTCTCTGTTTAGCTTTTCTGTGTTTAGCGGAGGCCCATTAATCCATGCTGTTGACTCAGAAGTCCATCAGTATAGCAGCAATAAAGACAACTGGATTTGGTCTCTACAGAATTCTGTTAACCTTTGTATGACTATTCATGTGGGAATCACAGATATTGGCTTTCAGGGAGCTGAAACATGAGTGAAATTTCCCAGTATTAGGGGGATTCCCTTGGTTATAAGTTTGCCGGCTTTTCCACACAGCCGCTGTGACTGGTTAAATCTATTATGACAATAATTTTTTTTTATAAGTATACATGCGTGTCACTTCAGTGGAGCTCTCTGTTAGGGACTGGGCAGAATTCTGGTCTTCTGGGGATATTTTAAAAAAATCTTAGACCGCAAGTCTAATCTAGAAATCCCTAATCAATAGATCTCAATAGCTCCCAATTTTGTAAAGCAGTTACCCTACACTTCCTTAGCAAAACAAATATTTATTGTACAGGAAAACCTCAGTTGCTATTAAAGATGTGAGGAACTAACTTTTAAAGAAAATTTATTGATGCAAATAAGAATCTTTTCACAAGATTTTTACTTCATGGCACCAGGCATTTATTTGATGGGTGACTACAATATAATGATTGTAGTTTTGGGAAAGCCTGGGATTTTGGGTAACATTGCAGAACTCTGCAGCATTGCCTAGTAACCCACCCATGCTGAAAAATATCTGATGTCACTGTTTTTAACATTGCACTCAGATTGGGCTTAGTTTACAAGGCTAGAAACATGTGAAAATTGCTCAGAAGTGTTTTGTTTTGGCAAAGCAGCAATTCTGTCTTTAATAAAAAGTAGAGCTTAGCAATTGAAAATTGTTTCTTCAATGAAGTATTTAAACTTTTTCACACAGGGAAGTTTGTTTTAAAATGATGAAAAAGTAAATGAATCATAAAGTGACTCATATTAGAAGATTTTTGCAAAGTGGTTGTCACGAGCAACTTGACTGAATCATCTGTAACAGTTTTTGTCAGAGAAGCAAGGTTGTCAGCTTTCGCTAAACAAGATGCAGAACAGCAGCAGTGCGATTAGAGACCTCTTAAAGTCATCAGAATATATGATCTGCCCTATGATTTTGCTGATTTCAGGCTGCTGAATGGTCTGACATCAGTTGCAGCCAAAAGACAATGTTAAATGAAAAAAACATTTCTGAAGTGGAACATTCAAGCTTTAGGTTATTCCTACATCACATTAAGATGTGATCTTAATCTAAATTAAGGTCACAGTTTTCTCTTGCAAAATACCTAAAATGAATCTATTGAATGTTCCTTTTGGCATATGCCTTTAACTCTGTATATCTTTGACTAGCTTAGATGTACATCTGTTTCAGCATAATGAGTTTCCACAATATATCAAAGGAAGTGTGACTTTCCACAATATATCAAAAGCATGTTGACATTTAAATTCTTTGTTTGATCCAGACAGCTGATCAGTTTTCATCTTCTTTCTCTAAATGATTCTTGCGCCCCCCCCCCCCCCTTTCACTAGTTTTTCTTTTGCTCTAGGAATAAACCCAGCTCATAGATACTTGTAATGCTTTACTTTTGCTAATGAATTCTTCTTTATGTTTCTGTTCTTTTTTTAGGTGTGGACATCTGAAGCTAATTTTCCTCTTTTCTTCTCATCCCCTCTATGCTTTTCCTTCTCCCTAAAACTGCCTTTACTTTTTATTTTTCCCCTTTCACCCCTGTAGAATGTTGCTGAGTTGTCCTCTGCCCCATCCTCGCTAGCACTCTGGAGCAGTAGCTGCACAAAAAATTCAGTTTCAGTGGTGCTATTTCTGGATGCTGCCATCTGCCAGGTTTTACTTCCATTTCAAACAAACTTTCAGTTCAGTTTCATCTTTCATTTGGAGGCACAGCTGCTCATGAATGCTTGGTAATCACTGGTGTGCAGCACACACCTGTAGCCAAATATATAAAGGAAATAGAAAGGAAGAGCTATATATTCCCAGCTTGTTAGCTATTAAACAGGTTAGGCAGGAAATGGGGACTCTGTTATCTTTGCTTGTGCAGATCTTTATTTTATAAACAATATTTTCTCCAAGGACTAATAAAGAAGAGCAAACGCAGGAGAAGGATTACCAAGCTCCTCTTAGAGTGAACCTTTGCCAATAACAAGTTTATCAGGGCAGTGCATGTGCAGGGGGCTTGGCATAGTGTTAATTTGTCGCTACCACCAAATTAACTATGCTCTATTTTGTTTTCTTTCCAATTTTACGACCTTGATTACATATTCATAAAACTGTCCTTCCTTCCAAGCATAAATACAACTGCTTTGAAAATATAATTGTGTGTGTTTATCAAGCACCTAATTTGTTTTACTTGCCAGCTACTAATTACATAGGAAATATAAATGAATTGCAGGTCATATATTCCATTTGATTTACTAACAGAAAAACTTTCCAAATCACAGAATTGAATTTAAGTTCCAGCATGGGACAGACAACATGCAGTACTGTCTGCAGCAGTACTAGTCAAAGAAAACAAACATTTGAGCTGATAGCACATTTAAATTTGTCAAAACATACTGAGTGATGTGTTCGTTCTATTTAAAGTGAATTGTTTTGGTAGCCTAGAGAGATTTCTCTCTCTTTGGTTTCTACATAATTTGACTCTATCGCTGCTAAAACTTGTTTATAGTACAGCAGAGAAAATCAAATGCAAAAGACTGAGAACATGCTAGGATTTGGTTTTATCCACCATGTCGTTCATTTTATGTCTCATCCATTTTCTGAAAGAGATATGTAAATTCTGTCTTGCTTCCGAGTTGGATTATTGTACCATCTCAATCCATTGAAAGTAATAAAATGAGATTTAATACACTGTGTTAGTTAATTGTTTAGGAAACATGGAGTTTTAATCACTGTGACAACCACAGATCTGGGAGTAGAGAGCAGAATGTCTTTTGCATATGTAACAACTCTTGCAGAAATTTGGTTTTAGCCAGCAAATGCCAACTTTCACACCAGTCTTAAAACTACCACTCAGAATTTATACAGCACTGAACAAACATTTACTAATTAAGCTTAGTAACACATTTGTGAGGCAGGTCACCAAACATCGGTACAATTCTGGATACTTGGAATTTCAGGAGTGGGCAAGAAGAGCAGTGACTTTTCAAAAGGAAGCTGATGCTAAT
>JAVJGI010000037.1:7114753-7166613 GCA_035590275.1 Ibycter americanus | reverse complement strand
CATGTTATGAAGAAACAGATCATCCAGCAGGAATAGAGTTGTGATTTTTAATTGCATCACAACTCCACAGCAGACACAGGGCTGAACTCACTGTATTATGTGCTTGTAAATGAGTTCTGTAAGTTATTTCATACATTATTTTATTTTTAATGATATAATTTCCATTATTTGTTAATATTAAATAATATAAATAAGTATTATAACTATTAAATATTATAAATTTTATAAATATTAAATATTACATTATATTATATATATAACACACACATTACTGGCTTATCTAGACAGGTATTTGGAAGCCATCAAAGCATTAGTCGTGGGGTTTTCCCTTTAGTTTGCTGTAGCTTGATACTGATGTTCTTACTAGAAAAAAACTTCCTCTTTCCTATGGACAATTAGGGAGTTAAGATTCTTGCCCCACGGCATATGATTGTCTTTCCAACCCTTTGTTATTTTCATGTTGGAAATATCAACCATGCAGAAGCACAACCATCAAAGCTGAGAGGTATGAATGGCATTGACAGATGGGTACCATATACTGTCATTGTACATAATACAGGTGTGTTTGAATTGGGAATTTTCTTGAGCCCTGGACTCGGATTAGAAGTGGTGTGATAGCACCTGACCTCAAAGCATATTGAAAGACTTCTGTTGATTTCAATGTACTTCAGCTTAGATCCTATAACAGTTTTCCTTCACTCATATTAATTGAAGACGATGCTTCTGACTTGCTTAACGCTTGTTCTGCCTACATTCTCTCTTCACTTTGCATGATTTTCATTTGTAGTTAGTTGCATTGGCTGTCATTGGAGGAAGAGGTTGTTGGGGAAAATTACAGTTTCTAATGGTGTCTGCAGGTAGTTTAGGATATTTGTTATTAATAAGCAGGAAATGTGACTAAGCACAGAAAATCTGGAAATGAACCTGCTATCTAGAATCCAAGGGTCGTGTGGTATTAGTGGCAGAACTGAAGAAATCCCGTGTTCTCTTCCATGATAGTGGATCATGGTTCATTAATAAAACACATATTGCTTACATGGGCTTTTAGCACATTTTGGCTGGAAAGCCAATAGAACAGTTGGACAAATTAAAATATAATAAGCTGTTATAAATAAGAATGAGATAAGCAGAAAGGTATTGACTTTCTCCCGTCATAGAATATTTAAACATAGAGAGTAGCAGTTGAAGTGTTTCTTGCAAATAGGATTCATTGAATATGTGTAAAGTGTATGCAGTTCCTATCTCTGACATTCCTTGTTTCCCTCCTTTTTTCCGCTTGAGTTAAGAAAATACACCTCCAATTGTTAAACTTTAAGACTGCTTTAGGGGAGTCATCCGAGATTTGGGGTAAGAACCACTGCACTTATTTAGCCATGCAAGTGAAAGTGATTTTGGCCCAGGTTGTCAAATGCTGCACATGTCTCAGCAACCTACTGCACTGTGTTTTTTCTTTCTTTTTTCATCTGGTAAAAAGAGAGGTTAAAAGATCATTCTAGGCTTGTTTGAGAAGCCAGTTTATGGACTGTATTTCCCAGTGGTTTGTGTTACACAAGATTATTTTAGTAACTATTTTGAATGGTAGAAATGTCCCTGGTGCCATCAATTTAAATTTTGTCAAAACACAGTAACATGCTGAAAGTGCACAATTCAGTGGCGGCGCTGATGGAATGCTCATTCTCATGGCATTTCTAGTAAGGCTCACAGAGGTGCTGGGTCAAAAGATTTGTTTTTTTCCTGTTACTCATAAAGATGCATTTTTGTACGTGTGTATAAACCTTCAGTGCTATGTATGGACATCCTTGTTTTGCAGGTTCAGAGCAGAAAGGACCTATGTATCTCCCCCCCCTCCTCTTTTTCTTTCTTCTATGTGATGTTTCCTTACATTTCACCAAAGTATGCTTGGATTGACCTTGGTGACTTGAGTAATCTGAGCATTTTGATTTTCAGCTTGTGTACTGAAAGAAGAAATTAGAGAGACAGTTGTCCCCAGAACATGAACTCTGTTAACCAGTAAGGACTTGACTAGGGGAAATTTGCCTAAATAGTTCTAGGAGCCAAAGCTGCAGAGTAAGCAAAAAACTTGAAGTAGCTGGTGAGGTAAAATAATGAGGTAAATTTTTTATCTGCTGAGGTTAAATATCTGACTTCAGATTTGCTGGGGGTTTTCATCTTGAAACAGAAACACTGGCACTTCTCAGCGCCATGTTAGAGTGCTGAGTAACCTCTTGTGCAGTCTTTGCTCTAGCTGTGGACAGTTTTTGAAATTTCAGAACTTGGAAAGAAGTAGTATCCGGAATCTGATGAATGTCTTGTAGGACCAAAACAGGAAAGAAGAGAAATCGTTCCTGAACCTTATGGAAGTCTGCATTGGCCTTATAATATAATATTTGAATAAGTTAAGATATCATCATGCAAAGATGCAAGTAATATGCAGAAACTGAAGTCAGTGCAGGGACAATGTAATTTCTCCAGGCTATTGAGGATGAATCTCGTGTAGCACTTTCATGTGATGTATGGTTTAAAGAACATCTTAAAAAGTGTTTCATCTCATTTTAAGGGCTTACATTGGGAGAAGTCTATCACCTTCAATGAAAAACTGTTCCAGTATTTAATTAGCCTTTGCGATGGTAAATTATTTCTTATTCACGATCGAATTTGTATGACTTCAACTCCCATCTGTTGCGTCTTGTTTTTCCGTTGTCAACAACTCTGAAAAGCTGCCCCCACAGCTATCTCTTTCACCTGTATGCACAGTGATCAAGCTACAGCTGAAGCTTTTCTTGAGAGCTAAATACATTTAATGCCTGAAGCCCTGCATGTGAGGCGTGTTTCCCAGCTAGTGAATCACATTTGTGGCTCTCCTTTAAGCTGCTCATCACTTTTTCATATCTTCCTTGAATTAGACTGGGAGCAGCAGCCTAATAACAGTTTCACCAGTGTTGGGCTGAGAGGTAATGCTTTGTTCTTCAGTTGTCTTCTTTTTAAACATTCAGGGATGGTATTAGTCCTTTCTGCCACTGCAGACTGTTGGCAAATCATCTTGAGGCAATTACCTGTGATGGTCCCTAAGCTTTTCCCCGTACCTCTGTTTTTGATTGAAAACCATGACTTGTTTCCAAATGTATTACATGGCAAAGTGCTGTATTCAAATGATTTTTACTTACGGCAGTTAACTGGCAGTAAACATCAAGTTTACACCATCTGTTAATCTGTAAGATGTCTAGTCACTGCTGCCCTTTCTGCATTGCCTTTGCCCTTTCAAATACACAAGCTGAGCTGGCAGTCCTACCTCCCTTTAAAACTTCCCTCCTTCCTGAGACATGCTAAAAGAAGACCTCAGTGGTTCAGTGAGATCTTCAGCTCTTTGCTCAATATCTGGGCCTGTTAATCTGGAAACAGCAGTAGCTTAGGCTGGCTCTTCGGTGTCTTCAGGAAAATTCCTTTTCTTCCCCCTTTCATTCACAATGTTATCCATCAAACACAAACCAGAAACATCTGCTCAACTTTTCAACATTGATTAAAATAAATAAATAAATAAAATCTGCTCCAAGTAATGGATTTTTCCCTCATCTAGAATTCTTTTTTCCTCTTATGTTTTCAAGGTCTTTTGTTCTGTACTTATTGGCCACCCATAGTTTATTGCTTTAGCTTCCAGTGTCTACCACTAATGTTTTAGAATTAGTAACACATAAATAGCTAGTTAATTTCCTTTGACTTTACACATGGAAAGTCCAGATTGTATGGTTATTTTCATATTTCCCTTTTACCAAGATGGTACTTGCGATAATGTAATTCTTTTGAATGTGCCTTTGGAATTCTAGCTGTTTCGACTAAACCAACTTTTTTAGAGATTTTCACTAATTTTATGAATGTTAGGAACTAAAAGGATGAAATGTAGAAATAAAAAATTGAATCTGAATTCTCTTAAAAGGTGAAATTTCATTGCTTTTCAATGGGATTTTGAAACCCATCTCTCCTTAGCCTCCCTGAAGATCATAGTCTAAATCTGGACAAATACTCTGTTACATATGGAGAATTAGCTTGCAAACTGTTCATTTTATCCTTTTATTCCTCTGAAATACCATAGGGACACTTAACATTTTATTCTGGATCCGGTGATATTAGCAATGTTTCAGCAGTAGTTCCCGTTTTACATACAAGGCAGGCATCTGAATCTTCAATTTTCCCTGCAGCTAGATGAAGTTCTGCACCAACTTTCATTTCACCTTCAAATGGTCTCTTTTGTCCTTAAAAGAATAAAGCAGCAAACAAAAAAATCCCAACAAAACTTTGTGTAAAGTGAAGAAACTGAAATCTAAGGTAAGTTCCAGGTAGCAGAAGCCTGAGTTTGTTGTGACCCTGACTTTCCCCCTACATTTGTATTACGGTTATGCTTCAGCGTAGCTGCAAGAAAGGGTTCTTCTAAAATGAGGCAAAATACAGCGTTAGACCTTGGGGCAACTGTTACCTGCTCTTGATATTCCCAGTGCTTACAGTTGTAATTACATAGGCAGCCGTGCTGTCCCTCAGCCCCATCTGACTGAACAGGGATGTTAATGCTGGTCTCACAGAAAGTGATCAGACAGCAAGCTTTTTGCAGCTTAATTAAAATACTTTTCTGTTATATCTTATATCCTTCCCCATCTTCTATGTTGAAACTTGTCTTGTTTGGTTAGGCAGATGCATAAACGATACTGTGCCAGAGCATGTATTTGGATAGTGAAGGCATCTCCCCTGCTGACTGGTCTTTTCTACTCAGAAACACTGACCATACAATTTTAATGTTGCTGTGGAGATACAGAAACTATTTAAGGGATGGAAGAAAAATACAAATCAAGAGTTGACAAGTAAAATTTGCAACAGTGATGATTAGAACAGATGCAGGGAGAAAAATGTATCTTAAGGAACAAGAAAAAAAGGAGAGGTTTTGAAAATAAGTCAAAGAAAAAGATGGGGATCTGACTGGCACCTCATAAGCGTGCCCTTCAGAAGTCAGGCAATGTAACTGGTGGGATTGCAGATGGAGCAGGCAGGAGATCTTGGCCTGTTGGTTCTGTTTCATTAGATTGATGGCTCAAGTGTGCTGAGCCCTGGTGCTTCAGGGTGTGGTAGCTTTGTGTGGTGCAGGATCTCAAAGTCCAGACAGGCTCGTTCCCAGATAACCATTAGTTTCAGAAGGAGGCAGCTCTCCACATTCTGACTTCTGAAATAAATAAGTAAATACGTTGTTTTTTTCATCTGGGTTTTGATTTTAATCTAGTCAGCACTACTTATTGAAGAATTTATGAGACTTTAATATTAAAATGATTTCTGTTGAATACTGTGATCTTTGATGCTCATTGTAATTTCCTGAAATCTCCTTGGACAAAAATCTTTGGATGATTGATGCATTTATAAAAACACACCTCAAACTGCAAAATGTTTAGATATAAGTGTCATGCCTGCAATATAAAAAAATAAATCTTATATAATTATTTTCTTGGTTAGAGTCAGGGTGAATACAAGCTAAGAACCTGAATCTGCCAGAGATGCATTTTGGAAGTAGCGCAGGATTGGGAGGTTTTGCCAAAATGTTAATGAGCGGGACCTCAAGCCTCTAGGCTCTTTACAGTTTTAAAGCAATTGCAGTTAAAGCTGCTGCAGGAGTCTGCACAGAAAGATTGTGCTATAGCACACCATGTTGTTCAGATTGTCTCTGTGGCTATAGTCGCAGAGAGCTGTGCTTCTTTACCAATCCCTCTGCTATTCACTGTGCTGCTGAAGCAGACTCTGCTGCATCCCCAGACTGCTCCACATACTCATTAACTGTCATTAGCACTCCAGTGGCACCCACTTTGTGCAAAGAACGCACCGTACTAGGCACTCCGCCTATGTATGCATACACATGGCAAAAGCCAGTCCTCGCTGTGGGGTCTGCATGGCCCGAGATCCGCTACAGACTTCGCCTCCGTGCAGAACTGCGCTGTTTGGAACGAGGCTCTGTGCAGGCTGTGTTCTCCAGCAGGTTGCAGCTCATTGCAGGACAAGGCAGGGCAAAGAGCCAGGAAAGGGAAGGGTACCACGGGAGGAAATGCAGGGGTGAAACCTTTTCCAACAGGGAAGATACAGGACTTCTCTTACAGAGCCCTCCAGTGACACTCGCGGTTCCCAGCTGTCCCCGAGAGGATCTGCTGCTCTCACTGCCTGCTGTCTCCGTGGCTGGATGCAGCACACGTTTGACTGACTGTAGGCTGTCGCACTTAGAAATGGGGCCTTGATTTCCAAATACCCGACCCAATGCCTAAAGCATAGTCAGTGCATTTTAAAACAAGACGACAGCGGACAGACAGCAGAGTGAGGGGGACGTCCAGCAGCAGCATGAACTGTAATTAGATATGGATAATTCCCTCCTGAGCAGTGATCTTTCTTGAGGAAACTGTCCCTTAACCATTTGCACTAACATGATTATTGACACTACAAATCTAATAAGCACTGCAACAGAAACTTAAGAAGGCTTTGCAGCCTGAATGCACAAACAAAACTCTTCAGTCTGTTTTATGATGATGGAGTGAGTAGTAGTGCACTAAAATGCATTCTGTGATTTACCTGCAGCTAAGGTATAGCTTTGTGTCTGTACCTCCGTTTGGTAACAAACCTTGGAACACCAGTCGTACAAATTCTCATTGTCTCTTTCAGAGAGAACAAGACACGATCTTGACAGACATACAGCATGGCTTTCCTCAAGAAACGGGCCTGAAAGATTCCCCCCCCATCCTCAGAGAGAGGTCTCGGGGAGCTCATGCTGTATGGGAAAGGTTAGTCTAAGGGGCCTCTACGAGTGCTGTTAATTTTGTTGTGAACCTTATTTGATTATCAGGCACCAAAATGGAGAGTACAGTACAGCTTTCATTTTTGTACACCTTTGAAATTAACAGTCAGGAATTTTACTCAGAAAGAAACCTTTCTGGTTTCTGAACTGCAAAAATGGGATTTGGGCACCTTTTATTTTTCTTTCTATTTAACAGTTTTTCACCACAAAGTCAGTTGAACATTGGCTAAAAGAGATAAAAGAAGGATTTTACTTACTTGGAGGTTATTTCTCCTGCAGGTATTGTCCTGCAACATTCCAAAATTGTTTGTTTGAATCTGTAAAGAATTTAGTTCATCTGAGAATGAGGTGGAAAATTTCCATCAAAAAGCCTACAGCTGCGAAATGTATTAGATATATGAGAGGGGTGAGAAGTAGATGTTGTGCCTAAGAAAAGGTTAATGCAAGAATATTCAGGTTGCGGGGGGAAGCTAAAACAAATGCCATGGGAACAGGGGAGAAACTGCTATGGAAACAATAAAAAGATAATGGAAAAGTCAATTTTTCTCTAGTAATGGCCGCTACAGGACATCTAGCAGAGGAGGAAGACTTTAAGCATACCTTATTCCATTCCTGTATTGCTAAGCAACACGCTCAGACTTCAGCTGTTTTAGCTCAGAATGGAAACAATGAAGAAAACGTGTGTTGTAGGGGAGAAGGCGGTAGGTGACACAGATCTCATTAATGTAAAGAAAGCACATTACAAGCAGGCCTCGTTTGCCAGATTTTCTGCTCTACGGTTATATATGTTGAAATGAAATTTGGGAAGAAATACAGACATTAGGATCCTGAATTCTTTGTGCCTGGCTCTGCATCGAAGTCCAGGTTAGCACTGCTTTGGTCACCAGCAGGACAGCCACAGTCCATTTCTCTTCCAGCCAAAAAAAGTTTCCCCTCTGGGTGATGGACCACGAGAGGGGCAAAAAGGGAGTAGGACATGGCAAAGGTTCTGGCAGTGATTAACAGATCGCAGCTATTGTTTTTCCCCAGGCTACATATGAATTTTTTAGGATGTCCAGGATTTGCCAGGGTAATTTTTAAACTTGAATTTTACTGAGAGAGCTGAAGATTGGGTAGAGAGTAACACTAGCTTTGCTGTATATGGAGGGAAGTAGCATTTGCTCTGGCCTTCTTCCTCTTGCAGAACGCAATCTGAAAAGCAATTGTTGGAGATTGTGTTGCAATAGCTTCTTTACTTCCTCAGTTGCTGACTAAGCTTAAGAATACTTTTTTTTTTTTTTTTCAGTAAGCTTTTGAGTTGTTTTGTCTGTGTTTTTTTTTAAGCTGGCAAGTCCTGGAGATTTGAATTTGGATATGGTTCTGCATTATTTTCTGCTTTTTTGATAATGCCTTTGAAAAAAAGTATAAGACACAGATAGATACAGCAGTTGCCATGGCGTATCCCTTCTGCCCCATGTGATGACTACATGTGCTGCAAGGAGGTGAAGGTACTGCTCAGGGACTAACAAGGTTTGGTAACATCATATTACTCTTATATTTGACCTTCTGTGGAAGATTTTTTCTGAGTTGTCCCTAATTTTCTGGGCTGCTTAATATAGTCTTATCTCCCCCATTACATAGAGTTGATACTTTATTAGATCCCTTTGGAGTACTCAGACCTCCAAACACCAGTAATGACTTTTTATCAGTCAGGGTGAGCAAGAATGGGCTTAGCGTAATGCCTAATTATAACTGTAATTTTTTTTGTTGCAAAATCAACCTCTCCGCCCTTCACCTTTAAAATCAACCTCTTCTGACAAGCTTGGTCTTAAAATATTTTGAAGTTAAATTATGTACGGAGAGGAAATCTAGCAGAAGATGCTTTTCTGACGTAAGCCATGACATTTTTATTTAAACTCCTGCATCTACTGCCAAAGATCCTGAATGCTTTGGTGACCAAACCATAAGTATTTTGTGTCGTATTGCTTATATAATTGGACACTCCTTCACTTCATGAATATCAACAATTATAAGTGTTCAGTTAGAAATCGGAAGAAACCTGAAATTGTGACAGCTTTTCCCACCAGCCAGCTCAAACAGAAGTGTGTGGTCCACTTCTGAAACTATGGACACATGAGGCTTTACCAGGATACAAGAGCTGCAAATTCCTTACTAACCCTAAACCAAGTTGATATTGTTCTCTCTGTTGCTTCTAAGTTGGTCATTTGGGGAGGTTTCATCCCTCGGATTAGCTCAAATGGAATATTTTTATTTTTTGGTTGCAGCTCCTCTGTATCCACAGAGCCTGAATTTGTCACTGGACACCCACTCAGGTGAAATCTCAGCATCCACTAGTTGCTCAGCTATAGGCACAATGCTGAGAGCTTTTAGCATTACCAGTAGCAGTTTGCAGAGTAATACATAATGGAAAGGAGGTTTTCTGCCAGGACAGCATGTACAGAGTGGCTTATGGTAAAAAACCCCTTGGCTTTGACTTTAGGGTAGCTTTGTTTTATTTCTAGATTTGTCACAGGCACATCCAATTGTAGTTATGTCTAATCTCTGTTCCCAGAACAAATGCTTTCCATAAATAATATAATTAGCTAATCTTATAATGGTATAATACTTTCTGTGACCTTTAAAGTGGCTATGAATTTAAAACTACCTTTTCTTATTCTTTATTTTGATTTTGTAATGAAAGCAAGAAGATGCAGTACCTTTGCTAGTCCCTGGGAGTCACAGTTTTAATACTTATTGCAGCAGCAGAAGCCTCGTCGGCTGGATGTCAGGAAGGCAATGTTGGCTGGGACCTTTCCTCTGAGAAATTCTTCTGAAACGAAATGCCACTTTTGCAAAAAACATTATTTCTGCAAAAGTAAGCATTTTTTTCTCCATCAAAAGCTTAAATTCTGCTAAATGTTGCAGACTTTCTGACAAGATTTTCAATTTTTAATTTGGACTTGGTTTTGATCTAAACCTGATCTATTTTCAACTGTACTATTTAATGGCTTCAAAACAAACCATCCAACTATGTTTCCTTAAGAGCGGCTTCAGCTGCAGTAGCATCTGAATTCAACTGACACTCAGTCACTTCACTCTTGTGCATAGATATGGTTGGAAAGTTTTCTGTCTGACTGTTTCTCCACTTAATTCATGGATCTATACCAATTTCAGTAAACAGTTCTGATTTGAAAATTATAAATGCTTAATTTTTTACATTCTATTATTATACTTGTTTAAAGAAACCCCAACTATCAGGTATTTTGGTATTATCGAAACATTTTTTGTCCCACAATCAATTTTCAGCTTCTCACTTTGAATTGCAATTTGAGTATCTTCAGTGTTAAATTTTGATATGGTGAGACTTTAAAACCTTGACAATCACCAACCTAAAGTAATTTCAAAAGTTAACGAACATATTGTAGAAAGTCTGTGACATAGAAAGATATTGCTCCTGTTTTAAGGAAGGTGAAAAGTTTTTTCAGCATTTTGGTCACTATGACCTGCAAAGCTTTTACAGTAGCCAAGAGTTAAACCCAGCAATCCTGAATGCACGTTTACTTTGCTGCTGAAAGACTGTAATCCTTTTCTGAAGACTTTAGTGGACTGAGGTAGAAGTTCTGACTCTTGTTTCTTCTGTGGCCAATGGGCTGTTTGGGCAATGGGTCATAGTGTGAAAACGCCGTTAATCCTGGCTGCTTTGCATGACTTCTAGAAGAAGCTGTGGTATTTGTGAAGCGCATTTGGTGACTTTTAGCAGCAGTGCTGAGAAACTTACTTGTATTGTAATAAAACTTTCTGACATGGATAATACAGTAAGTAGCAATGACTGTGCATTCCAAGGGATAAAGGCTAAATACCTGGAGGCTAAATGTCACAAACATTACTTTTCTGTGGAAAAAGCAGCTACAGCAGCAGCCATTCAGTACAATCCATTGAAGTCCTGGGGCCCTCTGAAATGCCAGATGACTACTTAATTCAGAATTTAAAAAAATACATTGTAGAGCGTTTAAACTTTTAAAATGTCTTATAGGAAGTTTTTGTAATATTTAAATTAGAACTGTTATACTTCAGGTAATTTCTGTGATTCTGTGATTTCATGTAAAAATTCTGCTTCTGCTACCTGCTAGCTGGAACCAAAGTCTTCAATTGTATAACTGGAGTGAAAGAACCTGATTTGCAAAGCATTTTAGGCATGTAGATCCACAGAAATAAGTGCATTACTGAAATCAATAGGAATAACTTTATTTCATAGTACACAGAAAATTGAGTCTGTTGTCAATAGGCTTATATTTGCTAGATTCAGTTCAGTGCCTTTAAGAGTAACTCAAGTATAGCCAAACAAATCTGTAAACAGATATATGTGTCCCCTCACCTTCCCTCAGCAGAAGTCTGAGCAGATGGATGAGCTTTGTGCTGGGCCCTGAAGGTAAACTAGCTTTGGGATGTGTCTCAGACCATGGTGCAAAGTAACTTGATTTAAGGGCCCTCCACTGAGATTGCTTGTCACAGATCCATATTCCCAGCTAGGGATTTGCTGCAGTCGATCCTGGAGATAGGGCTTGTACAGATGGGTCCAAGTGTGTACTGGGCAATTAATGATCTGCATTCTATCCCCCCAGCAGTGGAAACCTGGTATGGTCTTTGTGACGTTGTATCCGCAAAGCAAGGTAGGAGATAATTATTAATTTAGCAGTGAAACAAGCAGCAAACACTCTACCAAAGCAGAGTTTTTGGTGTCATATACAGTGACCTTTAAAAAAGCTGTCAGTACAATTTTTTGCAATGCTTCCCAGGATATTGCTGCACATTTTTGGTTATAGGGGCTTTAGTTCCTTAGGGGCAGATTTTGTATTAAAGGATGCAAACCATAGAAAACTTGTAACACAGTTATTGAATTAGTCTGCAAAACGTGCATCATATGTCCAGTCCGGTTTTAGGTATGTCTATATGCAAGTATGATTGTTTATATCACCTCTGAATGGTGAATATATCACAGAGACCTCGGTCCCAGGGCCAGGCAGGTCTTGGCTGTCGCCCAGGAGCTGTGTCAGGGCTGGGATGGCCGCTGGATGCTGCCTGCTTCGAGGACCCCAGCTGTGCAGCGACTGCTGGCCTGGCCGGCCAGCCACCGGGACTGGGATAACTATGTACGTCTGAGTTTGCTCTGGGATTTCTGCTCATTTATCACCTTCATTTTATCTGTTACTCTGGATTAAAAAAAAAAAAGATAACTTGTTAGTTAAAGAGTTATTTAGTTTATTTCTGGTAAATAAAGAGTTGTTTAGACCTAAAGGTGAAGCACGGGGAAATTCTCCCACGATAGAAGCCAGAAAGGCACAGGGAGGTCTCCTTCAGTGCTGGATCTTTCCTAAGAATTTCTGATGGAAAAGTTGATTTACTTATTTGTGTTAAATGGCGTCTGTTCAGGTTTCTGGTGCTGGAAGCTATGGCAGAAATCCTTGATCCCGTTTGGGACCACAGTAACTCATGGCAGAGGGCCCAATAAGGCATTAAGTCACTGCCAGGACTCACTCTGTTGTCTAAGCAGTTGTATAGTTTCATCTCATTCAAGATACAATGTTCAGGGAAGATTTTGCTAAATATTGCCAGGACAAGCAGTTTTATTTGTTTTATAAAACAGGGACTGATGGAAGGGTTTTGGGAGGAGCTTAGCCAAGCTGTTAGGATTAGTTTCTGGAAGGCTAGGGAGGAACAGAGAGGGTTCTTCTATGTCACAGGTTTTCCTATGATGTTAGGTCATTTCCAGCTAGCTGCCTTCCCAGTTACTACTGCTAGTCTGACCTTTTGGGATTCTCTGTAGCAGAGAAGATGACTTTCTCAAGAAAACATAAATGAATTTGCAGATACTTATGCCAAACACAAAGTGATTTGTATGCAATATCTCCTAA
The DNA here is from genome assembly GCA_035590275.1 of Ibycter americanus. NCBI lineage: Eukaryota > Metazoa > Chordata > Aves > Falconiformes > Falconidae > Ibycter > Ibycter americanus. Next base: position 7,153,914 of record JAVJGI010000037.1, on the reverse strand, counting down.
AGCAAGAAATGCATGGGCAAAACCTGCTCACCCTGTAGAAAAAATGAGTCGCGTGGGGATATACGTTGAAGTTTCTAAGAGGATGGCTCTTTCAGATAAGGTTTGTACTACCTGACCTTACACCTTATAGATCTGTTGGCCTCCAGGATGGAAGTTTCCTGGGGACACAAGTGTGCTTGCAGACATACATGTTACCATGCATGCTAAGGACCGCAAGTCTCAAAGATTTTGGTAGGAAAAGTGGTGCCCGCAGGGTTGGATGAGGTCTGTGGTTGTGTGCACTGAGAAATATCTACCCACAGATCTGCTTTTGGCAGCAGATGCCTGTCTGTCTGTCTGTCCAGCGGCAATAAACCTGATGGACTTGTGTTTACTCTGTGTTTGGGAGGAAGCCTGTCAGAGGCACAATGCTCTTAGAGCTTCAACAACCTTTTACTTTCCTGATAAGTGAGTTATTTCTGGCAGAAAATAAGGGAATCTTTGAAGTCTTGAAGAGATACTATATCCAGTACATTTTTGTTTGATGGTGGTGGAAATGCCTGTTGGGAGCTGCTTTGGCAAAGGAACCATGATATATTTCCCTGTATTGCAAATATACCATCTACTCATTGTGACAGTGTAGCCAAAGTAGACTACTGTACCCACTCCTTGTTGGAAAAGCAAAAATAATTGTTGAATTGACTTTGCTGAGAATAAAATCAGGCTTAAATTCTGAAAATCACCACTCAGGGCTGCCAGTTTCCTGTGATTCCTTCATGGACCTAGCCACAGCCCTGAGTACAGATACCTGCTGGCTGTGCAGAGCGCTGTCACCTGTGGGTCCTATTGCCTCCTGTAGCAGTGCTCAGGGCAGGTCTTCCCTGGAGAGAGCAGCGGGACACACTTCAGAGTAGCTTTCTCCTGCTGTGCAAAACATAGGGAAGGGAGAGTAATCGAAATCAGAGGAGCAGCTGGTATGCCCTGTTCTCTGTCATGGAACAAAGACCAGGTAAGGACCAAGCAGTGTGTGACTTGTGTAAAGGCAAATGATGATGCTCCCACCTCTAAATTAGCCTGGTTTGCAAGGTATTGCTCCATTCTTATAAAAATATCTGCATTTAGCTAAAACAGCATGAACATCATGGTGTATCACAGCTATTACCTCAAGCCTAGCTGGCAGCAATTTAGTGATGAAAGCAATGAAGATTAAATAAGACTTCATTTGTAACATTTCATTTAAATACCTTCAAAAGAAATCAAGCATCAATATGGTTTGTTGTTTTGTGTTTTTATAAATGAAATTGTCAAGTCACATCTGTGTTTTGTTAGGTGCTATGACTTTGCTATCAGACGGTGGCATTTGTCATCACAGCAAATGTCTTGGGTAGGGTAGTGGAGTAAATCTGTAGCAAAACTAAGTGGCATATTTGTGTTTACAATTGGAGGCTGCTATGAACCACCTCAGGAGTAGCAGCTACCGCTTCTTTGGGAGGATATTTGCTCTGACATTAAGGGGATGGCAAGTCGAGGAGAACAATGAGCTCGTATTTGGCTAGGATTTACCAGGCTCTATTACAGGCAGTATGATGTATATTAAATAGACTCAACTTGCTGATATAATTTTGTTCCTCTAGTAATAGAAAGGAGCCTGTTTAATGCCTGTATTTATGGTCATTGCTCCATCCTCCTACACCATGTGGAAGAAAAGCAGCTCTGATAATACGTGTATGTATTAAGGTTCTAATTTAAATTCTTCCACTGGTTGCAGTGGAATAGGCTTTTGGTGAAGCTGCTGTGGCTTGTCTTTGCTGCTTTTTGCTATCGCACAAGTCTAAGACATTTACCTGTATTCTGGGTTAATTACAGCCAGAGCAGTACATTTCCTGGTAGGCTTATAAACCCTCTGAAAGCGCTGGTGAGGGTATCCCTGAAAAAAAGGGTCCATTTCTCAACAGCAGAAACAGAAATTCTGCTTCATCGCTTTCTGCCCAGTCTTAGCAGTAAAACATGGCCTTTAGAATTTTAAAGCTTTCTGTTGTGAAATGTCTGAAGTTGGGTAGCTTGTTTGTCTGGGAGGTGGTAGAGTCCGAGGCCCTTTAAATGCCACTGCATCGTCATTTTATTTATTATTCATTCAGTGAATGTATCAAATAGCTACAGGCATCCATCTGTCATTTTGAGGCCTGTCCCATCAATTCAAACATGTAGCTGCACAAAGGGACGGCCTCTCAATATACTCACCTCTGTCCCCAGCCGCCTCAGCAGTCTGGAAAATAAATATAAAGGCTGATGTATGAGTTACACACAGAAGTGGCTATTTTGGTTCTTTCCTCTGGGTTTTGCGATGATGTTTTACCCTCTCCTTTCTCTAAGGGAGGTAAGAAACAACTGACAAGTGTCTCCCAGGGCATTCAGTGAAATGAAGCTTTTGATGAATCCACATATGCTTTATAACCTTTGAACTCAAAGTGCTTTGCTGCCTGTGCCCCAGCTTCTCTGTGCACGGTACCCGGGCGCTGCTGGCTGGGGCACGCTGCCTGACCTCCAGGCTAGATGCTGGCTCTGTCAGAGTTCCACAGCTGCTGTCAGATGTTGCATTCGATTTTTGAGTCTGGAAAGGAGTGAAGCAGCCAGACTTTTCCAGTGTTATTCAAAAGCTGCGTCTCTTCTTTCAAATTAGTGAAAAACCTGTCTCAGACAGGTCTCTGTCTCAGACAATTGTTTAGTTAACCTGGGAGATTTCATCCATTTGCATTTTTTTCCTCACATTGTTTTATCGTAGCAGTGCTTTTAACTGACACTCAAGATTTTCTTGCGTTTGAAATAAGCAGAGTTCAGGGGAGAAGCCTGGTGTCACATCTGTGTAATCTGTTTAGGGTATGTTTTCGCTCGGGGCTCAAGATACAAAGTTAAAGTTTCAGTCCATCTTGCTCCCCCTCTCCTGTTTGTGTGTGGTGCAAATGCAGATGAGAACTTCACTGAAATCTGCTAACAGTTAAAATCATCTTTTGAGTTCTAAAATAATTCATCCAGATTTCAGTCTTGTTGAGCTCATTCTAGGACACTGGAGAAATGCATGAGCTGCAGACAGGGATACAATTTAATGTGCTTTTTAAGTGCATATTCACAGTTAAAATTGACTTTGTGATTCTCCTTGCCTTTCTAATCTTTGCCTAAAGAAATAGGTTTGCAAATACATACAGTCTAACCAATATCTCTGTTTAAATCTGAAAACCTATTCTAGGGAGAATTTTTTCCAGTTGCTTGGTCCTGTTACCCAGAATCACGTCTCTTATAGAGTACCCTATTATTCATGACAACAAGCAGGATGATGATCAGCATAAAACCGTAGAACCAATACAAATGTCTCTTACCAAATGTATGCTGAATGTATCCTAAGGCATTAAAGAAGTCAAGTGGATCAAGGAGTAGCTACTACTTTGCAGGCATCTGGTAAAAGCACAGATTGATTCTGAATGTCCCCCAGCAATGAAGTAGTGCTATAGATAAAGAAATAACTAGTATTGTGAAAACATCTGCTAATTTTTATGTTTACTGGGGAATTTACACTAAAAAAAAGTGTTGCTCCCTCATTTGCAGTTACCTGGATTGCCTTTTAATTAGGGCTAGATGATGCAAGTTGGAAAATAGCAAAATTGTTTCAAATTGACGCAGCTGAAAAAAAAAAAAATCAGCTAATTTTATTTGCTATGAGAACCAGTGTGAAGTGTCTGACTCTGTACTTGCTGATGGCAGCCCACATAGGGTCTGTACCTCATTCTCCCCTTCCTCATGCAGTTCTACTTTGCTTCGTGAAGTCTGTTTCGGCAGCGCTAGGGATCTTTAGTGTGGCTGGATCAGGCTGCATTAGCAGGAGCAAAGTCCCTGGCCCTCCTGCTGTTCTCATCTTCAGAGGAAGATGAAGGAGAAGTTTTCAGTAATACATGAATGGTACAGAATATGGAAATTTTCTGAAGAAATGGCTCTGTAGTGGTTGGAGCCCTGGCCTCAAGCATCAAGAAAAGGGTGCCCATGGGGGAGTGCTCCCCTGTGCTCTTAGCTCCCTTTCCCAAAATTCATCATTCCTCCTTAGGCAGCTCCTCTGTAAGCTCTGCATTGTGGCTCCTCTTAAACTTCACTAAGCAGCCAAAGACAAGTTATGCTCCTTTTCCTTGGTATAAAATATGAATGCAGAACAACTCAGCCCTGAGTGCGTCTCCACTGAGGGCTTGTGCACCTGGGGCTCGTTGTACCTGCTGAGGCACCACGCTGGTTCAGCTGCCGAGGGGCTGGCTCTGCCCACTCTGCCATTTATGCTTTGTTCTCAGCGGTGAAGGAAGCATGGAGCCCATCCTTTCTTGTAGCTTCAGTGGGCCTACACAGTGTGAAACTATCTCCTGCTTTTTGTTGGAGGCTGTGCTGTGTCTTGCAGAGGATACAAGAGCGGTAAAGCATCTGGAGAGAGTGGAAAAGTTAAGGTTTGTGCTGTTGGGTAGTGGGACCTTCTGTGAATAGCAATGTGTTTGCAAAAGATTTGAGGTTTCCAGTGGGGAACTGCTTTTTGTTTCAAATGGAAGTCAGCTTTCAGCTAATATAGTTTTATCCACTTTGGGATACAAAATCCTGCTTTCTGCTCTGTGCTATTTTTCCTGAATGCCACAGGAGGCTTTATTTTTCCCTGACAGCTAGCTAAAGGGCACATTTATTTGACAACTCCTTCACCAGTGAAAAAGCAGACATTAATCTAGGGCTATATGCGGCATAGTAGTACCAAGGAACTCAGCTGAGTCCTTCAGAAAACAATAGTGAAAGCTTCTTTCAGTGCTGTGGGGTTAACTGGGAAATCAAACTTCTGTAAGTCAGTTCTAATGTATGACCTGTGTGTGGAGAGAACTGTTTTTCAGGAATAAATCTGGTATAAGCAGTAGGGGATGGCAGAGGGGCAGGTAAGAGAAAGGTGGAGAAACCCCAGACTTGAAAGAAGTGTGAGAAGTTAGGGGTGTTCTTGGATAACACAGGGCTAGCTCTAATAGCTGGGAGCAACAGCATTGGAAGCCGTGCCCCCAAGAACGCAGTGTAATTAGCTTAGCCTGGATTTTTAAATTATTTATATTGTAGCATCATGTAGAGGCCTGGGTCAGGGTATTATGCATACACAATTCAAAGGCAGTCCTTGCACTGAAGATCTTTACAGGAAAGGGAAGATACATTGGTATTTCTTATGTGTGCGATTTGTTATTTGTCCTGTGGGACTTCTCATGGTCTTGGTGGGATGTTGTATGCAAGTATGGTAAGATGTGTACCTTGGAAGGGACAGCACTCCTTAAATGAACAAAATATCTATGTACCTGCTGTAGTTAAACAGGTGAACAGCCCCTGGAAGTCAATAAATCTATTTATATGTCTAAGTGTAGGCATGTAGCTTACGCTACTATGAAATGAGAAAATAAGCCATGAGAAGGGAGGGGAAGAGAGCAGAGGGTTGTGAACTTCTTGTATACACTAGCTCAGGGCACAGCCCTAAGTACCAGGAATGAAATCCTGGCTCCTCTGAGGGTTTTCATAGTTCTGTTATTGACTTCAGTTGAGTCAAGGTTTCCCAGGTCTTTGTTTCCTTTCTATAGCCTTTTATTATGATCCTGAGCAACCAAAAAGGTTTGGGCTTCTGTAGATAAATCCTTTTCAGGCATTGAATTTTCTTGACAGTTCTAAATGTCAATCTGTTCTTAGCTGGTGGATTAGTGAGGCTTATTATAGACTGTGTTAATTTAGTCTGTATATGTAGATCTGCATTTATAAGTAGCATGGAAACATGTGTTAACAGTTTTACATAATGACAGGTAAAACACTTGTCAATGTTTCAGCTGTCGATGTGAGGCGTCTGAAAGCTTGTCTGCAAACTCTTGCCTGGACAGGCAGAGCTCTCCTGATTCACCAGGTGATGGAGAAAGACCTTTCCTTGTGGACAGAGGAAAGACACCTGCTTAGATAAATGACAGCACAGCTGTCGGCCATTCTGTGTGTAATGTTGGCAAGTCCCACCTCAGATGAGACCAATCTAATTTGATTTTCATTACAGTGCAGTATTTGAGGTTTTATTAATTCTTGTCTGCACCTAAGGCTGACATTACTTACTGAAAGAAACTGCTTTAGTGTTAAAAAAAACCCCAAAACAAACCACAACCCAATCCCCAGACTTAATTACATGGGATGCTAGCAATGAACCTTGAGAAAGAGAAATCTGTGCTAGTTGGGGTGGGGGGGAGGGGAAATGAGGCAAAACGATAAATCCTTTAGTGACATAATTAAAAAAAAAAGGTTTCCTTTGTCAGATATATTTTTACACCAGGAAGAAACTGTGCTTTTTACAGATTATGAACTTGTACTGTTCTTTGTAAGACAGCATTTCTGATATTCACAAGAAAGTAGACTAAACAGAAAATGTGAGTTAGTAGTTTCTGCAAGTTAAAGTGGAACAGTCCGTTTTAATACTTAATTAGATTAAGTGGAATCTTTACAATTTGGAATGCTTATTTGCAATATGCATGAGGTGGAAACTGTACCTCAATGCATATTTCTATTTTTGCATTGTGTAGTTGTCTTACAAGAAAATTTGGGTACAAATAAATATATATTCATTCTGGAAAATAAAGACTGTCAGGCAGGTAAACTGGGTGCTGGGGCCTCTTGTTTGCACATTAATGGGAATAGTAAAGTTTCTCATTGTTAGGTGAGTGCAATAAAGAGCTGCACATCTATTGCTGATGATGGAGCCAGAGAAGAATCCAGGTTTCACTCCTGTGACTTTGAGATAACAAGAGTGAAATACAGAAATGTTTGTTTAACTTTGAATGCATGAAGAGAACAAATTTGAGTAACGCGGTGCATGTGGGGTTTTTTTTTTTTCATAGTCACATTGACAATGACATTCTTCCTTGCAGGCTGGGAATTAAAAGCAGAGTATTCATACTCAAAGGCTCTATTTTGTATGGGATAGGAAGCTGAAATCTGCACCACTTCATGTGCAACAGTGCTAAGGAGTGAGTTACTTTGGTGTAACACTGAACAGCTTATTCCAATAAGGCACATTATTACCTTTTAAAGTCACTCCCTCAGCTCCATTGGAGATTCCAGCATTTTTCTGCTGCTCCAGGGATTTGTGTTTGAGCTTTAAAGAAACAACCCGCCTAGCGACTTTCAAGAAGAAATCCAATAATGGTTGTTTTGTTTAAATGCCACCCTGCGCCTTGTGGTAGCTGTTAACAAAGTGGAGTTATCAAACCCAGTATCTCTTCTTTATAGCCTGTTGTAAAAGTGTGGTACTTGTGGGTGGGGTGAGGGGGTTGTTTGTTTTTAAATAAAGGCTTGGATTATTTCAGTAACTTTGGCTTCCCATTAAAGTGGCATCTCTGTGTTAAACACCTATGGCTTGCCCTTACAAGATAGAAAGATGTAATGGGAAAAAATGGCATGTTTAAAGTGCTGTAGGATCAAGTGTTTCTGTGGCCTCTGTGTTGGTGGCAGGGGAAAGTAGAGGCAGGGAGGGACACCGGTTCCCTAGGATCGCATGGGGCTCTACATGGGACTACTGTGTCTTGTACTTTTTTGTCAAGGAGAAGTCGCAGAGGAGGCTAGCACAGGCTGTGCTCAGGTGGTAAAGCAGCCGTACCCAGCCACCTCTGGAGGGGAAGCCCCGTGGCTCTGTTAGCGTGGTTGCGTGTCAGTGATGGCACTCTGCAGGTCAAAGAGGCAGAGGAAGCAATCTCGGATGAAGAGTTTGACTGTTCAGATGTGCTCTTTCCAATATGATCATCAGCCTAAAGCAGTGAACAGGTCTGGAGTTCAGTGGTGCTGCCTTGTGCCCTCTTAAATGAGGTTTCCAGTGTGTGTTACTTTTGGTGTCAGGGGTGTGCTGATGACAGTATCTCGTTGTGGGTTCAGTCACTGTTGCCTTCACCAATATGAACAATGACATCCTCCATTTCTACTGAGGTTGAACTGATCTAACCTTATCATGGTTAATTTATCTGGTAGTAAGCAGTTTGTTTTGATGTTTCTTTTTTTTTTTTTTTTGACAGTCACTTTCCAAAGAAACAGTGTTAATCTAGTGCAAATGATGCATCCCTGGTACATGGTACCAGTGGAGCAGCATGCTAAATGCAAACCTTTAGAAAACCCATCTTTGTAGCTGTCTAACCTTTGTATTCACCACCTAACAGTATACAAATGAACCTGAGGTTGTGTGATGCAATGTCATGAGATGCAGCACAAAACATGTAAAGTCTGTGAAGTGAATAGGTGAGCTGGAAAAATAGCAGCTGAATTTAAGCTGCCAAATTAGTTTAGCAGCAGGGAGACTGTAAAGCATTTTTCATAGATTGAAATGAATTTCTGTAGGTTGTGATGCCCATGACCTTTAGATGTTTTTGACAGTAAAGCATAACCTGTTCTCATGAGAAGAAAATCCCCATCACAAAAGGACACCTCTTATGTTATTCAGTCCTTTGGTGTGTCTGTAAGTCATTGTATTTGGAAAAGTTGGTATGATTTCATCACGAGGATGCCCTCTGCTTTAATTCAATCTCCCTGACCTAAGTTCAAACTCATCACGCATTGTAGCAACTGCAAATAATTCCTTTGTAAAGATTGTCAGAAGTGAAATGAGGTTAAGTCAACCCCCCCCAGCTCTGCAGAATGCGCGACTAGCACACACGAAGGGGTGATTGGCAATTGCTGGCCGGAAGTGTCAGTTTTAAATCGTCCTTGGAAGAGTTGTCATCCTCAATCTAAGGTTCAGCTCAACGTCAAGGAAATTAGAGAAGTGTGTGTAAGAGCTGATCTCACTTGAAAATGCTCAACAAGAGGGTAAAAGTTCGAGAAGATAATTTAAGAAATGCAACTTTCTCTCCACACAAATGTTAACAGCTAATATTACAAGCTACTTCCACACTGATTTTTACCTTCTGACTCAGCCTTACTAGCTTAAATTTAAAAAATATTCATGTACTAGGCATGTAGGTGACAAATAGCATTTTCAAAGCACAGGAGGGGATAAACAACTAAGACTGTCTAGCCACCAGCAGGATGTGGGTCTTCAGCCTGACTGGATGTTAGGGCTCGTCAGAGGAAAGCGGGTTTTAGCTTGTACCTTTGAGAAGCCAAAATTCTTGTGAAGATAAGTCAGTCATCTCTGAGCCTGTAGAATCTTCTTGTAAAAGCTGTTTGGGTTATTGGATGTTTTGGATGAGATGTAGTCAGTGGTTTTTTTATAATGTAGATTTTATTCTGAAGTAGAGGTTTGAAAAATCAGTGGGTTAAAATAAGGTATCTTTGAATTAACAAACACACAGCGAATATGGAGGAGTTGTGTGCCTCAAGTGGAGGTCTTAACTGGGATTTGGCATAGGTGGTGGTCTCATTTCCCTGAGCAGGCTCACAACTAATGAGTTTACATGAAACATAATTTCTTCCTGGCTTTTAGTTCAAGGTCGATATTTAAAGTTCTAAGTCCTGTTTGTGTTAGGAAGGAGGGAAAGTGCATCAGTGTAATTATATCACTATCGTTGCACTGGGGATGGCTTTCTGAAGTCGCCGCCTTTCTTGCCTTGGTTCAGCTAGAATTAATCTCCCACCTTATCTCCAGAAGACCAGGAAAGACCCCAGCCACAATGACTTATCAGTGAGCTGAATTTTAGCAACCACTAACAGGTGGGGTCAATAGAAAAAACAGTAGTCTTTTAGAAAACAAAATAACAAACCACAAAAAAAAAAAAAGGTTTATAGAGCTCATATTTATTAATGTAATAGCTGTGAAAACTTCACTCCTTATAGGTGAAACTAAGGGGTAGGAAATATTAAGATGGACTGTATCTCTTTCTCTCTCTTTCTGCTTTTGAATAATAATGCAGAACATCCAGAGAAAATAAGGAAATTCTTTACCATTCTTTTTCTGTATGTGTGTAGAAAATCTAGAAATGTCTTTTTGTGCAGTATGTCCAGCTACTTTTGCGAGCTTCTCTGCAACATATCTTTCAAAGTTAAATTTAACTTGACACCTTTCTCAGTGACTATTAATTCAGTTTGTAAGAGATCCTGGAAACCTTTGATATTGATATTGTGTTGCTGCAATTACTGCCCGTGGTCTTGTGGCCATACTAAAATAAAAAGGCCTGCATACTTAGCTTTTAAGTCAATCCCTTAGAGGCTCAATCAGTTTGATTTCTGAAACCTGTGCTTGACAGTGAAGCTGATTAAATTCTGCTGGTATCAAGGTTGCGCACACTGGGTTCAAAATCTAGGTGGAATATCATGTTCTCATAGTGGAGGTTATAATACCAAATTTTGATGGTTTAGAATCCAGTTTTTATTTAAAAAAAAAAAAAAAAAGTCTTCAAAGAGTAGGAAAAGGTACATGTGGAGCAGGGCAGCAAATGAGCTCAAAAACAGTAGATCAAGGGCTATGGGTCACAGACACTTTGGTCACATTGAGTTACTTCTTTGAGCATGTTTCTTGCAGTAGTAACAGAGGTTCCAGCTAGGAAAATCATCCAAGCAACAAGGGGACATCAAGTTGAGGTAGAGTGCATTAACAAATTAATACCTACACTTTAATGCAAATTTCTGTCATTTTTTGCATATAAGGAAATGTAGTAAATTGCCTCAGAACTAATTCCTCATAATTAGAACCCAGGGAAAGTACCGCTGACTGCCCTGAATGATACTGAAGGCTGTAGATCTTACTCATTGATTCAACATAAGTTTATAGGACTTTCATGGATCACCTGCATTAGCTTTTATATAACATTTTCAGGCTTGTCTAAGGTGCAGCTGGAGAATTTATATCAGAGAAGAACTGATTCCTCCATTTTCAGTGCCACAGAATTCCATGCTCCACTATCCCGTTATATCGGACTGTCTAGAAGTGTCCTAGATTACTGTTATTTTGGTTAGAAAAGCAACACTCCTTTTTACCCCCAATTGCTTTCATCAATTATACTAGGAAATGTCTGTCAAGTAATAGGAAGCAATGTATCCTTGGAAATAAAAGGGATGGAACTGTTAAAAATAACCCACTCCTCAGTAATTGTAGCATACTTCCTCAAGCCTTGCAGTCAGGGCATTGAGCCAGACAAGAATAAGAGCAGGTTAAATGGGAGAGTGGGATTTTACCACTTCGTTAGTTAAGGTAATGCTCGTGGAAAATGGTAAGCCCATAGTAATTTAAAGGACTCTGTCTAACAGAGCCCTTCCTTAAGAGAGATTATAATGATTCTTGGTAATTCTTGAGTCCTGAGAAAAACTTAGTCCAGTGCATGATCACAGAACTCAGTAAACTTCACATTTTGAGGGATTTCTCAGTAGTGCAGCAGTCTTGCTTGCCTTAAAACAGACATACTGAACTAATGCCCAAAGATTGTCTTGAGTGAATCAAGAGCAGCACTGAGAACGAAGAGCACTGAGCTATCTTTCCTGAGTATTGGCTGGTGTAAATCCTTACACTGGTGACTGTATATATGTTTTTTGTTTTTATTGACTTTCTAACAGGAAACTTCTTGGCAGAAATATTTTTATTGCTAAAGTGATTTTAAACATATATGAATGTCTATCTATAAAAAAATGAATGGCATTCTTAAAGGTAACCTCATACCTGAGGACATCTGGTTGTAAGCCTTTCATTGCTGTCAGTAGGAAACACAAAATGCTTTCTTAGCATCAAAAAAATTAATCATTTGGTATTCATCATTCAGTATATGTGTGAATAGAATTAATTCATATCCTCATTCATTTCTGCACTCAGATAATTGAAGAATACATGAATAGGATAGGCTGTTAGAAAAAGGGGGGGAATTGCAGGTTTTCACTATAGATTAACTGTCCTGGGTGACCAAAACTGCGAATGTAGCTGTGCAGTACTGTAGAAGTAACTACATCCCTTACAATGGTTTCACTATCTAGGGCTGCCCTGATGAAAGGCTTTGCTTTTGGGTTTTTTTTCTGTGTAAAAGGGTGGCCAGCTTTATCTAGAACACTAGTAATTTTTGAGCTTTGAGCTCTGTTATGAAAATTGTCAGTCTCCATCTAAGCCTACAATTTCTTTCTGTGAAATTAGTGAAACAGCCTCACTGACACTGCAGTTGAGAATATCTGAAATAGTGGGATCCTGAAACGTGGGGGAAAGAATTTTCCACAACTAGAGGAACTTTATTTAAGTAACTGTAGTTATTTGAATTCTTTTCTTCTTAGGTTTGCAACCAAACGCAACGTTGTACTTTTTGAGTGAAGGTGATGTAGATCCTAACTAAAGAGCAGGGTAATGTACAACAAACCTTAACCACATGACTGCATATAACCGATGAGAGAGATGCCCTTGATTTCCCTGAATTAATCTGAAAGATGGAATAAAAAAGTATAAGGCATTATTCTAAGCATGAGAAAATGCATCAATGAAATGATTTCATTATGGGAAAACAGACTTGCATTTCATGCTATTGCTTTACAGAAATGAAATGATAGGGAAGCTCTTGTATTGCTATGTATTTACTTTCTAAACGAACCGGATCCCATTCAAGTCTCAGTCCTCTTGTAATTCTCTCTCTTGCTGATGCAGGTTGACCTTTTGCTCTAAAACTTAAAATCAAGATGCAACTCATCTCTGTGGACACAGATACAGCCCAGAACAAATGATAAGGTGCTTGGAAATAATAGCGTAGTTTACATGCAATTGTACATAAGAGATATAAGGTCAAAGCAGCATCTAAATTCAGGTCTTGGTTTAGGGGAAGTCTGCACTTTTTCATACATCTGACAAATAGAGCATTGGGAGTTGATTTTTCAGGTTGTTTCTTTTTTCTTTTTTTCCATTCCCCAAAGTAAAAAGATTTTGAAATGACATAAATAACTAAAGAGACAGCAAGCAAATTTTAAGTGGAACATAGTATGTCTGGGTTTCTAAGGGCAAGCAAAAGGAAGCCATGCTCATGAAGTGCTGCTTGAAGCTCTTTCAGTAAGTGTCTACAATGCTTCTAAACTCGCCCATTCTCTTTTGATTCCAAGTAATGACTCACAATGACGTCAGAGCCAAAAAGATAAAAAAATGTTTTCAAGCCTGTGGGGGTATGGGAGGGCTTTAGTGTCTCTTACTCATGTTTTTGACTACTCTGACAATGGCTTATACCTCTTTCATAATGTCGTTTGTTGATTTGGGCATAGCACTGCATGAACACTCTCGTTGATTAAGGACCGCAACCATAGCTACTCAGCTTTAGAGATTTGGCTGATTTAATGTTTATACACCCTTGAAATGTGAAGTATCGTATTCCACTTTAAACCTGGAACTCCTATTCTTTGAATTCCATGCATCTCTGGATGTATAAATGAAAAGATTATTTTCTTTTCTGAGATGATTAGTTTCTTCCCATCTGTTTTCTTTTTCCTATAAAAATACAGTGAATATTTTCTGAGTCAAACACTTCAGTTTCATTTTTATTAAAACAGGAATACATAGATACTTTTTGCTAACATAAATCTGAATCTTAAGCTTCTGTATTGCCTTATATAAGTTGTCCTTCATGTGCTTGATATCCTTTCTAAGACTAGGGCTAGATAGTATGGACAGATGAGCACTGTGGATGACCATAATTATTTCTGTCTGGCTTTGCTGCCATGGTATGTTGGAGGAATGCGTAGGCTTGTGTCAGCAATGACATAGCAGATAGTGAGCCAAGGTATGTAACAGACCTTCAACAGACTATTACTGAATGGATGTGGGAGGAACCTTTCATCCTGTGAAAAGTGTCTGAACTTTTTAATTTTGTGGGCTGTTTTTTTCTGTTGTTCCACCTCCTGCTTCATTCCAGTAACAAATGTTAAAATGTTGTGGTGTATGTATGAATTTTTTGGGAGTTGTTTTTGTAAACACAGTTTCTAGGGTTTGACTAATTGTATTTAATGACTTCAAGCTGTGGGAGTTGACTGCTGGACTCTGTGCAACTTATTTTGATGCTGTTTTCCTCAATGTTCAATACTGAGTTGACATATTGACCAGTCCAACACAAGAGCTGTGGTTCAGCAGTGTCCTCAGCTATTGCTAGGCTGCACGTTCTGCTTTTCTTTCATGCTTTTCCAGTGGGTCATTCAAACTATGCAACCTGAATGTAGAGGGCGTGTATCAAGTGCTTTGGAGGAGCATAAAACCAATTAGGACAAGCTGAGGAGTCTAGTAAGTGAAGCTCCAAGCTTTTGGTGATATGTGTGCTTCCCTCTGCTGTACTGTTGGCACTGGGCAATAGGAAATACCTCCTAGTTCAAACACATAAAATGGGTTCTGGAGATCAAATACAAACAGAAATGACAATGTTGGGGTGAATTATCTTTAACTGATAATTGATCTATAGGTTCTAAGCTACATGAGAAAAAAATTTAGGGATTTCTTATAGTGGGCAGAATTGGATTTTGCCTGTGCAAAGGATTACTAACTGTGGTCTTCTCCAGAAGCTATGCCACTTAATGGAAGTAATTTTATCTCTTGGCATGATGTTGAAGGAATCCTCAGTTGTCCTGAATGAAGATGTTTTCACATCTGGTGATGGAACAGAAGGTGCTGGAACAATTGTATAAAAGCTTTTTAGGTATAGCTTTCATTTAAATTATACCTAATTATCCCTTTTTCTGGTTTTCATTAAGTTATTTAGCTTTTGGCTTAAAAATAATTAAATCTGGATTACACTTTAAACTCAGGAGGGGAAAAACATACGAGAAAAGATATTGCAAAACCAAATGCTTACTGTGAGCATTACGTATTTCAGGTCCCTGTCAGGACTGGAGACATGTTAAGGTATTTTAGGAGCTCTTAATAGAACAAAGTCCTTCCCGTGAAGATATACTTCATCCCAATGATATGTTTGCTTTAAGTTTTACAGTGTTTTTTTGCTATTTACCATATTGTTCAGAATTCTGTTTATAAACTTAATCCTTAGAACAGCACATTTGTAGAAGTACCATATGAAAAATTTCACACTGAATTTGTCACAGTATGTTTTGTTCAAGTCTATTACCAGTTATTTTCTGGATGATCTGCTGAGTTGAAGATGTTGGAGCCATACTTTTTCAGAAGTACTATTTTGGGTTGTATAACAATGCAGATTTTGATTTGGTGTAACAAGCGTCTCCCTTATGGAGTATGGTAAAGCAATTCTTAGTACTTGGATAGCATTTAAGATCATCTAAGCAAAGTAAAACCTTAAACAAATCCTTCTAAGCAATCCTGTGAGAATCACCCGTGTTTGCATTGTGTGGTAACGCAGGATGAGAATACCATGTGACTTGCCACAGGCTAGGCAGCGAGCAAGCGGTGAAGTGGGGATTAAAATTTGAAAGCTCCTGGCTCTCAAGCCTGCATGCAACCCACTAGGTATCACCAACTCTTCTAATCAAACCTCTGAAACTACAATATCTTACCATCTGTTGTGCAAATTTCCTTGGGGAACTTCAAGACACTCTCTTTCACATTTCAGACTCTCTGAAAATTGTATCTAAAAAGAAAAAAAAAGAAGCTAGAACTGAACAAAAAATGCATACAAGTCATACATTTGTTCTTGTGGTGTGTTGGTTTGGATTGTGGAATCTGCTCATTACTGAGGAAAACAAAAGGTTTCTTCTACAGAACATTTAAAATTTTCATCTGTTAGGCAAAATGTGTTTTTTTCGTGATGAAAACAAAAGGGAAAAAACCCAGCTTAATTATTTTCCTCTTCCAATCGCCTTTGTCACACTCCTTTTGATTCAGTGACTTGCCAGAATTCACCCATTGGCACAACAGTTATTTTTAGACATGTTGCTAGATTTCAAGTAAAGCTCACTGGTGCATGCAAATTATTCATTTAAGCATTGATTTGAAAATAAAAATAGTAATATATACCTCTCCAACAGCAAGCCAGGAAAGCATTAAATGTAGTCATTCTGGAAGCAGTCATTGCAAGCAACAGTGTGTTGGAAGATCATTCAGGTTTGAATGACAACAGAAAACGCAAGCTACAAATAAAGAAAAGCAGGAATTAAAGTGCCTGTTCTGCACTGGGACACAGAGGTTCCCTCAAAATACCAGCTTTCCCACAGCAGCAACAAACTTGGAGCTGTATATTGGAAAGCATTTACTCCATCTCTGCTGTTGCTTCGCAGCGCTGTTCTCTCAAAACCAGTCAGTACAGAGAAAGCAGCTCAAGTCCCAGGGTGAGGGTGTTTTTTACCCCTGTTATCTCATTACCAAGATAAAGGATATCTCACTTGTTCACTGATCTGGAGCGTACCTTGCCAGCTGCTAATACTTAAAAGGAGATGCTCAGGTGCTTTAACATCCTTCACTGAGCAGCATCAAATGATATGTGTTTGATCAACTCTTCATAGCTTTAGCACTGGCCAATGCTCCTGTATGTTGTGATGCTCCTACACCTGTGCGATGGTGATGTCTTCACAGTTTTGGAGGAAGTTCTGCATCCACCCCTGGTCATAAGTAACTTAACTCTCTTGCACCTCTCTTTAGCGTTCTCCTTACTCATCACATCAGCTGTAAGCGGCTTAGCTATTTAACACCTGTGTCCTGGTTTCCAGGGGCATAGAGTTAATTTTTTTTTCAGTAGCTGGTGTGGTGCTGTGTTTCAGATTTAGTATGAGAATAATGTTGATAACACGCTGATGTTTTCAGTTGTTGCTAGGTAATGTTTATACTAAGCCAATGAGTATTTCAGTTTCTTAGGCCCTGCCAGTGAGAAGGCTGGAGAGGCACAAGAAATTGGGAGGAGACACAGCCAGGACAGCCAAAGGGATATCCATACCATAGGACATCATGCTCAGTATATAAACTGGGTGGAATTGGCTGGGGCTGGCTGATCTCTGTTCTGGGACTGGCTGGGCATGGGTCAGCGGATGGTGAGCAATTGTATTGTGCATCACTTTCCCCCTGCCACCTTTTGGATTTTATTCCTCTCTCTCTGTCTCTCCTTTTCATTAAAATTATTTATTATTATATTTAATTTTAATTACTCAATTTTTTTTATCTTAAGATAAGTGGTACCTAATTGCTGGCTGGGGTTAAACCATGACAACCTGACAAGATGTGATTTTTATACCATTTCACTTATCAGCACTCACTTGTTCTGAAGATACCGGCTTTCTCTTGCTTCTTTTGAATTGTCCCTCATGCATGAAATATTTTCTTTAGCCTGCTTTGGAGTTGCTTCTGTCTTCCATTAGTCCCCGGTGTAGAGGCTGCTGGCTAGGAGGAGCTGTACTGAGACCATATCTACTGATCAGTTGTGGAAAAGTCTGTGGGAGTGACTGCAGAGGGAGATCTGAGCTGGTGAGAAGCCATGTGTCGTATGCAATGCATGGTATCTGTGACACCATAGAGATCTGTGGCAATAAGCAGGTGATGCCCATTGCTTCTCTGATATCTCCTCTTTAGTTGATGTACTTTACTTAAGCTTATGATATATTTGCCTGGTACTATAAAATCTCCTGAGTGAGCAGGTTTGGGAGCGCTGGCCGTTGTATGGGCTTATAATGTGGCACAGCATGAAGCTAATACACCATGTTTCTCACTAGGGCAACACTGGGGAAAGATGTTTCCCAAGGACTGTAATCTTGGAATTCTTGACTAGAAACCATGTGCTCAGTCCATACAGCTTCTAGGACAAGAAGGACCTGGTCTGTATTTGGAACTCAGAGGGAGCCTGCTTTACACGTGTGGATTGCTGCCTACAAGAAGTACCTACAAATCTGCATTGCAAGAATTAGTTAGTATTTTCCAACTTGGTGGTGGAAAACCTGCTCTGAATGTACTTGACACCTGAACATCACCCAGTCTTTGGGGACTATCAGATAGTGACTGTTTGCATATTGTTTGGACAATGTGCTACATGATAAACAAACTAAAAAAGTTATTGATATTCAATAGAATCCACAAGGCAGGGCAGATGGCTTTTTAAAGGGGTTGGACTGTACATATGTGTGTCTGTTTCTGCTGTCAGCAACTGTTTTATTTATGTCACTTATTGAGTGGCCTCTGACAAAATATCTACTGACTAGCATTCATCCAGGGTTGTTGGTTGTGGGATTTTTTGTCTAGAGTGGTATTTTTTTGTTGAAAGATGTAAACCAAAACACTTTCCCAGCCAACCAAAATAATTAAGAGATGTGCTAGAATGGCTAAAAAGTAAGAGGTGCTTTCTGTGAAGGGAATGCCAACAACTTGTGCTTGGTCCTTGAAAAAGAAGTCTGTGAGTTGTCATGCTGTTTTGTGTGGCCGGTCTACAAACAGACTGTGTATCCAGACACCCATCAGTGTAGTATGGAGATGTTCTGATTTTTATTCATTTGTTTGAAAATGTGGTTATCAGTTCTGACTGAGAACTGTAGCTCCCATCCGCCTTTCATTATCATTTTCTTTGGGAAGACAGTTTGGATATGAAAGTGCTTGCTGGCAGGTTGCAGCTGACTTGAGGAGTTAGTGCATACAAAAAGAGGTGGCGTGCTTTTGTCGTTCCATTACCTGATGTGAACACCCATTGGGAGGAACTAGTTTTGCTGTAAATTCCAGAATCCGGTATTCTGGTGGGGGCAGGGTGAAAGGCAAGAAAGAAGAAAAAGCATGTTCTATGTGGGTGGGAAAGCACAGTGTACATTCCCTTTGGGGTGTTCTGTGTATGCTCTGCCTTTAGGAAATGATGCTGTCTCCTGACAAAAGGAAGGTGTCTTACAAGTGTGGTCCAGGTGAAAACAAAACAAAAGCAAACAAACAAAAGAGACTGCTGCGTGGTCCGTGGTAGGATGAATAATCGCTTTTGTTATGCGGAGTTACCTGTTTCTGAAGTCTTCCCTCTTTCTCTCATTTTGAACTCACAATCAAAAGATTCTTCAGTGAAACCACGAGCTAAAGGGGTTGACTTGAGTGTAGTAATTCCTGGCATTTCTATAACAAAATGCAGTGAATTTGTCTAGCTGGAAGTGATATAGCTTCCCACTTCAAATTAATTAAATCCAATGTATTTTTAGAATGGGATTTCAGAAACAAAGTTGAAGCCTTATATTATTATGTAGGAGTTTGGGTTCCCATGACTATATGTGCGTGACAGTAATATTCAAGCCCATTTGAAAAGGTGTGAATGCAACACGAGCTGGAACAGCTTGGCCGTACTGGGTACCATTGCTGCCTGAGTTTTAGCCCACAGGAAAGTACAGGAATGCTGGTATAGCAAATATTTCAGTAAGTCACATTACCAATAAAAGTATTTTCACTTACTCATATTTAAGAGGCATGGCTTTGCACCAGATCTCTATTTCTTGACAGTAGTGGCTTCACTGTCTTGTTAAAGGTCTGTCAGTAGTTCTCACTCCCATTTTATCAAGTTAGTCCTACTAAGATAGAGAGGAAATTATCTTTTTTTTTTTTTTTTTTTGACAGAGGCAAAGCAAAGGCATCTGAGTTGAAATTTGACTAAAATTGCCTTGCATAATTATGATAGAAGTGCTGTTTCACTTCATAGCTTTGCATTGGGGATTTCAACCAATCCACAGAAAGTATTCAAACAGGAAAATACTTTGCAGAAAAATTCTTGGAAAATCTTGTTAAATATGTTATTTGGCAACCATTCTTAGAATGCTGAAAGACCTGAAGGGAACCACATATACATAATGCATCGAGTTACTTGCATTTACTGACAAATGCTGCCTAATACAGTTTTTATAGAAAGAATTCAAGTGTAATGTTAAACTACATTAAAGAAACATCATTAAGGTTGCAAAATTAAGCAATCAAACACAAGGTTGTCAGTGCAACCCTGATTCAGGCCCCTTGTGTGTATGCATTATGATACAGGCTTTAATTACATGATCATATACTTTTTTTTTTTTTTTTTTCCTCTTGCCTTATTCAGTGAGCAGGGTGAACAGCACACACTGAATGAGCAGCTATTCAGTGTTACGTTTTCTCCATTGTTCGGTGTGTGGTCCCATGCTTTTATTTATGGCACGTCATTCAAACTCTGCTCTGAAAAGGAAATCTAAATCTCCTCATGGGTTTTTTAACAGCAGTTGCCACCACAGTGTCTGAGAGCTTCACAAGCACTAACGATGGCTTTATCTTCACAACAAGCCTGTGAGAGGAAGCGGTGACAGCAACTCAGGGAAGCTGAAGCAAAAGAAATAAAGGTCAAAAGTCTTCTGCCAGCTTCGGGGTGCTCAGTTTAATACTTACCATCTGATTCTTCAGTGCTACTATTGCACTCTGTTTAAGAGTAGTTTCTGTAAACTTAGTTCCTATGTCTGTATCCCTGCCATTCTCTCAGTCTCACATTGTTCAGTTGCTTAGTTATGAGACTGTCCTTTCTCTTCCTATTCTCTTGGGTCTCATTTAGCACAGACCTCTCCACTACTGTCTCAGATGAGCTTCAGTGCTGGCATGTGTCGTAGTTCTGTTCAGCTGCATATGTCAGGGTTATGTGTAGGAAAAGATGGAACACAGTCCATGAGAATGTGATTATGCAGTATTTTAAAGACTGAAATAGAGTTCTTTTGCTGAATGTGTTCCATTTATAGTTCTTCAAAACTCATAGTCTGGCCAACTTGGATGGACTTTCATGAGGACGATGTAGGGAATATCTCTCCCTATTGAATGCCTATTGAATTCCAAATGTTTAGCACCGCTAGGGTTTGGAAAAGAAACTTTAGCTGTTTAGAAGTTGATGATGTGATAGACAGTATTTGGCCTTTTCAGTCACATTTTGATGTTTTCCTTTAAAGACATTGGGTTAGGTGGAGCTCCTGATAGAGAGGGGGAAGTTAGTCCTTTCCTAGAGAGCTAGTGAGTCTGCTCATCAAGAGAAGGTTCAGGAGACTGGATGGCATAGGCAAGGGGTTGGAGAGTCCCAGCATCTCTCTCGAAGAGACTGATAATTCCAAGAAGATCTGCCAGCTGGGCTGTTGGGGTCAGGTGAAAACCTTCCCAGGGACCAGGTGGGACTGGGCAGAACTTGCTTCCATTCTGTTATTGAGTTACCTGCATCCACGCTCAGGCTGAAATAGTTCTTTACTGTGATGCAGTGGATGGGAGAGTGGAGTGTACAATTGATTTCCATTCTGTTTTCTGTAGTCTTTTCGATTTTTTCTCTATTTAAGTGAAGTATTCCCACTTCTAGTCTAATAAAAATCTAGCTTTTGATTGTTTTGGGAGAGCATATAGTAGAGAAAACTATCTAGACAAGTCTCAAAGCTCTGACTGAGAGTCACAAAGAAAATCGACATGTGTTTTCTCTACTATGCTGTTAAGAACAGCTGAATTATTTTGGCTAAAGTTTGTATGTACTTCAAATCAGCTAGAGATCAAGACCTGTTATAAAAATATTCAGTATTATGTACATTGGCTAACATTAGGGGGAAAGAGAAGGCAGGCTTTTATAATGGGAAGACAAGGAATCTTACTAATACATACAAGTACCAACCTTAGGAATGCAAATACCAGGTTTTCAGCTAGCAAAAATTGTGATGACTATGTGGACTTCAAAGATGGCATGTTGATAAAGCAGCTGACAGTCTTGCTAACATGCTTCCAAATAATGTTTGTTAAACATATAACAGAGAAAAAAAAAATAGTTGCAAAACCATCTGTAAGGTCCCATTCTGGACACTAGTGAAGTGATACAGCAGTTTGACAGGATTCTCTCACATGCGTCAAGGATATGAAAATACATAATGTGTCACATTCCATCACAGTTGCTAACAAGAGTTGGGGATATATGCACGTTCTTTCTCATCAGTATAAATGCCCAGTTTGGCTCTCCCAGGTTGCTCTTTTACTTTGCTGTGGGTTATTTGTGTGGAGAGGTTGGTGAATTTCTTTTTTAGTATCGCTGTGTGAAATTGGTAATAAGAGATATCTTCATATTGTACTACTGTAAAATACCATGTCGTTCTGCATTTGTGCAGAAGTCTCATTCAGAGCTTTTCTCCGTTGTCTGGAATCAAATGCAAACCCAGGTGATCTGGTGAAAAACAAAAGATTCTTCAGCTCTTTGTTCCTAAACCGACTTAGCAATCTGTTTCTGTGTAGTGCTGCATTAATGGCAGTTTGGAGAAGGATAGAGAGAGGCAAGAGAGACAGAAAAAAGGAGGACTTCTATAGTGAGTTTCGTTTGTTGTTGAACTGATGTATTGTGAAGATGCAGGAGTAGGTTGTCTACAAAAACGTTGCTGGCATCTGGAAGCGTAGCAGAGTTCATAATGTTGTATCCTTGAAAGCCGGGACTCCTGCCTTGGCTGTCTCATTCTAGCCTGTGCGAAATACTGACTATGATGAATTATCATAGCCGTAGCATACAGATTTGCCCTCTGTGGAAAACAGTCTGAATCCTTGAATATATGAACAGACAGGCTAGCAGACATCAGCTATTCTCCCTATCATACATAAAACTGAAGTTACTGTTGAGCTGCATTTATGGATCCTCCAGTGTTTCTTACCAAATTCTTTTGTTGCAGTGATTACCCATGAAGCCCAATGGGTGACAGAGTGTTTTGAAGCGGCACAAGGACAGCCAGATTTTTCGTTGGCTGGGCACTATATATTTAGTTTTTAAAATGCTTTTCTCTCTGATTGAAGCAAGCTTTTCTAGTGGTAACAACCACCACGCCAAATAACAGCGATTCAAATGCATTGAGGTTAGCCAAATATCAGGGATTAGATTTTCAAAGAAAAAGGCTGATGTGGATTTTTAAATGTGATAATTACACTGGTTAAGTAAAAGTGCTCACAAAACCCTTCAATGGTGGTGTGCTTGTTAAAAAAAAAAAAAAAAAAAATAAAATCACCCTGATTTAACCCTTGCAGCTTTTTTATACATGCTTCATTAAATCCACTTGTAGTAAGCTAATGCATCGTAAGGATATGGCTAGACAGGCACACGAGGTCCAGCACGTCCCCCCAAAGACATAAACACACACACAAACTTACAGGCCAGGGCCAGCTAAACCCTTAGTTATGTGCTTTGAAAAATCCAGCAAGGAATCCTCTCTTCAAAGCCAATAATAGCCATGCAACTTGGACAGGAGTTTCCTTAAATTTCCTCAAATTCCCCTTCTCCATCTGTTGACATATTGTACACAGTTTAACTTGCACATTGTAGAAGCACCTGTTAGACAGCGAGAAGTTATGACAATCTGCTGGTTGTAGCTCGCTGTTCCACCCTGCACCCCGATTGCACATCCTTACGGGCTGCATCGCGGTGGGCAGCATGGTGGGCTGCCTGTCATGCTTTGCACAGGCAAAGCTGCAGCACCTTGACAAGACTTACAGGGTTTAATGCAAGATATCAGAAGCCTGTTACAACAGGCCTTGTGTGTGCTGCTGGCAGGAGAGGACAATGAAGCTTTTTGTAGTAAAATAAATGACTATCAAGGAATCTCATTTTCCAGAAAGTAGTGTGGGTGCTGTGGTGTATGCTGTGGCTATTTTGCCAAGTGCTTTTTGCATTTACTTAGTGCTTGTTTGGAGAGTGGGAAAATAAAACAGTAGTAACTCATTCTGATATTTGGAGCAGCGCTTTGGGCTGTCTCCTCTCTGTCTACCCATGCATTCAGAAGTGGAGCAATTCACTTGTGGTGCTTGTGCAATAAAGGAGCTAGTCAGTCCTTCTCATACTGGCCTGCTGCCTCACACAGCCAGTTTTTCTGTTGGTAGCATCTGGTGGCAAGATGGTCAACCTTAAGTGTCTAACACCTTAGATGTGGGACACTTGTCATGGTATCTATCCAGAGATTTTGAGGTGAGGCCTTTTTGGCCCATTGATATTCTTCCCTGGCCCATGCCATACTTATCACAGCCAGGCATTTTCCAGCTTGCCTAACTTCTATTTCTCCTTCAGGAAGGAAAAAATGTCCAACTGTCCCTTACCTGGTACTGAAGTCCCTCTGTAGTGTAAAGGCTATGCCTTTTCTCAGTGGGATGGGGGGATTTTGGTAGCGCTTTTTAAACACCCCTCTCTAGGGGATTTTCATCTAGCCAGAAGTGCAAAACACCTCTTGCACCCAGCTTAGTTTTAGTTAGTGCTGGTACAGCCAAGAAATTGTCAACAGGTAAGGAAGAAGCAGTCTTCAATTTTAGGTGGCCAGAAAAGAAATAGTAGAGCAGACCTGTCCCCCTCAGAATATCTCTGCCTGCCCCATGAACAATAAAATCAGAAACCTCTCTGAGTTGTGCAAGACTAACAGTAGCACTGGCAAAATTAATGACTGTGCTAAGTAGCGGCAAGCAGAGAAGGCTACTGTACTGTGACTTGGTAAGAATGTGTCCTAAATGCAATAAGATATCCTTTAGTAAGTAACCAGAGATCCTTGACTGGAGAAGGCTTTCTTCCACGGTTCTGCAGCAGGACCTCTTTGCACCCTCCTTTAGCAGAGGAGGTGGCTGGGGAAGTGGTGGCAGGACATGAACAGAGCTGAGATGTAACAGTGCTGAGCAGCCTTCTCAAAACCCTCTCAGCAACACCTCAATTTCTGGCTCAATTTCAGCCCTTCTGCTTATATCCTTTCTTTTGGGGTTCCCCAGAGTCTAAAAATGCATGCAAGTCCTCTTCAAAAGGCAAAGAAGAGTGCGAAGTGTTTTAAGTGTGTGTGTGGGGGGGGTTTCAAGGTGGCTCCAAATGGTCTCTGAGGACAATGTTTTCGATCAAATGTCTGTTGGAGTTTTTTTAAGATTTATGAGAAGAGCAGACTTTTGTAGGAACCATACTGGGACAGCTCTTTAGAAGCCTTTTCAAATAACTTGCTGTATTAGCTTTTGAGTTTTTCCTGCTGGGATCATAATGGGTTAAACAATTTTAAAGCACTTTTTTTTTTTTTTAAATATAATTGAGAACCCTTAATAGGCAATTAGTAGAAGAGGTTGCTGCTATGTTTTGCTCGGAACACTTGGGCAACAAAGTGAAGGAAGATGTGTTTCTTGCATCTTGCCTACTGGATGGCTGGCGCTTGATCTGGGACAGCTGCTTCTGAGTTTAAAGTACAGCTGACTTCATTTATGTGGGATAAATACATAAATACACATAAATACATACATAAATACACATAAATATATACAAATAAACTTTGTTTGCCTGCTAACTTCTGTTGCGGAGGAACAAGATGTAGAAGGAAGCTGAGAGCTGGATGTTGGAGCAGGATGTTATTTTGGTGTGAAGTTAAGGTGCACGGCTGCCAGGAGTACATGTGAACCATGTCTGGTGTCTGCCACTTGTGAGTTGGGGATGTGGTTTCTGTAGCATCAAGTCTGGGGACCTGGAAGGGAGCATATCTGAGCTCCCTTTCAAGCTGCGCACTTCAGGTTCCCCCTTTGCAGAAACCAGGGGTCCTGCAGGTTGGGTGGAGGAACTAAACACCTAGGTTTTGCCCTAAAACGGAGGTTAGGCAAGATGTGTTGATCTTCCAAACCTTGGCTGATCAAAACCACTTCCAGTCACTTGAGTTACACATTCCTATGGACACCTGAAATGTATCCCCTCCTCATAGCCGGGGGAACCATAAAGCTCAGAAGTGGTTAAGCATTACTCAGACTCTCCCTTACTGAAAGGGTGTGCTGTCTCAGGGAGGATTTTCTATATGCAATCTGCTCCTCGCTGAACAGATAACTTATATATTTTCTGTCATTTCATTCTGGGTCACTGCCTAGAGATTGTAATGAAGGGTAACTCTGGGTCAGTCTGTTCTGCTTTTCGCTGTTGCAGTTATAACTTTATTTGGCTTATGGTAGTTACTGTATGTCAGTGATGGTTTTTTACAGTGACATACTTAATTTTATTTTTTTTTAATTGATCATTGGTGTTAAATCTGAGAAGAATATAATAAACAGAAGAACAGGGAAGCTAGGCACTTACTCCATTCAGAAGAACATCCAGCACAAATCAGCACCGTACCCTGCCTTAACAGTAGAATTATCTGTCTGTATTGGTGGATAGAATGAGCTAATCCCCGAGCCAAAGATGGTAATTTTGAGCAAAATTTTCAAATTCTTGTGTCTGGTATCAACTACTAGCTACTTTTGAGGAAAAAGGCCTTGCTGTGCAGAAACGTGACATCTCTTCACCTTTGAAAATAATTAACGTTCACACACAGTGAGGCCAATAAATAAGATGTATTCAATATAGGTTTTGCTTTCAGAACTGCACAGTTCATTGCTGACTGTTGTTTGGTCATATATCTCTCCAGACCACATTGCCAACTTTTTTTTTTTTTTTTTTTCCCCCCTGTTAGTACAAATGCATTATTATTACTTTCTCTGGAATCTTGGGAAAGAAAAAAGTGTTTAAAGCAATTTCAAGTAATGGTGTTTCCCAAGGATAATCACTCTTTGAAGACACTGAAGGAACTTGGCTGCAGTTTCTGCTCTGTTAAATCTCAGAGGGATGATTAGCGTGTGGTAGAAGTTCCCTTGTGAGTTGTTTTTTGTTCTTCATATACTGTTCTCTTATCTCCTTCTTTATGATAAAGCTCTGAACATCCTTTACCACTGCCCCTTCTCAGTATCAGCCTGCTCAGAGAACTGGGGGACAGATACTGTTTTTATGTGCCTGCTGTTCCTGGTAAAGCACTGCTAGCCTGGCAAAACAAGATGATGGGCTGCTCTGGAAAATTGTAAAAGTGAACACTGAGAGTGATGGCCATGGGTAAGAGGGACAGGGGAGTCCCTGGGGAAAATATGTTGCTGCAGAAAGATGAATTGCCAGCACATCTGTTCTCATCTGCTCTGCATCATCCATCCAATTGTGGAGCAAGGCAGGTGACAGCTTAGCTCCTGAGAAGGCTTAGGGCTGCTCTAATTTGGGACAGCAAGACCCTCCAGCGGGAGGCTGTTAATATAGTTTGAGCTCTAGCCAAGGTTTGTGCCAAATGAAGTCCTTCATGTCCAGTTATACTCACATGTTTAAAGTAGGTCTAAGAGCTTGCTGAATCTATCTACTGGAAGGATTCATCTGCTTAAATTTTTACTTTGGAACGTGAGTGCGAAGGAAAGGGTTTCACTTCTGTTCAGGTCTGAGCCTTGCAGAGTACCCTGATCTTTTGATGAAGAAAGAGGCAGGTTAAGAGAGAGAACAGGCATCCAGTGTCTAGTACTGCTTAAATATGTTAGACGGTCACTAGGGCTTCTTTCCTTTCCTGTGCCAGATTGCGACCTGGCTCTAATGTGACATTGAAAAGCTTGAAGATTTTTATGGATTTCTTACTAATGATACTATGAATGCAGACCACAAAGACCACCAATATTACGTTTGTATTGAATGTAAATCTTATTTCCACTGAAGGCTATGTATTATCATGAACTAGTTGATCATTTTTCTTGGGTGGGGTGGGTAAAGGATCAACCACATGAAAAGTATCATGTTTGGAGGGGCATTTTAGGGAAATATGATACCCATATATATGGGTACCAGTACATAATATATTTTTACCTCGTGTACCTCTGTATTCAACTGCAACAAATTTAAACTTGCTATTTAAAGAGTCATTTAACAATCAATATGTTTTCATATGGCTTTGTCTTTGCTTTCTTAATCAGTTCATAGAGTTCTGTGTAGGTGTGACTGGAATGAACTATGATCAAAGTTCTTCCTTAAAGAATCAACACAGCAGAAGGTTCTTGTATCTGCATGCAAAAGAAAAGCTTTTCTTCCTGCATTTAAGGCAGACTACAATAAATTCTATATGTGTTAAGACTGAGAACTGGAATTTGAAGGTTGAGCGTGGGACCATTTTCCAATGTAAGACTTCAGGAACGCATTCATAGCTCTGTGCAGTAACTGTCATGCAAATAATCCTTCTGTAACTGTTGCAAGCTGCAGCTCCTCAGGAATGCTTACACTTTCTGAAAAGTCAACAATTCTTATTTCATTAGAAGAAGGTCGCTGAATGATATTATGAAAGAAAATAAAAGTAATCACTATAATGTAATCACAGAAAAATTTGGTCCGTAGTCCCTTCTTTGCAGTGTTTGTTCAAAAATAATTCCTATTACTCAGAAAACTTTGGTTTTTTATTGTAGGATATAGAAATAATAGGATAGTAGAATAAAGCAATAATCCTTTGGGGACATACCTCAAATTTTTATGCAGTCAAGACTGACAAAATGAAGTATGTTCTCTAATCGTGAAATTCTTTTCATAGATGAGGAACAGTGACTGAAAATGTTGCTCATATTCCAAATTAATGACTTATCTGTACCATAATTCATTACACCATCAAGAATACGAACTGAACATTTGAAGGAAATGTTTATTCTGTTTATCTGTTGTTGGAGGGATGTCTCTAAAAGATGTTGGAATTATCACTTGTAACTATGATATTTTCAAAAGTTTAAAGCATTTGATTTAGATACATTTTTATATTTCGAATATTTCTAAATCAGCTTTATGGTTTTTCAGCTGTCTCTGACAAACATTTATGAAAATCCTATCAATGCTTCCAGTATATGAAGTATTAGTAGCCACAGAGGGGGAAAAAAGTTAACTTAGCCAAGTCTATAATTGTTTTCTCATTTAAAAGAGGAACTAATGTATTGTTGGCAGTACACAAAGATTTTGTCTTACTGCAATGTATCGTTTTTGTTCTCTTGGGGAGAGAGGGGTCTATTTCATTTGCTGTCTCGGTTAAGTGATCTGTATGAATAACTGTGGATGATACTATGATACACTCTGGCTGTTTCTGTAGCAACCACCTATGAGTTTTTGTCTGTATTTTCATGTTTCTTTTCAAGAAATGTTTTTTTTTGCAACAGTTCTGTTCTTAGAAGCGTTGCTTGAATTATTTTTGTGTCCTTCATTTGCACGCTGTCTTGTATGCGGCAGTCCACCACAAACAATTGAGAAATTGTTGTATAAATTACCAAAAGCACTATGGCAGTTATAGTGATCTGTAGTGATCCTTACGCTTTCTGTGATGAGTGGAAAATTGATTTTTGTAATTCTTCTTCTTCCTTTCAAAGATGGTAGACTTATCTGATGAAATGTTACTTTTGCAGTCACTGTGACAGTCACGATTTGCGTAGTGGTATAATTCGGCCAACAGCAAATGGAAGTGAAACTTATATTGAGCTTTAAATCGTGATTGCTGTTTGCTTTGCGTTATGTGCACTGGGATAATACTTCCCAGATATTTTAGTGCTTGATAAATGCAGGGCATCATAACTTCTTTCTTTTCAGTGGCAAAGGCTGAAGAATGCGATCCGAATTTTGGACTGTTGTGTGTATACAGTGTGGGTTGTGAGGGTGGTGGTGGTTTTACAAAAACAAAAAATCCTGGTTGCCTGAGTGTGTGAGTGGTTTTGTGTTGTTCCTGAAGTTGTAGTTTTGTTTTTGTCAAACTTGTAAAAATAGTTTCAGAAGTCCCTCTCTGGATGATGGCAAATAATCAGAACGTGCTTCCCTTCAGATTCTCCATCCTCAAGCAATAGGCGTGGGGATTTTTACCAGGTAGTTGCAGTGGGTTGACATTGTCTGACTGCCAGACACTCACCCAGCTGCTCTCTCCTGCGATGGAGGACAAAATAAGATGAAAAAAGCCTGTAGGTTGAGGTAAAGGCAAGGAGCTCGCTTATCAATTACTGCCACGGGCAAACAGACTTGACTTGGGGCAAATCAACTTATTGCCAGTTAAAACTCTAGAGTAGGATGGTAGAAACAAAGACAAAAAATATAGAGCGTCTTCCCTCCCCTGTTCATCCTAGGCTCGACTTCATTCCTTCACTCCTGACCCCCCTACCCCCCGGCCGGAGCACAGCGGGTGGGATGCTGCCCCCTCACAGCATGCACACCCTGGACACTACCTGATGCTCCATGCTTTGTTTTATTTTATTTTATTTTCTTCCCCCCCCATTTCTTTTTCTTAACAAGTCGTCCCCACTGTTTTCCGCTGTGGATTTTCCACTGTGGATCTGCCCTGGAGGACATCCTTGGCTCTGGAGCAGCCGGCTTCTGTTTCTAGTGCCTTGCCCTGGCACCAGGTCCCCCTCCGCCCTGGTGACGGGTCAGACTGTGGCACAGGGCGCTGTAAAGCCTGTCTTGCCCTTCGCCACTCACAGGCTGTGAAGCTAGCAGGAGATCTGCAAAGATACTTGGGTACCTCCTTACGTGCCGGGGAAGACATGCAGTGTTTCAATGTGCTAAGTCTCTAACGTGAAGCATAACCAGTTGTTGTAATGACAAGTGTGCAATTCAGTACAGGCTTTGGGCTATGTGAAACAAAGGATAATACTGGTTTCCTTAAGTGGCTTCAAATATTTTAGCGTGTTATAATGAGATGTTAATTGCTCTTAATATTGTCTACCTATCTATAAAACTTTCCTAAAAAATTATCTGTGTGTTTATAAAAATGGAGATACTCAGAAAGTACGGGTTGCTGGCTTCAGAGCTATGGCACTTTCAGCTTCCCACAAAGGGCAGGTATATCGTATGCTACGCATCTGGGGAAGCTGAGGCTTGCAGATTCAATGACAAAGCAAATATGTAGCCAGGGTAGCTGCTGTCCTTAATTAAACTTGATCTGCTTAGTACTTTCATGTTAATAAATTTAGGAGCTTTCTGTTATTCTCCTGTAATCTAACACAGCATCAATATTTTCAGTGACAAATGGGTGTTGATCACCTCTTGAAGATTGATTACTGCCTTTAAATTTGCTGGACTGAAGCTTGTGTTAATGTCTCCCCTGTAATAATCATTCAATTTACTCAAATCTATCGTAATTTTAGGCCCACGGTACCAGTGCTTCCACTTCCTGGTGACAGTGAAATCCTCATTGATATTGCTTAAACCATTTGGACGATGCGTTGCAACAAGCATGATGGATGGCTTTAATTTGATATTCTTAGACTGTCTTTTGATGTTGCTCCTGTAACAGTGAAAACTTGCTATAGAATTAAATTACCACTGCATCTGGTTTTGTGTTTGTTTTCCAATAGCCAGAGGGCATGTAAGCCTCCATTAAAAAAAGAAACAGAAATTTCTTTCTACTGTGGTATTGGGGGAATGGGCTGGATCTGAAACTCTCTATTAGAGGGACAATGCCAATAGCCAAGATCTCAGTTTTTCTTTTATAGCTGCAGCAGTTGTATCTTTTGCTAGGAAGTAAGAATATTATATTTCTGCACATATATATATACACACACACATTTATGTTACTGAATATGCAAATAATCTTTTGAGGGAAATATTTCCTTTTTGTGCAGGAGGTCCTAAAATGTCCCTTATTACAAGAAAGTGATGAAATAAAAGAGGGGGGAAAATATATACACATAATTCAATGTTTTTTACCTCATATTGGTTTTGTCTTTCATACTAGCAACTTGAACTTAATCAGTCCTGAACTCTGAATTCTTTGTCAACAATGTCTTTATCGGTCTGAAAGAATGCATTTCGTTTTCTTTTACATGACCACTCTTGTAAGCAAGGGCTGTACCCCTGTGTGAGCAAACTTGGCAGGATGTTTACATCTGTTGGGGCTTTTTGGCCCAGTCCAAGGGACTGTTACCAAGTTCAGTGAGAAGTTCCAGTAATTTATTTTTTAAAAAAACATCCTCTTGCTAAACACATTCGTTTGTAACTACAGCAGTCTGGGATTGATTGTTTAGTGATGATTTCAGAACAGGGTTTTCTAGGAATCTTTCTGACACCATGCTGGCTGGGATTGTTTGGTTTGGCATAGTCTGGTGTTACTCAGGAGGTACGGGTGAAGGGCAGTGGATAAGACTGCTGCTTTATAGCTAACAGGAGGAAATATTTTTCTTCCTTTCCTTTCTTTTCCCTTGTGTTCTCTTCTGCTTTCTACACTAAGCTGCTTTGCTCTTAAACTCTGTGGCAGCCTTATTCTGTGAGGGTGCAGAGACTTCCTGAGGCAGGAGAGAAGCCATTTCTGGGTTCCTTCTTGCTGTGCTGATTGAACCATCAGCTGGCCAGCAAGTCTATCCAACCTGCATGTGGTCTTGATGGTGGACTGATCTCATCTGGCCCACTTGGTAAACTCTGTGTCCTTATCAGAGGTCTCCTGAAAGATGAAGCGCTTTAAGTAGCTGTTGGCAATATGGTATTGTTTAATCTGCAAGCGTTTATGTATTCCTTTTGATAGACTTGTAATTAATCACCTCACCTACCCACTTTATTAACGTCTAAACCCAGAGATGTGTAATATAAACCAAAATTGTTTTCTCAAGGATCTAATAGGAAGAACTTTCACGTGAAAATACCTTAATTAACCTCCCCATTTTTGTGACATTTCAGTCAGCTAGTAATTGTGAACATGAAAATATTTGCCATGTTACATACAGGAATGAACAAATCTGTTTCCAGCCTCCAATGTTTAAGCATTTGGATTTGTTTTTAAGCAAAGATTAGAGTAATGGTAGAGGTGCATATTTGCTGGATAAAGAAGCTGTTGCTCTGGGAGAAAAATCAAACTGAATAAAACCAATTACTACCTGATCTGAAGTCAGCTCAGATCAACAACAGCCTTTCTGATGACTTAAATGGGCTTTGGATCAAGTTCTAGTGCACAAATTATAAATACTGTAGCTAGGTCCTCTTATTCAAGAAATACACTGAGCTAGAGACGGTTCAATTTTCCACTAGCATATGCCCTTTTAAGATAGTTCCTCAAACAGTAACATAG
This sequence comes from Ibycter americanus, assembly GCA_035590275.1. Taxonomy (NCBI): domain Eukaryota; kingdom Metazoa; phylum Chordata; class Aves; order Falconiformes; family Falconidae; genus Ibycter; species Ibycter americanus. The sequence continues at coordinate 7,121,247 of JAVJGI010000037.1, read as the reverse complement.
TCACTGACCTAAGTCCAGACTGGTTTACTCTACAAAGGCCACAAGATCTTGACCTATTGGTGCCCCCACCAATTCTGTTTGCTCGGGTTATATGGCTGGACTTCAATCTGTTCAATAGCCTCAATAGATCCATATCAGCAAAGAAGAGAAAATGAGTTTTGCGCTATTGAGGTGGAGTAGTATTTACAAGTAAGATCTCTCCAAAGCTTAACTTTTCTTTTGGCTGCTAAAATACATAGGGGTGAAAGTGCGTGCTGTCTGGGCTGCTTTTTTGTTGTGTGGTTTGTCCGTTACAGCCAACATATGTCTGTAGGTTTAGTTAAATGTGTTCCTGTATCCCATAAGAGTAATTTCTTTTCCTAATATTTTCGATAGGCAAGTTATTGAAATGCTCACTTGGCATTTCAGAGTGCATGTGGTCTCACATTGGCAACGTTGCAGGGGTTAGGACCTCACTGGAGCTGTACAGAATAGGTTTGGTTTTTTTTTTTATTTCATTATATATCTGAGAAGGTGGCTTGTAGGAGGAAATCACTGAATACGTGTTGAGGTACCTGCACTGGAGAAAGCTTAAGTCCCTTCCTTCCAGTTCCTCTCTCCCCCCACCAGAACTAAGCTATTCTATCACTAGGGCACAGAGAAAGCCTGTAAGTGGCTGTTCAACATCCATGAAAATTAAATCCCTCTGACTTGGACACCTAAGGATTTTGAAAGAAAATTGCACAGACTTGGCATTCAAATGCTTTCACTGTTCTTGCTGGTTTTAATCACTATCAGCCAAACTACCCTCATTCCAAACTTGAGACTCGAGTGACTTGGTTTCAGGAAGGAAGCCATAAAAGAAATGTACATTTCATGGAAATATTCACAGCTGTAAGTTGAATAAGGTTTTTATTTAAGACAGGATGAGTCCAGATAGATTTAGACACTCAGCGTATCTTTTGGTACATGAATTTCAAATAAGAAAAAAAAAAAAAGTAGTAATTTTCTTAATACTTTTGGGATTTGTACAGATGTTTTCTGAAGAAGTGTGTGTTCCAGCACTTCCTCTGAAGCCTTAGAACAGAAGAGTGTTAAACCCAGGATCACTTTAGGCATGTACTCCTTTCAGTTATTTCTGTATATTTTTTTAGTTGCCTATTTTAGTTACATCTTTAAATTGGCAACACCCATCTCCCAACCACCCATATTTTGGACGGTGCAGAGAATACCTACCTCTGCTTTACAGTCTGAGTGAAGAAAAATTGTACCTGCTCCTGCTCTTTGCAATGATCACCTCTGTACTTTTAGGTATTCGCTCAGCATGTGCATCTAGGGTGGTTGTTGGTGGTTTTTTGTGGTGTTTATTGGTAGTTGTTGTTGGGTTTTGGTTTTCATGACTGTTATCAATAGCACAGTATCTCAGCAACTACCAATATATCAGCACAGCTTATATTGATATCCCTTCCCCTGCCCCTTTTTTTGATTACTGAAAGTCTTATGGCTTTAATTCCCTATGATGTTTTAAACAAGTAATGCCTTATATTCCTCTACAGAATCACAGGATTCTATTATTATAGGATATTATTATCATACTATTCATACAATACTAGGAATGTTGTAAATCTAGACTTGCATTCTTTGGCCAGTATAGATTTAGTCTTGTTGAATATTGAAATACCACAAGAAACAGGTGCTGAGCAAACTCATGAAAAAACAAAATTTCTCTCATTTCTGTTTTCTCCAAATCCTACCAGCAATTGCAAATCTTGTAATATCCTGTCCAAGTGGTGTTGCTGCAGGGATTTTCTGTCATCAGTTCAAATCTGCAACGCCTCTGCCTTGGAGAAAAGGTGAACCAATTTCTTAAAAATGGTTTTTAACACTTGGTTCTCTCAAACAAGGTGTCAGTCTCTTGGGTAAGCAAGCAGCTAAATGTAAAGTTGAACAGTGTATCATCCCTCTCCCATCAATCTTTGTATAAAATACTTGCACTGCACTTACCTATGTGTACTATGATAGCAATCACAATTAATAGGTGGAATAGTGCATTTATATTATGTGTGAACTTCCCAAGTGCTGGGTGCTCTGGCACTGAAACAGTGGAGCATTTGAGCATCTGATTAACTTCAGGAAAAATGGGCTTGGTTTTTCTTTCAATGAAATCAACATTCATGATGTGAGCTCAGAGCTAGTTTGAATTATCCTGGTAAAGCAGCAGGAAGGTTTTTCTGCAATGTTTAAAGGCTAAAATCAGTGGGCAAGGCTACTCATATCTGTAATGGACAGAGAGAGCCTTTATTTGTTAATGCCAGAGTTCTCAGTACCTTGCATGACTGAACCTATTGTGAGGATTAGGAAAAAACAGAGTTGGAATGTCTGCTATTTATAGTTTAAAATAAATGATTGGGGCCGGGTACTCTGACTGGATTAATATGCTATTGCATGCTTTAGTTACACATTTATTAAAAATGTTTTATGAACTTGAAATAATGCACTCATTCTTGGCATCCAATATGATTTGCCCTACTTAATCTATTTTGCTTCTCTTCCTTTCCCCTTATCTATTTTCAGATTGACTTTGCCCAATTTTTTTAATAACTATTTTTAGAGGTGAATGTCCTTTGTGGTGTATTTTTAATCATGCTGAGTTGCTATATTATGTTAAAGTCTTATTAACAACTGACATGAACTGAGAATAGTTCATTGTACTGGGCAGTAGAGTGCAATAACTTATGACTTCTTAAAATAACTTTGGCTTTTTGATTTCTCATTTTCTGCTTCTGAGAGAGATTGGAATAAAAAAATTAGGACCTTTAAATCCCTTCTGTTAAAACATCGTAAATCCTTTGCTTATCTGAATTGCATAATTAGCATGGGGTGACAAAGAAGAGGGAGGGGAAAATTTCTAGTACTTGTCCTAGTCCCCTTTGACTTTCATTTGTCAGTCAGCTGCACGTACGGGTTGAATCTTTTGGGAATTTAGATGGTTACCTAGTGGATACAAGGGCCCTGTAGCAGATGCATGGCTGAAACCTGTACCTATAGAAATGCACAGGAGACCTTAGTGGGTTGTCCCTGCTGATTGCTGGGCAGGAGGGATGGTATGGATAAACTTTATGGGGAAACCAAGTGCTTCCCGTAAGCTGCTGGCTGACCTCATTCTACATGGGGACAGCCTGGAAGCAGGAATCTCCCTACTATATTATGTCACTCCTGAATACTTCATGTTTTCTAGCACAAATGTCACTGAAAAAACCCTAGCCCCTGTTTCAGGACTGTAGGGATTTATGGTTACAAGAAAGCATCCAAGCTAACCCTTGCTTTACTTTTGTTACGGCACTCTCCTAATGCATCGTACCGTTTGGTTGTTAAAACAAAATGACGGCTAATGCATGCTTCTCTTTTGAACCTATGACCATTTACAAAAGTATTTGTATGGATTGGCTGTGGAGATGTCCAGTCTACAGGGGTCTGGCGCTGCATCTGTCCCTCACTTTAGATTTGCACCTTTCACAGCGTTTCTGCTCCTAGGAAAGGCTGGGAGGCAGTAGCACCTGGTAGACCTCACTGCAGTCAGTAATGCTACCTCTAGCTAGGTGAGACTTGAATGTAGGTGACTCCTTAGGGGCGATGGTAGCAAATGGTAATTGAATAAAGGTGCCATTGCTTGGTGAAATGCCAAAAAGAAACACACCACATTCAAAGCTAACCATAATTAGCTAATGACAACCTTGTTGGCTAATTGTACTTGAGCTGTGAAACAAGAAGATTCTTGAAACAGCCTCCTTAGGGTCCCTAACAAACCACACTGGGAACTTGGGAGCAAATACTGTTCTTGCAGTCATGAATTCAGGGAACGGATTCACCTGGCCAAGCAAAGTAATGGTGAAGCTGCCCAGGCAGAGCGAATCTCCTGCGGGTGGTGGTGCTAAGCCATAACAACGGCCTTGCAGATCTTTCTGTCAGTGCTGCATGGGGAATTTCCAGCCTGGCTGTCACATGTGGAGTGCTGTGGTACCTGGTCTGGTGTCTCAGGCTATACAGATCAGCATTCTTGCAGCTACTGGCATTATCCCTGAGCTTCCTTTGCTTTCCTAGAGATTTTGAAAATCATGTGTCTAAAGACAAGGATCAGGTGAAAAACATTCTTTATCCCTTTTTTCTTCCTGTTTCCATACCAGAGAAGCTGGTTTTATCTTGCTCTCTAGTTGTGCTATTAGCTTGGTCTAATCCCTTTCTGTTATCAAGCTGCCCTTCCGTGCACAGATTGTCCCTTTGATTAGTTTTCCACTCAAGAAGAATTAGAGGCACGTGTATGAAGTTAAATTGGTGGCTGTGAGAAGTGTTAAGGAATTGAGAGGTCTGTCTTCTCATCAGTCTGAGTGGTGGGGAGGAAGAATGCTCTGCTCACTGGATCTTTACAGCAAAATTCACTGTTACATTCACTAAGACAAAATGTAAAGATTTTATAATCTTCTTATAAAAGTTTATCTACCACACTACCATGCTTACTTGTGGTGTGGTGAGATAAGCACCATGTGTGAGGAAGGTGTGTAGAATTTGGATTTGTAACCTGGAATACTGTGCTGTGATATGAGGTTGGACAGGGTTTATTTGTATAAATGCTTCTTTTTTTTATTTTTTTATTGACTTGTAGTTTGAGTGAAGAAGTAAGAAGTTGATAGGATGTAAACTAAAGGCTAAATACTGGAAATCAGATAGTGAATTAATACTCAAAGTGTAGGGAAAGTATTTCAGTTGAACTACTTAGATATGATTTTCTGTTCTTACCAAAAAATGTCCAGTATGATTAATTTGCATATAGTGATGAAGAAAGCTTAAACTGAGCTGTCTACAAGTGTTTTCACCTTTGTTTTAACACTTTAATCTTCCACTAGATATTAAACATAGAATAAGTTGTATTTAATTTTCTTGATATAGTCTTAGCTTTGAACTTACTTGTGGTTAGATACATTAGTGGTTTTGGGGAAGTTTGAGGGCAAGTACAATATTCCAACAGGAGCTGGAAGCTGTTCCACATATAGTTATCACTTTGCTTGCGGGGGTGTCAACAAGTTGCTCAGTCTGGGCCCTGATGTGCTTGGAGTCCATGCTCTTGGGGCACTAGCTGGTTGCCACACTGGGGTTACAGCTGAGTTGGATCTGTAAATTTTGGGCAATGGCATTCCAAGACAGTCCAGTTTGTCATTGGCATTTGGCAGTTCTAAGCTGTTTCTTATCTAGGAGTTGCATGATAGAAGTCTGACTTCTTCAGTGATCCTAGAACTTCTCATCGGTTTTTGTAGTGCAGCATATCTGTAAAAGTGGCCAGAGTCATCTAATCAAAGACTCCTCAGGTTGTTGCAGTATTGGGTAGAGGAATTGGTGAGGTCATATTCCTGAGCTTCCTCTCCAAGCATTGCTGAGAAAATAGTTGTTTAACAAGCCCCAGGAGAGTGATGCCTGGTATGAGCTGTATGTGTGCATGTTTGTAAAATTCTGTTCTCCATTTTCCTGGCTTCTGAGACTTCAGGGTGTGAGTCCTCTCATCTTTAGTCTCTATGGGATCTCTGAATTTAAATACCACCTTGCCAGTGAACATTGATCCTGGCTACTCTTACAGGACTTCGCATTCAGCAGTAGTAATAAATGTTGTTGTTTTCCAACATCTGAGAAAAGAAAACAAGCTCTGAAGTGACCTTTCCTGGGTCTTTGTCCAAACCTAAGTTCTTTGCCCTCGAAAGCAATGAAGCTGCGCTGTGCCAGAGTATTCTTCTTATGAAAAAATCATTCTTTGACCAGATCTCCCCATCATAAATTGGGGGTCAAGGACTGGAGTGAAATTCTTGATTCCAACAAGATGTTATGAGACAGATGTGGAAAAGTGCTTTCCCTTTCCTGGACCTTGGACCTTCACGCTCTGCATGAAGCACAAGTGTGGTGAGTTGACCCTGGCTGGATGCCAGGTGCCCCCAAAGCTACTTTATCACTCTGCTCCTCAGCTGGACAGGGGAGAGAAAATACAATGAAAGGCTCATGGATTGAGGTAAGGACAGGGAGATCACTCAACAATCACCATCATGAGCAAAACAGACTTGACTTGTGGAAAATTAATTTAATTTTTTACCAATAAAATCAGAGTAGGATAGAGAGAAATTAAAACTAAAACACCTTCCCCCCACCCCTCCCTTCTTCTGGGGCTCAGCTTCACTCCTGAGCTCTATACCTCCTCCACCCAGCAGTACAGGGGGACGGGGAATGGGGGTTACGGTCGGTCCATCACACGCCGTCCCTGCGGCTCCTTCCTCCTCACACTCTGCCCCGCTCCAGCGTGGGGTCCCTCCCACGGGAGACAGCTCTCCATGAACTTCTCCAGCGTGAGTCCTTCCCACGGGCTGCAGCTCCTCATGATCTGCCCCAGGTGGGTCCCCCCGCAGGAGCAACCCCTCAGGCCCAGCCGGCCCCAGGGGGGTCCCCGCGGGGTCCCCAGCCCCGGCCCCTCCCCACGGGGC
>JAVJGI010000037.1:7023879-7114681 GCA_035590275.1 Ibycter americanus | reverse complement strand
CCGGGGGGGCCCTGCCGGGCTGCGGGGGGGTCTGCTCCACCATGGGCCTCCATGGGCTGGGGGCCCAGCCTGCCCCGCCGGGGGCTGCCAGGGAATCTCTGCTCCTCCTGCCTCCTTCTGCACTGACCTGGGTGTCCACAGAGTTGTTACTCTCACAAATTCTCACTCCTCTCTCTGGCTGCCGTTGTGCAGTTCCCCCTGGCCCCTTAAATATGTTATCACAGAGGCACTACCACTGCATGGTTTGTGTATTATAATCCAGCCTTTGCCCTGAAAACCTTAGGTGAATGTAGGTGTTGCTTGTTTTACTACAGACACTTGTACCTGAACAGTCAATCCCTTTGCTGAGCTCTCTGATAGAGTGATAGACCTTCATGCCTTTGGCGAGGGGACCTTGCTGTGCAACGCCTTGGTTAAGGTGCTGATGTTCCCTGGCATTTATTCATGGATAGCTCTAGTGAATAAGCCTATTTACTCAGCTTCAGGTAAGTATGTGGTTTTCTCCAGGTCAGTTCAGAATTAGGGTACAGATTAAGCTAGTGAATGAGATCCATATGGTTAGGCACACTGGTTGGCTTCAGCAGCTGCTTTGACTTACTTGGTCAGTTTTCAGCACCATGAATGCAAAACAGTCGGAGCCTGCTGGTGAATGTCTTTCTAATGAAATACATTTCTGCTATTTCAAGACATTTGGTTGAAAACCATACAAAAAGATTTCTTTGTTACACTGAATTATTCTTTCCCAGTAGCTCTTCCAAAAGAGTATCATCGCTTTGCAGGTCTGGAGTAAAACAGCTGAGCTGTCTGCTTTCAGTTCCACTTACAGAAATCATTGCAAAAGAGAGCTGGAGTAACTCAGTGCAACAACTAGCAAAGTCAAGTCCAGGAATGACCACTGCAGGGTTCTTTAACTGGCTTCTGCTACATGCTGCTGCATATGAATTATTCACCAGCTTACACTTATGAATAAAATACATGCCTCAGGAATCCAGCTGGTATGTGCCCTCTTTATGCTGTTTCCTGTCCTTTTTCTCCCTCTCCACGATGTTAAGTCTACATTCATGTTTTCTGCGTTTCCAGGCTAGGATAAGTTTTGTGATTTAATCATAAGATTCCAGGTAATATCTGTTACACCAGAGCCCATTCGGAAAGAAATACAGTGGTGCTTATTCAGCTTTTCCGTAATAACTATGTGTTTTCTAAGTAAGGATTTTCTGCACTTGCTCGCTGTGTGTTACAGAGCACACTTCAAATAAGCTGCCTGTACTCTTTCACCATAATGGTAGGTGCACTAGCAGGAGATGTGAACCTTTTGGATTTTAATGCATTGTAAACTTACTCCCACCCTCAATGCGCAGTGCATTTTGGAAATCTTTTTGCAATCTGTTGAAATACTATTAATTCTCTTAAAATGTTGTATGAAACAGGATTCTTACTTAAAACAAACACTACCCCCTCACCCAAAACTATAACCCCCCAAAATTAAGTTCAAATAAAAAGTAACACCCCTCGCCCTGCCGTGTTCAAAAGACTTGCAGTATAGTTAGGAGCTGGAGAAGCTATCCCTGCCTTTCATATGTCCTTGACTTGCAATGCCTCTGGACCTTTACTGTTTACACATTGCCAAATTTGACTGAAATCTTTTGGTTACTTGTTTATGTCAGAAAGGATAAGAATTAGATCACAAAACTATTTCCCCCTCTCATTTAAAGGATTTAATTGTTGTACAAGGGGAAAAACCAATGTGTTAACCTCTTTATGAAACCTATAACCGTGTTTTTCTTCCTTCCCAACAAGAAATATGGCTGATTTATTTAATAAAACATTTGGCAGTTTTTATAAATATCACCAGTAGACTCTAAACAGATGCTCATTCAGTTATTGTGTCTGTTGCTTCGTTCATTTGGCTCTACAGGAGTCAGATACGAAGGAGCTGCAAGAGCCTGAAAACAAATGTAGCCCTTTGTTATGCTTTTGAGTCTTGGTGAAAGATCCTGGGTGGTCCAGGTTGCAGGGGTGGGTCTTGTAATAATTGCTAGTGCTACAGTACATTTACAAGGCACTAATGACCTAATCAAAGGGTAATTCCGACAGACGTGCTCAAAGTCAAGATTGTATTAGAGGCTTTGTTGTGTAATGTAATACCTGGCAGTGCATTTCTACAGCCTTTCATCTTGAAGACTGCAAAGTGCAGGGCAAAACCCTGCAAAACCCCAAAGAGTGTTGGGTGGAACTAACGACCTGGCAAGAGACTTCTCAAGGGTATCTTTCCCAAAGACATTACCTAGAAGCGGAAGTCCTCTTGGCAGTTATGTCCATATAATTGCCCTTCTAGGCTAGCTGAAGTATGCTAGGGAGCAGTAGCATCAGTAGTCTATGGATCTGCAAGGGGATCGCTGCTTTCTCTTTCTCCTGTGTTGGGTTTTGCTGGCCATCTAAATCCCTGCTCAGGTTGGCCAATGCAGGACTAGAGCTGTCAAGTTCATTGCAGGGCTTAAATTAGTCATCTGCTGGGTGACTGCTCTGGGATGGAGCAAAACAGAAGTGGGGAAGAAAGTCCAAAGCAAATTTCAAAGAAACTTTTCCTCATCCTTTGCCCAGTTTGAATTTCGTTTTAGGCTTTTCATGTACTTTTTATATTAAACATAGTAACGATTTTATAAATAATGGAGTAATGGTGGAGAAGCCTTCCATTATTAAGGGGTCCCAATATCATTGCAATGTACCTGTTACATACTGTCCTGACAGTAGAAAACAGTGCAATGGCAGGCTTTTCTAGTAGAAAAGAGAAACTTGAACAATCAGCAATATTATTATTTTTTTAAATAGTTTTGTCATCTTAGTATCCACATAGAGAGCTTTTTCAATCAAATAATGTTTTTGCTGTCGGTAATATCTAGTGTATAGACAGATGGCAGGACGATAATTGTTTAGAGGGACAGATGGTAGTTTTTTGTACCCACTTTCTAGTTTCTGTGTTTTTAAAGCTCAGCAGTTGCATTGTGTAGCATTCATGGTGCCATAAAATACCAACCACTTTAAATAACTCTGAACCAGGCTTTCGAGTGATTTGTTTAAAAGGAGCCAGTCCTATTTAAAACATGATCAGCTGAGGATGCCTGGATATTTGACAAAGCAGATTGTAATTTAGAGAAATAGTGCCTAACTTGAAGCTTATATTCTCAGCAAATGCAGAGCCCTTCTGCCTCCTTTCTGTTGGAAATAAGAAGGCTGAAATTACAGAAAAGGAAAATTCCTTTTTTTAAAAAAGAAAAAAAAAAATCTAAGTTAACACTAAGGAGAGGGCACCATAGGAATAAAAATAATGCATGAGTTGGAGTGAGCTGCCACAGATATTGTTTGTAGAGACGTGCCTGGAATTCCAAGTTAGTTAGTTTCTCCCACTGACTACGGGAAATGTGATTAGATCCACAACTTAAAGAATCTTCTACGTAAATGGCTTACAATGAAAAACCAAATATTTAATTGCCCTGTGAATCAGCAGATCACATGAAACACCTTTATCCTTCTCTACAAAAACTAAGGAGATCTTTTCAGGATTAATTTTGTGAAACACGTGGGGATGCTATGAGCATTTAACAAACCTTTTGCTTGTCGAAATCTTTTGGTGCACCTCTTCTCCTGCCCCACCCTCCTTTTTTCTGCATCTCAGTAAGCTAATTGAAAGGAGAAGTATCTGTTCAACAGGATTTCTTTCCAAATGAATCCCTCATCTCACAGAGGATCAAGGGTCTGCATCATCAGATTATGTTTTCTGGTGGGCTTCTCTTAGTCACTGTACAGTTCCACTTCACATAGTATGTCGAAATATTTGCAGGTTTTCTGGGGTGGAGGCTTTCATTTGGAGGTGAACTACAAGAATTCTTGTCTTCGCTCTGATACTTACTGTTTGTATAAATATCATTTATCGCATATGAAAGTTCCACTGAAATAGGTACATGTAACTGGAAGACTACAAAGTTATTAATACAGTAATTTTCAATATAACGACAGCTGTAGGTGAGGTGGCTGCGTTCCCAGTAATGATCACATAGCTTCTAGTGGTGGTGCTCTGCCCAGGTGTGGAAAAAAATTAAGGACCTGTACTTTCAATACTCAGCCTTCAGGATGCTATGTGAATAGATATGAACAGCTGAAATGATAGCTTCAGTGTTTTTAAAAAATAATTTGTATATACATTCTTTGCCAGCCACCTATTAAATAATTTTATGGAGGATGTATGGGGAAAAATACAGATTTTAAATTAACATTTAAAGAAATGCATGAAAACTAAACTTTAAGCCACTGAAACAGACCTCTTCAGTTCTAAGACTAATGGCTATCCAATCTGTGAAACAGAAAATATGCTGTGCAACGCTAGGCAAACAAGACAACCCAATTTAATTTTTGTTAAATCTTGCATAATCACAATGAACTTCCTGTGAGCAATCTGGAATCTCAGAATTATTTGAAAAAGATATTTTGCAAATAATTCCAAATAAGGAGAGTGTGTGAAAAATGCCAAGTGTTCTTGGACAATTTGCAAACAGGAGGAGGCTAAATTCGTTAAGTAAATGATTCACTACATATTAGTTCAATTTTCCTTCTGAGCTTGGAGCCTGTTGGAGCTGAAAATCAGTTTTGTTGTTTCTTATTAAACTTCTTTTGTTTTGTTTTCCATACTGTAGTCATGTTGTTTGAGTCATTAGTGTCAAAATAAATGTGGAGGCAATAAGAGTGTTCAGAGACTTCCTTTAAAGTTAAGCCTCTTAAGAATCATCACTCTCTGCATGAACGCACATGCAAAGCCCTGCAACTGTTAAGAGGCTGAATTGTGTGGAATTTTGCCTTTTAAAATTGTTCTATTCTGATCAACATGAATTTTGCACACCTGGTTGTTTGCATACATGATCAAACTAACTGGAAGGGGGGTAATGTTTTATAATTTTTTTTAGGGGATTGTTGAATTTGGCATCTGACATAACTTTGCTATCAATTCTTGTGAGGGTCAGGCCTCCCCTTCCTCTGACTTCAGTAGGCAGAGAGTGGTGCTGGTGCTGAGCACCGCCTCTGAGTGTCACTTTGCAGTCAGTAGGCTGAGTCCGTATCTGTTGTATGCATCGATGCAACTGGCAAGTTCAATCTGAGGGTGCTTGGGCTGTCACGTAGCTAAGGCTCTCCAGTGGTCTTGTCCTTCATTTCCACTGCTCCAGTTAGCTTAATGCTTTTCCTTAACTACTTCTGAACTCTTTCATGATAGCAGATATATAGCCAGTGTCATCTGACAAATTTTTAGGCATCTCTGTTGTAAACATGTAAGTATTCATTTAATGCTTGAATTGCTTTACCATCCTCTGTGGCTGTATTTCTCATTCCTTTCTGAAATGATCTTTCTTCATCCTTGGCTGAGTCCCCTTCTATGCTTTGAGAAAAAGCTTCTTGATATCTAACACTGCCAGCTATACTTCTTCTAAATTTATTTGGGATTCTTTTCTGATTCATGTGTCTTTTTTGTGAACACTTTCTTCTTGCTCTCTCCTGTCTTTGTTCACTTTTTTTGTCTGACATGTTTATTTTAAACTTGATTGCAACTTGCAGGTCTTCATAAAAGCTTAAAAAGATTTTTTGAAAAATTACAAATGGCTGCATAAGTTGGTCATTCCTCTGGCCTAGGGAGGAGATCTGAGCTGAAAATATCTCAACTACCTCTGATGTCTGGGAGGAAGGCTTCTTCACCCTGTATCTCCCTTGAATGGCAACAAAACCACCATGAACAACAACAACAAAAGATTTCTTTGGCAGTTGGCATTTATTTCCTTGTAGTGAAGTAGCAGAGCCATGTAACTTGCAGTGGTTGACTGGGGAAGGTGGTAGGCGTTAACACTGAGGAGCCTTGGGTTTGGTGGTGGGGTTGGTCAGTGCTGTATTCTGGCCATGTCTGACCTGCCACAGCTTGATCCTTGTGCTGAAGGTGGGATCTGGGCTATGGGCGCCCTTCCTGATGACAGTGTTTGGTGTGCTCTTTTCAGTAGCCTTGCTGTAACCCACCCAGAAGTAGGATTATTCTTGTTTGTAGGCAAAACAGGCAGTATCTCATAGCAGCAGAGTTGTGAAGGGGTTGTCATGATGACTGAACATTTATGAGGGGAAGTCATGAGACAAAATAAGACGGTGATAAGGTTCAAAAACTTCTATGAATAGGAAAGCCTGGTCCTTTGAACTCAATGATGAAACCCTACCCTTCACAGAAGCTGAAACTGAAAAACATGAATTATTATCTCCTGTTCACAGGAATTGTACTGTTTATCAGGCTGTTCAGAAATCTGCTGCGCACATATGAAACCATTTCTAAATTTAAAAAAACCCACCACATTTTACTCTTGCCCTACAAACTTCCCAATTCACATCCCTCTACCCAAATGAGCTACTACGAGAAGGTAGTGATTTCAGTTAGCTTTCAAAAGTTACACAAAGTGCACTTCAAAAGTAAGGACAGTTGAGTTATTGGAAATTGTTAGCTGCTTTATGAGCCTGTTAATTTTTTTTTCTTTCTCTGCTCCCCCACCCCCACCTCTTAATCTATACTACTTTGGAACAAATGTTTGCATTAATAGTGCCAACTTTGAATTAGCAATAGATGAATCTCTAGTGGCTTAAAAATTTGCCTAAGTAAACAACCAATGAATCACATGTTCCCCTAGGGTTTTTTGAAAGTAAACAACAATTTTTTTTTTCCCCGCTATGAAATAGGACATTTCTGTTTTAAAGATAGGCTCTCTGCTTGAGGCTGGAGATAGATATAACTTTTCTAAGGGCAAAACGTGATTTTTTAGAATTCTAAAAAGGTACATTTCTGGGCTTGAAGAAACCATACTTCTAATGACTTGGAGGAAGCCTGTCCTTTCTGCTCGTACTTTGCTATACTTTGGATTGACTTGAGTTTGAAGGTGGAACCAGGCCAATTACAGCAAAGGAACTGGCATCTGGTAAACTGTTGTCTCCTCAGTGTGTTCAGCAACGAGCTGTCCTCTTTGTGCTGCTCTAACATGATGGCATGAATGGTTAATCTTTCTTTCTAGCAGGGCACCTCAACAACTAAAACCAAGTGTGGATTATAGAATTGGACCACTTCAAGAGATTTTCTAGGCCTTCTGTGAACTGAATCTTCTCTGTGTGCCAGGTTGTGTTGCTTTCTTTTCCTAGCACTGCATTAGTCACATCGCTTGGCAGTACAATATTCATTAAACAGACTATTTTCATCAATTATCTGTCTGTTTTTCATGTGTCATAAAACTCAGTGGCTTTTCTGCTCCATGTTGCGATGAAACAAGTGGTGTTCAGGTAAATGGAAACTATCCTGCTTCTTTTCTTAACAAAAGACATAGATTGAGGCTTGTACTGAAAGCCACAACAGTAAATGAGTGTTGGTTGCTTCGCTACAGTCAATATGATTTTGCTCTCGCTGGTTCAAGTTAAAGTGAAGATGTACTCTATTAACTGTAAGGACAGCCTTTCTTTGAATAATTATTTTTATGAAGAAATAGAAATGCTGTAGCATTGTTGTCAAGGTGTTACATGGAACCAGTGATGTATTCAATGTAAATGCAGTTCTGCATCTACATTTTTCTCATTCACATATATTTAATAATGAAAACAAAATGAAATATTATGAACAATGTGTAACATCTCCCTTGCCCAGGAGAGCTCAGGCTCCTAAGTTAAGGCAGGTGTATTGGTGAAGACCTTTTTAAAGGCAGAGATCCTGTTGCAAAGTAATAAATTACTCTAAGACCTTACTTTTTTAATTTTGTGCTTGGCTAACCATCTGACATTTTTAAAGCTTTTACATAACAGCTTTTCTGGGGGTCGTGACATTTAAGCCACTTGTGCTCTGCTGCTTCTTAGCCATTGTGTAATTATGTTCAACACAGGTCCTGGTCATACAACCAGGTAAGAAAGCAAGTTAGCTGAGCAGGTGAACTGTGTTGATACAGACTTGAGAACTGACACTTGGTCTTATGTCAGTTGTTAAACCAGTGTGGTAGGCCAGGGAAGAAATGTTTAAAAGTCTTGGCACAGGAGAGTTCAACCAGCAAGCATTTAAAGTTTTTTCTGGTAAACAGAAGCCGTAAGTAACTGAAAAAAGCTTATCATGAACTGAACACTGCATTAATTTAAAACCTAAAATAAATGGTGGGTAAACCTGAAAGTTTATAGCAGAAATTTACAAGATGACAATAACAAAACCAATAAATCAATAGGAGAGAAAAGAAAATAGTTACATGGATTCTGAACTGCACATATAATAGTTACCACCAGAGACAGTCTTAAATATAGAGGAGGTGGATGGAAGAGCGATAGTCACTCAGAAGAGCATATTCGGTGCTAACCACCATGACAGGGATTATGAAAGGAGATCTTGAAGGATGGACATAGCCACGCTGTGGGAATGCATCACTGCCAGGAGCCTCCAGCCTGGTGAGTGTAGACCCAAGGAGGAGCTCCAGGGCTTGTCCCTGCATAGAGCTGCCTCTGGAGGAGGCTGCCGAGTGGGCAGGCCAAGCCAGCTGTAAGGAAGAAAGATCAGACTGAGACTAGAAAGCAAAGGGGAAACATAGCAGATGCTGTTTGGAGGATCAGGGAAAGGATTTTCTGGATCAGCTACATGCTGGTGGGTGCCTTTTTTAGTGGATAGGCACAGCAGGGTCTCACACAGCTGGAGGTATCTGATAAACCATTATTTCAGCACAATTTCCTCTGCAAATAGTCATGATTGAATGGGGAAGGGTCCATTCATTCTCCTTCCTCTGTAACAGATTCAATGAGCCATGATTTTTGAATTATTCTTTCTTTACAGCTGGATGAAATTGCAGAAGGCTGAGATGAAATGGTATAGTATGAGCAGATGCAACTTTGGTCTCATTAGTTCTCACCTTTCTAAATGTTTTCTTTTACTCTGGAGCAACAGCAATGTGACATAAAAAATTTTTGAGTTAGCTTATCTGCTGGTAAAAGGTATCATTTCAGTGGTGTTAGTTTGCTACAGTGACTTCTTTGAGTCAGAAAGAGTCAGCTATTAATGTTGTATGTCTTTGACGCTAATCCTCTGCTTCTGTTATGTGGTGTGGTATGGTATGGTACTGCTTGTACTACGAAACAGTGAGGAGTCTGGGCTCATTTGTTCATTCCTGTAAATATTTTCTGCTCTTGATGAAGTTGTAAAGGCACTCTTTGCTCTCTGCAAGAAGAGAAGAAAGACTTTGAGAGACTTAACATTCTGGAAATCATTAAGAGGCAGCCCCTGGAGGCTGAGATCTCAGGCTTTATTGAATGAGAGTGAAACTATGAGTATGTCTCTTCTGGTGTGTACTTTCTTTAGATAACCCTGATAATGGTCCAATGAGTGGGAGGTGGTCTAGCCTTACCCACAGAGTGAGCTTCGCCTGTCAGCTGTATGGGGAGCTGTGGTGGGGCATGCAGCCCCTGCTGCCAAAGCGTGGAGTGTGAACAGAGTCTGAAGCTTGGCCATTTCTCCCGGAAAGTTCATGTTCTTCTCGCCAGACCTGAATTTCACAAGGGCCAGCAACATCTCTGCTGCCTCTGCCCAGTCTGGAAAGCTGGGCTGGTTGTTATGCCTCTTCAATGTTTTCTCAGGCTGATCTGGCTTTAGATCTTATTTAGTAGCTATTTCATTCCAGCCAACTTTTCCTGGCTAGGCATGGCAAGTGACAGTGAGTCACTGCACAATTTTGTTTTTTTTTTCCTGAATGATATTCTCTTTCCAGTGATTAATCAGTTCTCTTCCTCTCATTTTATGTTGGAATGTAACTTCAAGTGTCTCCTTGTTTGTTTAAGAGAAAGCAAACTCATCACATAAACAATACACAGTTCTGTTTGCTTGAGTGTATAACCATTAAAAGAAATACAGCTAAGCTCTGGGACACTATGGGCAGCAGAAAGTTAATCACTATTTCCTCATGCTTTGTGTACCTGTCTCTTCTGGTACTCATTAAAAAAGGCCATCAGTCCCCCACTAAGTACCACACCAGATGCTACTTATTCTGAATAAGAACTGAAGGAACCATCATGAAAAGAAAATTCACATCATTTAAGTGTGCAATGAAAGCCATTTGCAGTCATGTAGGGAAGTACTGTTTTAGAATTGCTATTAGTGAAGTTCCACAGGGACGGAGAATATGATGGTGACCTCCAAACGTGAATATATTTGTTTTCCAGAAGGTAAGGAATTAATAGCTCAGGATAAAATAATCTAATTCAAACTGGTGCTAAATGATGAGTCACTCCCTATCTTCTGTTTGCTTGAGAAGGTTAAGCTCCTTGCAGTGTTGTTAAATCATTTTAACCCAAGTGCTGTATGAGTTTCAAGGAGATACTCTACTCAAAATCGTCTTCTTAAAAATTGTTACCTTCTAATGTTATTTCTCTTTGCTTTCACCTCTGATCATAACCACTTTGTGACTGTTTGTTTGGATATATTCCGAGTTTGGGGAAAAAAACATACTAATGAAATGTATATCTAAAGATCAGGTTCACATATATAATTTTAATTTAGGTATGTCTAAGGTGAATTTCCCTCTGAAGAAAGCTGTTTCTCCATCTTGATTATATAGATAGCCTAGGCTGACTAGCTTATACGTAGATGACAAATTTCCATGTGCCTGTATTCCATTGGGTGAGTCCTGCCCAAAGAGACTGACAGTTTGGTTGGAGTGTAGACTGAAGGTAGAGTTTCCGTGGAATAATCCAATGTTTTGATCAATTGATGTGCAGGATTCTCCTAATATCAAATTGAAAAAGAATATAAGACTTATGTCTGTTTAAAACATACTTTACTGAAAGCGCTATAGGTCTATTTCAGTGAGCAACAATATATCTTTTTGCCTGATGGAGCTCCTGTTTGCTGGAGGGTCTGTATGACGCTCAGGGTGATGGCATTTCTGTGGATCTTGGGTCTGCGCATTTGTTGTGCACCTTTGCTGAATCCTGCAAAAAGAAGCCCTGTAACGACTGCATGGGCCACGATTCCTTTCTAAACCAAGGAAAGCTTTCTTAGCTGGTGCGTTCTTTTTTGTTTGCTTCAGGTATTCTGGTAATTCTGTAAGTATAAACTCAAGAAAAATCAGAGACCTATTTGTACTCTTGTTCAGAAAATTTGCTGCGGAGTGGTGCTCTAGCACGTAATGAGTAATAGCTTTATTACAAAATAGTGGGGGTTTTGGTGTGGTTTTTTTTCTAACATATAACATATTTACCCAACGTTAAAAAGTCCCTGGGAAATATATAGGCACAGATAATATTGGATTTCTCAAGCTAACCTGAGGGCCAGAAAGACTTGCTTATATCTAATGGAGCAGTGTGGTTTGGAATAACATTCTCCTTTTTTGAGCCACTGGGAAAGAAGAGTGACAAAGTGTTTGTAGACCTGAAGACACCTGCAACAAACAGTAGAGGAACACTGATAATAATGCATTTCTACCAGCCAGTATATATTTAGCAGAATGCTATACAGTACATTTAAAGCTAGAAATTCTCTTTCTCCTTCCCCAGTGAGCCTAGGAAATAAATTCAGTTTAAGCAAACATTTCCCTGCTGAGAAGTTTGTGCAGTGGCTGTCAGAAAGGACATTTTAATTTATTGGTTACTGAGAAGTTGGCTGGCCCTAGCACACCAACAAAGTGTTCTCTACTGCCGTTGCTCACCATACAAAGTATACTCAAATCATCTCCAGTGCTGCTGGTAGCATTTTTATAGTTCTGGCTTCTGAGAGCAGTCGGTGCTGCATAGTCCCTGTTTTGCCTTTTTTTCTTTGATGAAAGTGGAAAATTTCCCAGTCTATACGTCTGCCTCTTTGATTTATAATTCTGAAGATAAGATTGACCAATGAAGCTACTGCAGAACTACATTTAGTTATGGAATGTGGCATACCCTTTCTCATTATTTCTGTAAAATAGGCAATGCTGATTAGATCTAAAATTTTGCCTCTGGATAACAAGGAGATCACACAGTTGTGTGCTAGATGATAGAGGCATGCTGTGACCTGTCTGTAGAGCACACTCATAACTGGCTGAAGGGATGCTGGAGAGGGGCCATGCTACCCTGCATAGAGAAGAGTCAGCAGCACTCTGTAAGATTTGCTCTACAATCCTCTTCCCTCTCATCCTTCTTTGCTTCATTTATGTTCTGTTTCTCAGTAAATCTCTTGATTTTTGGTTGTGATTCTTTTGCCCCAAAGGGGAAAACTTACTGCAGTATTAGTAGTGCATTGTGAAGCACTAGATGAAAATACTAGTTTCATGGATATTTTACTCGATCTCTCTTTAGAGCTGTAGGTTATGCTCCCTTTATGATATTAAAAGGTTAAGAGGAATACTAGCACTATGTCAGTGTTGGAAAACCTCTGGAGAGATGTGATCCAATTAGTGCAGGCTCTCTAGTAACTGTTGCTTCATAAAATAGCATTGCTTTGAAAATACTGTCCTTTATAAATGAAGGAGACTGAAGGGTAGGAGACAAGGAGGCCCATGTAAATGTGCCTCTCTTTTCCTCTGTGTCTGCCCCTTCATGAAGGATTAATTATTTAATGCTGATTTTATTGCTGGGTTTGGCCTGAAGGCACTGGTGGTATTCTTCTTGGCTTTCCAAGATGTACAAGGGGCAAGGGCATGCTGCTTGCAGGAAAAAAAATGACTCCTGATCCCTCTGAGGGACGTTTCCAGGGTCTGGTGCTTCATCTCAAATTCAGAACAAAATGGGCTTGGGGTCTTTCAGGGTTCTTGATGTTTTGTTTTGACTTGGTCTCATTCCACCTTTGGAGATTCAGAAGCTTCCTGGCCTTACTTCTCTGGACTGCCAAGCCTTGTTCTGTCTGTATGAGTCTTGCATGGTTTGCCCTTCATCTCATATTCTGTTGCTGTAACACTGGCATCTTGTGCATTTGGAGCATGGACCTGTGGTGGCTCCCCAGGCTCAGGAGAAGAGGCATTATGACAGATGCTGTGCCCTTGGGACTCCTGTCCCAACACACATGTGGGCAAGAGCCCATTTGTGGGATGTGTGCCCTCTGGCCCTTGGCTGCTGCCTGGGGAGCAGCACTGAGGGCGCTTGGGAGGTTATTTTGAGTATGTGCTTGCAGCATGAAACCCTGATCTCATATCCTTCTGCTTGCTGCAGACAAGTGAGAAGGAGGAAACAATTGGTATTTAGTTGGCTTTTGTAATTTAACCCTTTCACCCTGGTTTGCTATTTGCATCACCAAAACCAAGCAGAGCTTTTAGCACAGACAGCTGTTTAAGTTAAAAGCCAAACCTGTTTTGCTTCTGTGTGGGAGCAGGCTTTCACCATTCAAGGTTTGTTTGAGAAACGTGGCAAAACATGGTGAGCCACAGGCTGGGTAGCCCACTCTGACCCGCTGCATTGCCCCTCCAGCTTAGCTGGCCGCTGGGTGTAACTAACACTATCCACACTACGTGCAGCAGGGTCCCAGAGCAGTTGGAGACACCAGGTCCAGCTAGTCTGAGGGTGTTTGCTCCCTCCTAGGGGTCCTGCAGGCCATGCACTGCCTTTGTGGCATGGGAACTCAACTACACCTGGAGTCTGCTCCGCTTGGGAGCAGAAGATGCCCAGAGCTAAGCTGTGCACAAATATCCTGGCTTTTGTAATGCAAACTGCAGTCTGGGGGTTTTCCTGCATGGTGGTGTGTGTTTCTTGTGCATTTCGAACAGGTGGGAGTGGTGTTGGTTTAAAAGCTATCCCCCAGAAGGCAAAAGAGAGAAACTCCTGGGGAGGGCCATGAGTGCAACAGCACTGGTGTGTGTTTGTGAAATTGTGTTTTCAGTGAAATGAACGGTATGACTTAACTTGCTCTTCTATTTCTTCTGTTCCTGCTTTATGCTGTGCTTTTCTGGTAAAGCTTAGTAATACTCTTTCTATTAACGTATTTCCCTAAGCCCATGTTGGGTGTTGCCAATCCTGAGATCAGCAATTCTGGGAGTTTGTATTCATGCTAGCTGGAAAGCTGTTTAGTGCTGTGGTTTTGGTTTTTTTCTCTTTTTATCATACTGCTGTATGATTCTGTTCCCCTTTATGCCGAGCAATTACTACTGAGCTCTGCAAACTTCTCTGCGCTAATATCTGTAGATGAAAAGCAGTCCACCTCCCTCCCCCCCCCCACTTCTTTCTTGATTCTATAGATGTAGCTCCATTATATGATTATCAAAGTGAGTCTAAGTAAGCCTCGCAACCCCACCTTCCACTGCAACCAAACCAGAGCTCTCCTAACAGCGTTTTCTGTAAACATGCAAACGCTGTCATCAGAATCCTTAAGGGAGAACATCTGCTGTTGTCCTATCACTAGTTATCTCCTCTCCTCCTTATAGCTTTGTTTTCCTCTTGGGTATGCTATCACATAGATGCCTTGTTTTCCTATGTTAGGTGATACACGCTCAGGGTTTTGAAAAGACCTCTACATTCACTGACCTGTTTGTTTTATTACTGTGTTTCTGTATCCATTTATGCGCTCTTCTCATGTTCTATTTTGCTCAATGATCTTGCTTTTTTCTCTCTGCTACGTGACCATCCTATTTTGTGCTGTCTCATGGTTCAGACATGAGATCTGATGAGCCTTTTCCCATCTCCTCATCTTCCTGCCCCTTTTTGTTTTCCCTGCAGACTTTTGCAGATTCACTTTGGTTAATTGTGCTTGTGTTTGGCAAGAGCTGCTGGCATAAGCTCTAACATAGCTTCTTGAAGAATCTTACATCTTTCACTTCTCTGGCTGCTTTGAGCTTTTAACTAATTTATCACCCTTATCTCAGAAGCGTAGAGCTTGTAATGAAAAACAAAAATCCATGACTTCTTGAGATATGTATCTGTACACATCTTGTGGAACAGTATTATGGAAAGCTTCACTTGGTCTTTGCTAATGCTAAGCTAGTTTTTGAATGGAGGCTGATATTTATTGACTATCCAGATCGTAATGTTTACCTGTTGTATGAACTTGCTCAGCATCTCTGTCTCAGCATACATTTCTGAATAGCAGAAATAGTTGCTTCTTTTTGCAGAATTGTAGAAACAGCTATTTTCCATTGGTTTTCATCACACCACATTTTGCCAGCTTTCTTGTTTTGGTTGTTTATTTTAAATAAATAAATGCAAAGAGTCTCTTTCCAGGGTGAAAACCTGGGAGGTGAGGTCAGTCCTTCCAGGATTAAGCTCTTGTATACAAACTCAGTTACAGAATGAGAAGTGTTACCATCCGTTCTTGCAAAAGGCAATATAAGATATAGAGGATTTGCTTATGCCTGGAAGGCTTTTCTAGGCAAGTATTTTAAAATAAAAAAAATCCATACTTGATATTTGCTTCCAATGTGAAAAGTACCATTTTTGTGGACTGCAGTGAGGACTAGGCCCACTCCCAGTGCTGTCAAAAATGCTGTAAATTAAATGTCTTAGAGAACAACCTGCTATAATGAAAAAATAATGGACATTGCATGATATTATACACTGTATACAATTTTGGCCAGATTCCCATTTAAAAACATGTTAGTAATTGCTTTCCCACTTTTTCTCACAGAATACCATCAGACTTTGAGTTTTTGTGAAATACTGTTGTGACATTAGAAATGGTCTGCTTTCCTTTGCAGTATCACTGAGAGGCTCAGAAGTTGCCTCTTTAGCAACAGGACAAGTGGAATATAGTCAGGTTCTTTGAATTACATCTCTATGAGCTGACTTCAACAGTTGGCTTGAATTTCCAATAAAATTGTGACACAGTTCAGGGACAGACTTATTAGTGGAGTCATTCAGTGTGTTTAGTTATGCTATAGTGCCTAAACTTTTTTGTGTGTGTGCTATAGGATATCCAGCATTAACAGCTTTGAGTTGCTGGCGGCAATAGTAAAATACAAATAATTTTGTGCCAGTATCCTTTGTGTTCATGGTGAATATGAGGTTGATTAGCCTAAACTTTTCGATTGAATTGGAAGTTCTGTAATAGGTTTAAATGCAGGTAGATTCGAGTTTTATTACAACTTGATTCTTTTCCACTTCCCTGGCAGGATAAGATGTTCTTAGTTTTCTGTAAGTTATTGGCCACGTGCATATGAACAAAGTATTCAGAATGCAAAACTAGAAAAGCTTATTTAATCAACTGTGCTCAGCAAAAGTTTTCTGTGGTTCACTGACAGGAGAATCAAATCACGTCTAGTTCAAATTTGGAAAACGGGCTGTTGGATAATAGGGAGCTTTTACTTGGCAAATATTCAAGCTGAGCACAATCTGAGTTACTGCCTAGCCAGTCTTAATGTCTAAAAGTTTGTCAGACATTAAGCAATATTTTAGAAATTAATCTCTCATGCTTGTCACTTAATACTGCTATCTTCCTAGACCTTCCTTTGCAAACAAGAGGTTTATCTCTGCTATAATAATATAGTGTAATTAAGTGAATGAGTTTATTAATTAGCATTATAAAACTTTTAAATTAAATGTAATGGCGAACAGCTTCCCACAGTCTAGCCACGCTGGAGATTGTTGTGTTTTCATACATCTTTCTAAACAGATAAGAGGATGTAAAAAGATTAGCGTAACTGGTGACTCTTTATTTCACTCCTTTACAATGCTATGATTTGAGTCATCAGCTTTATCTGCATTAACAGGTGGATCTAATCCTGAATTTCACCCTTTAGCTCAGTTATTGTAGATTTGGGAAGGCAGTGCTACATGGCCCAAATCCTTGGTCTTCATCAGACTGTACCTTCCAAAATGTACGTTATATTTCAGAGTACTCCCCATGTGTCTGTGGTGCTGCAAGAAGCCTTCCTGCGTTTTGTTTTGCTTCTGGTGTCTTTTTTCCTGGGCTTTATTTGCTGTTGGACAGTTTCTGACTGACTGGGAGCGGATGGTGAAGCTCTGCTGGCTTGTTTCCTAATCCATTAAGACAAATTGCTCGCCCAAAGGACCATCTGGATTGAACCTCCTCAGCTCCCCAGCCTTTAGGCTACTGCTGTGCCCTGCTTTTATATGGCCATGTGAGAGCATGGGGCATCAAAGCACCTGCTGCTTAGGCTTCGCCTTAGGGCTGCCCTCGATCTAACTTATTCTACCTGTATAGATCCCATTGGGATATTTTCTCCCTTGGGGTGGCCTTAGCTTCACTGAGAAAATACTATTTCCACTCAGAGAAGTGACATCAGGACAGCTGGGATCATTACTCCACATGTAGTTAACAACAGGCCAGAAATTATGTGAGGCCTCAAGGGAAGAATTTGAAGTTTGATGAGCCCCCGGTGTGATGGGCCTGTGCTATGTCCTCCCTCTCTATCTCTCTCATTTACTGCTTTGATTTAAATTTGATCAAAACCTGTCCTGCAGGCGCTTTTAACCTTCCATTGAATTGGAAAATTAGAAAAAAAAGAAGGGTATCTTGGGTTATCTGCCAGTATAGTCCAGTCTGTAGAAGAAAAGCTTAAAATCTCTCTTCTTGCTTCATTTGAGGAGTCATATTTTTTGTTAAATGGGACAACCATTCCTAGAAGTAATAGTTATTCATATCTGGCGTTATTCACATCTGGAGATGTTATGTTTACCTGTGCCAAAAATGGTCTTGTTCATATCTGGAAATGGCAGTGAAAAGGGACAGTACATGACATTGCTGAAAATGGCTTTAAGAAGGAAAATGCTGTCAATTACTGCCTGCTGATCACAATGCTAGAAATTGTATAGAAATAAGCGTTGACACAGCAGGGGTTCAGAGCATCAGTAGAGGCAAGGGTGTATTTGTACCAGGCAGCAGAAGTTGGCATGTGTGTGTCCAGATGAACATCCACTCAAGCCTAGTCCAGTGCCATCAAAGATACCAGCACAGGTCTACTCTCACATTTGTGGCTGTGCCCTGTTCTTTTTAAGGTGTGTGTGGGTGCCAGCACACTATAAACCCTGCCTCTCCTTTGCCAGCTTTGTGTTTGAGAAGTGGTTGCAGCCCTAATAGTAGAGAAAAAGAAAAAGAAACACCAGTTGTGAAGAGACCTTATGTCGGTGTGGGTGAGGCTTGCGAGGTTGTGGAGGGATGGGGAGCAGGACAGCCATGTCCGCAGGCTTGAATCACTCTGCGCTGCGTCTCGCTGCGGTCACCCCTTGGACTAGCAACTTTTGCTGGTGTTGCAAGTTGTGGTTGGACTGTTGCGGGTGGTGGTGGTTGTATGGATCTCAGCAGTGGATGTTCCTGTAAGCAGCTGCCCGTGTCTCCCTAAAGTACATTGCCTATGCAGTAAGAGCAGCTTGCATCAAGAACAAGGCAATTATGCAGGTTTTTCCTTCAAGAAGTCCATGTAAAAACCCCATTCATAATGCTTGCTGGGAGGTCATTTTAATATGTTCTCTTCTTCTTGGTGGGCTTTCACTTTGCTACTACTTTATGGCTGTGGAAAAAATACGTTTTTGCCTGACCCATCAGTGCAGTAGCAATATGGAAAATGATTTAAAGTTCTAATATATATTGGAAATCTAGCTATGCAGCCTGTGCTGCAGGAAAGAAATGCAGACAGTTTTTCATGGAAGCTGATCTAAACTTAAAACCACCACTATTGATATTTTAAACTGGTGTTTCAGGAATAAAGCAGTTAGTGAAATTCACATGCCCTGTGTCTTCAGGCATCTTGATTTGAACAACCCCTGTGAACAGTCCTTTTGCTGTGGCTATCTCTGGTTGAGGTTTGCATTCCCACAGGGAATGGATCTATGCAGCACGCCATAAGAAATAATTTCATGCACCACTGCAGTCTCTCAAAACTAATTTAACATCCTATTTTGTTGCAGTACTTCTTTGTGGTAACAGGCACAGCTTACAGTCCACCTCACATGCTGGCCACCTTCCTCCTTTGTTGTTTGCTTTTTTGTTTTGTTTTTAGAACTTGAGTATTTAACTGTTTATACTAACAGTGCTGCTAATTAATGAGGTCTAGTCTAAACAGGGAATCATTATCTTTTTCCAGGTGGTTAATGTGGGCTCCTATTAGTATCCCCACGGACTAGCCAGGAGTGTTTGTTTACACACATGAAGTTGTCCTCTAGGGCACTCTAAAAGGAATGCAAAATGACATTTTTTTCCAGTATCTAACCAAAGGCTATTTTACATAGGTTAGTCTTCAAATAATGCGAAGTAATTCCAAGGTTGTATTCTTAAAAATTGCTGGGGCACACTCAGTTTCTTTGTATTCTGTGAGTTAACTAAAAATATCACCAGAAGCTGTATATCTCTCTATCTAAATTTAATCTTAATTGTTACTCCTGTAGTAATTGAGTTGTTGCTAGCAATGTTTGCTGGGCCCAAAGTTTTTTCCCCCTTATCTCAAATGTTTATATCTTGGCTCTTTCTGAGGTCTTGCATGGGGATTTTCAGAAGTCTCTGCAGCTGGAGTCGGCTGCCTTCTATTCCATTGTGTGCTGCTAATCGCTTTGGGACAGGTGAAAAGGAATGCTTAAGTAAGACTTCAGCAGTAGATACTTAACTCCAAAACTGAGTTGCTGAAAAACCTTCAGCTAATACTAACCTTGAAAGAACTTAGGGGGACCCTGAGCGTGGACCAAAGCACCCTCTTCCCCTGGCATGGAGTAGGGGTCTTTCACCAGTGGGCTATAACTGAGAGCTTGTTTTCAAGGAGCAGGTTTTCTGAAGGGAGTATTCATGAGCTGGATTCTCTGCATTAAAAAGCAATGGATTCTCCTACCTTTGGAAAAATCATGGCCTTAACTTCTACATGAATGGTTAAATGTGGTTCTTAGAAGCCCAGTGTAGTGGTTACCGTAAGAAGTTAGACCACTTAGCATTAGAAAACCATCTTGGAGCACCCTTCTGTAGACTGGCAAAGGTAACTGGGATGCGGGATGCTGTATAGGTGTCTCTGTGCAGCAGGCATGACTCACTGTGGCTCAGTGGTGGGCAGGCTGGGGGTCTGGCTGTGCCTCTCTGGGTCTCTGGGCTCCCAAGGTTACCCTGTGCCCATGGATGCTAGCCAGGTTAAACCAGCAGTCTTTCCTACAGACCAGAATTCACCGTATGTTGATATTATCTGAGATGATGTATAATGCCGCAGAGTGATAGAAGGTTGTGGGGGGAGGGTTGCTCTGCTCAAAAACATATAAAAGGCAGCTCTTCTACTTCATTTTGGCTGAGGTCAATAGTGTAAGTTTGAGGTCAGTAATCAGAGCTAGAAAGCAGGGTGAGAAGAAAGTATCTGTTAATCTGCGTGTTAACAGTGGTTTTAAGTCTGCATGACCAGCTCCCATCTTCAGTTAGTTTGTTCTTTTCATGAAACTTTAGTTTGGTCATGTGAGAAGACATAGAATATCATTGGAAAAGAGCTAGAGATTCATAAACAATTAGCAGATTTAAATAATTAGTGTAATAATAGGATCATAACACTTCCCAAAAAGGAAACACTGTCTAAGATCAAAATAAAACTTGGGGGGGGGGGAGGGGGAATTAATAAATTCTACACTATTTGTGTACAGCTCAGCTGTATTGTTAGTTTAGGCTTTAGTATACGGAAAAGTGCAAGGATGTAACTTGCTTAAGGAGTCAGCAAAGTGTTATCATCAATTCATCTTTAAGTGTAATGATAAACATTTTCTTACTCAGAGTGGCCAGTTCTCTAATTTTCTCCATCACTAGAGGGCTCAGATCACTTTCAGAACACGGTGCATCTGAGCCAACTTTGGTATTTAAATAGTCCTTAGTATTTGTGCAATGTATATGGGTTTACATACAGAGAGGGAGAGACATGTTTCAGTTCTTCACATACTGAAACATTACTAAGTTTCTGACTTGCCTTTCTCTTGCTGTTAGGAAGTTCTATTTAAGCAGCTAAGGGCATGGCTGTGTTCTGCCCCATGGCATTTCTGTGTTCTTTTTTTTTTTAATGATGTTTACATCTCTTGGATTTTGAGGGTTTTTTTGAGGTGTACCTTTGAAAATACATTTTAAAGCTAGTAGATGTGTAAGCAGATCAGAACATTTAAATCTCTATGGCAATACCAAGTTTGCACAGTTCAGCCAAAATCAGGAAGCATAAGGAAACATTTCTTTATGGAGAGAGTGATCAAACACTGAACAGGTTTCCTAAAGAAGTGGTCGATGCCCCAAGCCTGCTGATGTTTAAGAGGCATTTGGACAATGTCATTAGTAACATGGTTAAACTTTTGAGCAGCCCTGAAGTGGTCAGGCACTTGGACGAGATGATCATTGTCAGTCCCTTGTAACTGAAATAGTCTTATCTATTCTAAAATGCGAGATGCCACTCTGGTATGGGACAGAGTGATCCGTTAATGACCAGACAGGTTTCCAGAGCTCCTGATAAGATGGGAATTGTGGCATAGATGGAGAAACCTTTCATTTGGCCCTACTAAGATGCTCTTTTTAGGGACTAGTCCCTCTGCGAGTAGGTAAGACAGTATTACAGTATTGCTGTCAAGACCTTCACCTCATGTGTTCACCAGAATGCATTTCCATCTTATGGAGATGTTTTATTCGGTCTGTTCATAGATTAATTTTGTCTCTGGAATATTTGGAGGCAGAAAACTAATGATTGTAGCCTGGGTAGGCTTATGGCTATCTCAAGAAATTTCAGAGACCCGTGTTTCTTGTGCATGCAGCCCACCAGTGAGAAATTTAAAGAATTTAAAGAAAATAAAGAATCCAAGAGGAGACATCATCCTTACAGCTTTTTACAGTGCAGTTCTTGGAATGTTGAATTTAGAGACCTGCACTCGTAAAGGCAACATTGCCCCTGCACCTGCAGCGTGTGCCGGGGGCTTCTGAAAGGTTCAAGTGAGCTTCCAGCAGACCAAGGGGGAAAGGAAAATAAGAGTGGACTGAATCTAGCTGAGCTTCCATGAAGACAGTTAAAAATGCCTTATGCTTGAAATGGGAACAGGAGTGAGCTCTCAGCAAGTGTGTCGCAGGTAGCTCAAGTCCTTTCACAAAAGAGGCCCTCATTTTTGGAGTCCTAGTGTTGGAAAAAAGAAAGAAGGGTTGTTTGACACTAATTCCTTAGGCAGCTTTTTAACATGCATTCTTAGATTGTGGCTACAATACTCACGAAGCAGTGGATGCAGTTCAGCTCAGGGGAGCATGGGAGTCTGGGTGACGGCTCCAGACTTTATTCAGACTTTGTTAAACTATGGTGTTCAGAGTCTGCAGGCAAGCTTTCCTTGTGGGAGTTTCTATTGAATGTGTAGGCGTACATAGCTCTCAACTCTCTACTAAAGCAAATTCCTAAAGAAGCCTAAAATCTTGATGGTAGCATCACTTTCAATCTCTCATGCTCTTAGGCATTGAATTAAAAGAAATGGAATGAATCAGTGATTGTTATAAATATCTTTCGTGCCTCATATAATCTGAGTAACAATGACATGTGTTGTAAGTGGTACCAAGATACTTTGTGTTGCTGAACTAAATCAGTAGTTTGGTTTTTAAGTTGTCTCATGTAAGTTCCTGGCTTATTTCATCTATGGAGTATTGTTGAACCCAGGCCAAAGTGCTCTTTATTTTTTATAATATTCACATTGGCAAGAAAACATGTAGCATTTTGGGTAGATCTTGGAGGAAAATGAAGATGTGCTGTTAATCAGAAAGACACTGCTTACTTTGTTACATGGGAAGTGGGCCAAAAATTTGTTTCTACTTTGAAGTTCATCACGGTAGGAAAAGTATTGGAAACTCAAAGCTGTATTTAGTGTCTGGCTAAATTTTGTGTTCTTAGCACACAGTCCTGAGCTGCACTTTGTTGAATATGAGTGTGAGGGCCCTGCCTCAGCAAAGATCAATCCTTCTTTCCTTTTCCTTTGCTAAGCAGCTATCTGGAAAGGTATTATCAGCTTTCGTAAATGGGACCTGGATCTCATTCTTTGTTACACTGTCGGGAAAGCATCAGTTAGATTTGATGACCAAAATGCAAGCAGTGTTCTCTTATGTCAGTGATGAAGTTGGTTTGAATTTGTAATGCATTCCCAGTGAGAAATGTTTCCAAGTTTGGAGCGACTGCCATTTGTAGCGCTAGCAGGTGAAAAGAAAAATCAACAAATTATTTATCAGTGCCCTTGCTTTGTTGTAAGCATTGAAGTAGTTGAAGTGCAGCCCCTCTGAGCTTGTGTTCAGCTATGTGAGGTGTGCCGGTGAGTCCATTGAAGAGACTTGTTCTGACAGTGTGTCATCCCCAACGTGCATAGTGCATTCCCAGGTAAAACTGCAAAGGAGTATCTGCCCTCGGCTTGGAGTTTGAAGGTGTATGTTTTGCAGTGTTATACTCAACTTGCATTGTGTGTTGGAGAAATTGGGATGATGTTTCATTTCATTGTACAAAAGCAGCAGATAGGTGTTATTTTTGTCCTATTTGCTGAACTCTGGAAAGCCCCCCAGTGACAGCTGGCCAGTATCTTGCTGTGAATGAATTTAGAGTTGCAGCCTGCTTTTCTGGGTACGTTACCCTATACTTCCAGAATTTGTAGTTGTTCTTCGTGCTTCCTAGAACATTAGGTGATGCAGTTTCACTAATCCATTTGCGCTGATAAGCTCAGTAAGTGGATTACAAGGTTTTTCTGTCACTGTAGATCTTGATAGCTTCACAAAATGTTTTTCATCTTGGTTTTGATACAGGAGAGATAAACAGAAGTACAGATATCTGTATTTTCATCTAAGTCTAATGAAGAGAACTTTCTCTACTTTGCAGAGTCAGAGAAGCTGTGTCTTAAATTATTGTTCCATCATTCCAAAGTTGTTATATAGAGATGAGACATCAATAATTTTGTGGCTTCATCTCCTGAAACTGATGACTTCTGTTCTTGTTGAGGATGAGACACTCATTGTAGGAGGCTTTGCAGCCTGAACAGTTTTTAACTGTTATGATGCTTTTATGCTTTTCCAGTTAAAGCCACTGAAAGACATTTTTTTCTGTTTGGCAATCTTAAAACTTGCCTTGTTTTCTGCAAAAATGAAGATGGTTGGGTTTTTTTGTGAAGTTGCACTTTTTATTAAAGTGACAATAAAGTAGGGAAGACTTTGTTAAATGGTTTTGTATTATGGTACACAGCAAATGGTACATTGAGGCACTGGTTCATTTTGTCTACTGTTAAGACTAGATTTGGGATGCTGATTAGTTGGGAAGTCCTTCCTTGCACCATCACGCTTTATTTATAGCAAGAAACAGCGCTCAAAATCTTTTTTGAAAATTTGTTATCATTCAGGTGTTGATTCGCTTTACTATTTATTTCACCAACAAGTTTTTGTTGGTATTTTTGTAACTGTTGTAAAGTTACTAGTATACCATCTATATATAGTTGAAAACATTGTTTTGTATTTTAGAATATAATGACCCAGTGCTGATTTGAAGAAATTATGCCAGTGTTCAGACAAGAGTCAAAGTTGGGCAAAGACTTCTGAATACATATAAGTGTCTTTTGTTGAACCAAAGAGTGGAGGAGTGGATCTCTGACTCAGCTCCCCTCTCTCCCAGCTGCAAGCTCACAGTTTGTCAGCAAAGTGCTATGGGAGGGAAAAATGAAGGCCAAAGTCATCATATCTGTGAAGCCATGCCAGAAACTGTGAGGAAAACCCACCCAAGATAATGTTAAAGAATTACCCCAAAAAAGTGAGAGGAGAAGGAGGATTGAGGAAAAGATGACATTTCAAGAGTATCAACATGGTCACGTATGATGGAACTGTTGGACAGGGCAGTGGGAACAGAGTGGTATTTCTGAGACTTGAGTAAGATGAAGTCATTTGTCTTGGTTAGAACAAATTTAGAGAAATGCCAAGCGAGGGATAGAAATAGTAAGCAAGAAGTATATTAGAGTAGTTGAAATGGAAGACCAAAGTATAGTTGAAGGTCAGGCGCTTTAAAATGGGAATGACTGACTCATGTTTGTGCTCTAAGAAAGGAGACTAGAAAAGGCTAAAAACATCTGAAAGGAACTGCAAGGAAAGAGTAAAGAAGGTATAGAAAATAGAAGTTGCAGGATTAGTAAGCACCATGTGCAGCCTCAGAAGTCAGGAGTCTGCACCTCTCTAAACAGAACTGGGGAGGAGAGAGAGAGGGGAAGAGAAGGGGCAAGGTAAGAGGTGAGACAACACATATGTTGTTCAACCTGTAGGGGAGAGGTACAAGATTCTGTGTGAGGAAACGACACCACAGGTAATTTACCTGCCTTGCTGGCAATTATGCATGTCTTACACTTCTCTACCACACTCCCCAGTCTTTCCCCAAATTTGCACAGCTTTGTAACACTTCCTGTGTTTTATTATGTCGTTTTAAAGTTACTTTTACAGATGTAATGAATTGTCTCTACAATTTTGCTTCTCTTGGCCCTATTTGATGAACAAACAAAACTCCAGTTCTGCTGTCATTTGATCAAGAAGAGCGAGGAGGGAAGATGTCTTGTGTTGGTGACATTTTTGTACTCAGTAGACTTTGTCCTTTATAATAATGCATCAGAGTGTCGTGCCCCAGTCTGCTCTGATGAGGCATATGCAGATGAGTGCCAGGAACAGGGCAGGATGTCAGAGAATATAAGAAGAATGAAAATTATGCTTTTTTTTTGTTTTATATTTGATGATGCTCTTGCATGAAAAGTAAGGGAAATATTGTGGGTTTGAGTAAGACAGCCTTGCTTGTACAGCAGTTGTCTGCTAGTGAGGTTGGTGCCTCCTTTTCCCTGCTGCCATTTCTTCTGCCTCTAGCATTCATTGTTAGGCTCCCACTTCAGCCTTTTTCTGCTGCTGACAGCAGATAGTGGCAGTGGGTCCCTGCTTCTGCCTTCTATTACTATATATTTTTTCTGTTTTCTACTAAAATGAATGAGAAAGAGTTTTGGTTCCCTTTGCATTGCATATTCTGTTGTATCTCAAGCTATCTGTAGCTTCTCAGTGTTTGCTCACAAATTCAGTCCATGATCCTGTTGGCAGTTGGATGTTATTTCCACTCAGGTGAGAGTAGTAGCTTTAGTAGCTTTGTGGACTCTCCTGCTTAGCTGCAGTACAGTCTGATTAAATGCCTTGCCTTGACTGAAGGGGTAATAAGCATAAGCTGAAGGGCACAACATGGCAAATAAGGGTGTGAATAGGCTCTTAGTCTCTTCTCCCACCCTAGAGGTGAGACTGAAACATTTCTGAGTAGCATTTTGGAAGAAAACTTTGACTTTTAGGTTAACAACACCTTTTTTTTCCCCTATATTTAAAAAAAAAAAAAAAAGATGGCAGTATGTGGGTTCTGAAACTCTGCTCAGAAGATCTGTGGTTTGTGCCTGCCTGATGTTCTCATTCTCTCATAGGCTGGGTTCTCGGCAGAATTTGATTCTTTGCCATGCACTACAAGGTACCCAGAGACTTGTAAGATGGTGTTGTATCAAGATGCACCTATCAGTAGGAAGTGGGAGCATCAGGCATTTTTGAACCAGCCAATTTTGACTCGGATGCTGATATATTTCAAATCTCACTTGAAGTGTGGACCATTGCTTCTAGTTCCTGCTCTAAGCAGGATGTAATAATGCCATATTCAACACAGACTTCTGTCCATATAGAATTGGAGTGGTTTTGGTGTTCATTGTCAATCTCATGTAGTCACACAGTGTAGTTTAATTTCCTTTCAAAGACAGGGGCAAAGATGTCCCCTGTTCTTTTCTGACATGAGAAGAATGAGTATGTCTAATGAGCTGTTTATACCGCTTTCTGGAGCATTTTTATTTTCCTTAAACATCTAACATCCTAATTAATTCATTTATCTATTTAGGTTGTGAGGTCCAGCGAAGCTTGGAGCTGTGTGAGTGGGTGTTTCCGTGAAGGAGCTGCCAGTTGAGCTGAACTGACTGCAGCAGTTCTTACTAGAGCATACCTGTCAAGAGGATGAATGAATAGCATGGGAAGGATGCAGTATATCTTTAGTTTAAGGAAGAAAACAGCCTTCTGTTTGTGGTCAATCCAGAATTGAAAGCATCAGCCACAGAGTACACCATGTTAATCCATGGTTTCACTATCACAGTACATTCTGATTAGTATTGCTGTGGAACAGGCTTCCAAAGCAAATCCGAGGGCACTTCTGTTATCTTAAAATGAAAGCCTTAGGAACCTAAGACTGAGCTGCTTACTCTTAGCTCTACTGTGTAAACTTGAGTGTGTCCTGTATGCTTGAAAAGGAATTAATTTGCAGGACAAAACAGTATCCGTGTTTAAGTCCAACAAATATCTCTTTTTCCAAGTTGTAAAATCATTAGGTCAAACCATACTTGACCCTACTTGTGCTCAAAAATGTTGTTCAGACCTGTACAGGTAACAAAGGCTTTCCAAATGGGCATACATGGGTACCAAATTTCAGTGTAGTTCAATTTACCTAAACTGAATGTCCATTGTGATGTAGAATTGTGTGTGCTGCTATTTCATTTCAACAGAATAATGAATATATGCTATTACTGATTACATTAATATGTAATTATTACCATGAGAGTCTAATCCCCTGAAACCATTGGTCACTTGGTGTATGTTCATTTAGCTACAAATGCTTTTCATTTTCCATTTGTATTTTATCATTTAATTGCTTTACTCTATTCAACATCACCCTTTTTTGATCTCCTGTTAATCGTTATTTGGAATGAGAATTAGCCCTTAAGCAAACAGTGCCCCAAATCTATCTTGCTGCTTTGTGTGTCGTGATGACCTTGTGTTGGACAGGAAAAAAACACAACAGTTAGCTATTGCTTTAGATTTATAATAAGAGTTCTCTTAATTTTATTTGAAAATTGCAGTTGAAAAAAAGAATCTTAACATTTATTCATATTTTGAATCAACAGATTATATTTTTGAAGGACCTTAGATTTTAGAAAGTCCTGATCTTCTGAAAGCCTAGTGGAAAACTTTTATTAAAAATAAAATAAAATAAAGTCCACAGCTCTTTTCCTAAAAGAGATCTAGGTAGTTATGATACCTACAGCCTTTGAAAGGAATCAAGTTTGTAAGCATCACTTTTCAAACTGGGCGTTGGTGCCCAAGGCAGTGATATTTGTGGACAATTTGACTCCCAAAACCACATGACAAAGAACAGTATCCTCCCTGGAGCTATTTGAACTGGGCTGTGGAAAGGCAGCAGGAATAATAAGACAGGGATGGGGGAGCTGTCTTTGATACCCTTGGGAAACTAGGGTAGCCCTGCAATTCCCCCCTGCCATGTGTATTTGTATTCCTGCCAGAGGAGTTTTGGATGTGAGGTTGAAGGGGTATCAAGGTTGTCCAGAGTCCTTTGGGGAAGGCCAGCACATACACCTGAGGTTTGGGTTTTCAGGCTGTGCAGCTGTGATAACCCTCTGTGCTGTTAAGGCAGCAGCCATTGCCTGGTGCCCATTTGAGAGAGGCAGTCTTGTTCCTCTTAGTCGGTAGAATGGCATTTTCTTCACTACACTGAACTGGATTTGCAAGCCCTTAATGTTTACTTGTTTTGTCATAAAATTAATGAGCATCCACCCCCTTAAAAATCTCAAAGTTTGCCTTTGGCAGGTTGCCACCTAAAGTCTTGACAGCACTTTGGGTGCTGATGGTCTGATCGGAGTGTCTTCTCATTCCCTCCTCCTTCCCCATCTGTTTGTATCCACCTCTTGTGTTACAGAAATAAACTGTTTGGGGTAGGAACTGTTTTTTCTGGTTTTGCTTGGTGCAATGCTGTCTGGTGCACAACTTCTCTGCAGTATGAGTTAGCCCATGCTGGTCGCTGCTACACCATCTCCTCTATCCAAACAGGTTACTTGAACAGTAGGCTGCATGCTGCAGCATATGCGTAGCATATGATAATGCAAATAACTGTCATGCTTTCCGGTATATAACCTGCATCTCAGACCATCCATTTATACTAGTAACTCTGGCAACTTGCTTAAAATCAGATGTCGAAGCAGAGGCACTGTTGCGGAAGTGAACAAAGGTATGAAAGACCAGAGGCTGCGGAACATGTAGGGAAAAATGAGGTCTGGTGCCTCCTCTTCAGTATAATCTGCACTGCTGCCAAATCATGAAGGGGGGAGTGATGGGAAGCTTGTGGACTATAAATATGAAAATGTAGCTGTATTTTAAGAAATTTCAAGATACTTCATAAAACGCTGCTTTTTGTCTACTGATTTACTGTGATCTGAGATGATACAAGGAACAAAGGAAGGAAACTGGAGGCTCAGTCTACAGTAGCAAATTCTTTACTTGTGTGCCTTTGAATGTGTTAGTTAAGATTCATTAAACAGTGCTTTAGGGGTTGTAGCCATCATTTAAAAATGCATCCTTTAAACAAACAAGAAATACTGTAGCCAAACGCAAGTAAGATAAAATATAAACCAGAGGTTCTTTGGTTGCCCTTTATTAAGGATTTGTCTGTAAGCAATTTTACAGCAGACTGCATAGTCATGTCTATTTAGTGGGCTTTTAGAAACTGGGGAGATGGTTGTTTAGGAATATCAAAGAACTTTTGTAGTTATTATATAGCTCTGGTGAACAGTCATTAATCGTCTTAAAAATAACTGGGGACAGATAACATAATAAACTGCCCCTGGGATGTATTTCTGTTTTATCAGCCAGCAGTTATAAGTAAAAGGCAGAAATGATGCTTCTAGCTAGTTTTGTTTAAAACAGCAGGAATGAAGAAAGAATTATCAGGATGTGAAAAGCATTAAATCATGGCAAGAAAATTCCTTTCATCTTTAGTATGGCTGCTGACTGTCAATAACTGAGATTAATGCTACAGGAAACAAAGCAGAAATGTTAAATATAATGACATTTAAAGAGGAGCAATAACCAGTTTATTAAAGGAAAGTGGTTTGAACTCTGTGAGGTTGGCAAATGGAGTTTCAGAAGCATTTTAAGATACTTCTGCCTCATCTAAATCATCACAGGAGTAAGTTAAGATATATCCTGTAAATGAAATCTGGTCTCTCTTTGTATTATCTCCTCTAAAGGATCTGCATACTCCTAATTTTTAAAAGGAACTCAAAGGTCCTGACTGAGAGCCTGAAATTCTGTATCGCCAAAAATTGCCACTTCAACAACTTTCCTATCTGCTGTGAATACACAGAAGCAGGGGCTGCTTTAGCAGTGTATGTTCCATTAAGAATGAAATTGAGCTGGGTTGTTTTTTTCAGCTTTCTTTTCTGTCCCATAACTTTCTCCCTTTCCCAAATTTAATTGCAGCTCCTGATGATGCTTGGTGCTGCTGCTCACAGGGAAGTGCAGAGCCAGGCTGTCGAGAGCGGCTCTGTGCTGACAGCCAGGGAGAGTGCCTAGCAGTTTAGCTCAGCCAGTTAGTGGTGTGGTATTAACCTGGGTGTCTCTCCCCTGCAGTGAATTAAATTCTTACAAGTTCAGCAAAAATTACCTTTAGGACTTCTAAGCCTCATTGCCTTGGGAAACCTGTCCAAAAGCGATTCATGCTTCAGTGACCTTGGCAGAGACAAAAAGGCTTAACTCCCCTCTTGGTGGGGGAGCTAGAAGGAATTGAACCTCAAAGAGCTTGGTTGGAAGAGGTGTTGATTAGAGGCTGTGGATGAGGATCTCTGTAGTTCAGGGTGCTCCAGTATTTAAATGCATCTTACTTCATAAATTTCTGTGGAACCCTAGGGGTGGAAAGGCCCATCTGTGCAGAGAAGGTGGCTGTAGAGTGACACTTACTCTGACTGCAATGTGCTTGTGAACTGAATGCCTGTAATGAACTTACGGGGCACAGTGCCATTTACCACTTTCCTACTCCTACCACCTTCTCCTTGCTTGAATGTTGCATTCACTCCATTAATTCTTTCCCCGTGAATGGTATCAGTTTCTGTCCCTCAGCTGAAGTCCTCCTATGTGTTCTCTACCAGTCCAACTGTGCATGTCAGTCTGTCTTTGTGTACCTGTTTCTTTTAATGAACTAATTCCAAGGCTAGATGATCCCTGCAATGAACCTTGCTTCC
The DNA here is from genome assembly GCA_035590275.1 of Ibycter americanus. Classification (NCBI taxonomy): domain Eukaryota; kingdom Metazoa; phylum Chordata; class Aves; order Falconiformes; family Falconidae; genus Ibycter; species Ibycter americanus. The sequence continues at coordinate 7,083,706 of JAVJGI010000037.1, read as the reverse complement.
CTGAAATAATTCAGTGATAAGAGGAAGGCATTTCTCTCTAATGTTCATTTAATTGGGTTTAACAAATAGTCTTTTAGTCCATTGATATTTCGGAAGAAAGCCCACCCTAACCTATGATTGACTGAAAGCAGTAAACACATTTTGGACTGGAAAGTTAAAACTAATAGATCCAAATAGGCTTTTGAAGTTGATTAGAAGTAACTAATTTCTCTGGAAATGTGTAGTCTTTAGACACAAGTCTTAGAGGGATACCTGGGTTTTTTTCCTGCCTAATGCATGAGTGGCTTCTATTGACATAAGCAGGAGATCTCCTGCGTGGCTGTGGGTATGTCTGTCAGCAGTGTGGAGCTGTGCAGGGTACCGCAGCAGGCTCCACCTCAGCCCTGGGCTCTCTTCCTGGCAGTTTTGGGCATATTGTTAATCACGGGAGCTGTCTTTGTACTGTTTAGAGTGAGAAATGAGTTTTGCCACTATAGTATCTTGTTGAGACCGACTTGCATCAAACAGTATGAAAGCTGTTTTCTCTTAAGGATAGTGTGAAATTTTGCTCGTGTAAGAGATGAGAAGCAGAATGTGTTCAAACGTGAGTGGGGCCAAGACTATTAATACATAGTGGAATGTGGCCCTTGAAGATACTCGTTTGGGAGCAGCTTTCGTGATGATGTAGTAATTACTCCTTTAATAGAAAAAAAAAAAATCCACAGGCATTTAACAGCAGCTGAATTAAAAACAACAGAGGGGATCAAAGAGAAATGACATAAAGGCTGACAGCAAACGGGGGTGGTATCTGGGGAAATACTATTGACCTTAAATCTGAAGAATTTAGATTATGATTGCTCTGGAGCAGGCAATATATACACTATTTTGTTTAGTATTTATCCCTTTTCTTTAGTGATAATGACTCTCTGCAACGCTAATAGAAAGTATAATTAGCCACAACAAAAACTTCCGTGAAGAAATGATTTGAGCCTAATACCATATGGAAGAGTTTACATGTCTCTGCTCTTTGGAGGCTCTGTGAATCACTCAGTGGGACCAGAGGCTTAACCATATTCAGGCACTTGGTGGGACTGTATGCCCTTGTTTCAAGGCCCTTTTGTTAATTAAGAAAGTAGAATTGCTTTGTGTCATCTGATAGCCTAGGTCTAACGATACTGCTTACAGCATGTGTGTCTGCTTGTTGATCTTATATACATAACTATGAGTTGAGAGGGGGAATGAACAGTGCCGGAGATTGCTGATGGCTTTTCATAAAGGCAGACCATAGCCTTGCTCTTTGAATGGCTCATGAACATGGCTTAAACTAGAATCAGGTCCAGTTACATGACTTGAGTGACTGCATTCTTTATTTTCTAAAACTGACGTTCAGTAAACTTACGTAATCTTCATAGAAAAACCCAAGAGTGATGTAGGAAGCATCACATGACATTACCTCTGAAAGTCAGTGTGATATCTCTGTAGCACGTGATAGATGAAATGGATTTTCCTGGTTCTGGTGCATAAGAAAGCATGGATGATGCTGTACAGTCAGAGTGGTGCTTTGTTTTTTCCTGAGTGGTAGAACCAGTGATTGGGCACAGAAGTCAGTGTAGGGTTGGAGGTTTTCTGTTCTTTAGGTGTGGGTCCTTATTTCTTGGTATGCCAGAATTTGATGTTTCATATGACATAGATGGGTCTTTGTTACTCTTTGGAAGATTATTTTATCGATCCAGCATTTACAGATGTGAACACGAAGTTCCCTGGCTTCTACTAATCAATATTCTGCGCACATCTGGACTCCTGGCTTTTTTCACAGATAATAGAATATGTTCCTAACACTATTTGTACTACTGTATTGATATTGACTTAAATGCCGATTCTTACCAATTCAAGTACCACAGTATGTGGATTTAGAGGAAGAAATGTTTCACTGAGCAGATTATCAAAAACTGAAAGGAGAAAGTAGTTTTCCAGATGACTTGATCCTGCTATGTATGTCACTAAAAATAACAGAAAGCTCCTAAGCAAATGGATGTAGGTTTCTGGATCATATAGCCTAAATAAACTCTGTCCAAAGTGATGTTCTGTTGAGAATGAAGCCACGTGTAAGGAGTGAAAATCCAGCAAATGGGAGAATACTCTTAGTAGGGATCTAAAATTCTTTTGATTGCAAGATGGTATAGTCTAAACTGGGTGGCTGAATTTTGGCTTGCGCTGTCCATAGGTACATTCTCTACAATTGCAGCAAGGGTAGGGGTTTTAAGATAAATTGAAATGGGCTCCAGTCTATGGGTATGGGATTTCCAGTTCCCGTGTGCACTGAGGTATGGAGGCTGAAGCCCTGTGGGACTTGCCCACCCTGCTGCAACGCACACGGGCATGTTGTGCTCACCCTCGCACTACACCTGATTCGTTCCATTTTGGGCAAGTAATTCCTATGTGCTGGAGGCAGGGGATGAGTGTGGAAGTGGAAAGAAGTTGAATAAAACCCAGAATATGCTAGTTCGGCGTCCTGCTACTACACCAAATTTGGGCTTGTATAATATGGCACTGGATAAAGAATGTAAGCTTATTGATGGAAGAGTAAGTTGGCAGACTCTCCCAAACTCTGGCTGTCTGCAACTTTATTTTGAGAAGTCCTGTGTAGTACCTCTATGCTTCATATTACAGCCATAAATTAAGATTTTCAATAATATTTCACCTGTTCTTTCAGGGGAAGGAATATTTTCTTAGCAGTGATGGTGAGACAATACAGAACTGCTTCTCCTTGTTGGCTGAAATACCACAGGAATGATTTTCCCTGCTGCATTTCACTCCAAAGCAGAACGGCTGCATCAAAAAGACTTTCCTTATCCTGAATCTTAATGATTTTATTTTTCTTGTCTATTGACTTCTGAACTTCAGATGTTTTGCACTTTTGTTTTTCTTTTAAAATGAAAGCAGAATAACAATGTTTTAAAACTGGGTTATTTGTGGTTTAAAAATATGAGAAAATATTATAGGATATAAAGATTATTCAAAATTCAGTTAAAATACAGTATTATCTTCACATCAGGTACCTCTCTTTTATTCTGGAGAAGATTTTGGGGGGGTCTATCTGTGGTATTCTGAGTGCTTGAAAAAGTACTTTTCATTAATCTGTGTTGGGATATTTAGTAGGTGAATACATAATTTTCCATAATCATAAGAGATAAGAGTTTTGAATAGTGGCCTTGGACTTCTCTGGCTTGGTCACAGCTGGAATTAACTTCTGTTGGTTTGGATTTTGGTTTTTTGTCTTTTCTTCAAAATAGTTAAGAACACCATAAGGCTAGCTAGCAGGATTTTTCTCTTATCTATTGAATCTCACTTACAAGGATTAATGAAGAGGAAATGGGAGCTTTTGTTGTAGGAACTGAGTGAATCTTATGGCCTTTATAGCAAACTATTTGTTGATTTAGTAGAAATTGTGTTTCACTAGCAGGGTAATTTATCAGCATCAGACACCAGTAGTACTGTATGTGCTGAAATCAATTTTGTGTGAGGTTCAAAGCACACTAGAAATCTTATGCTTTAAAATAGCTTTCTTGGTATGACAGAGAAGAATCAAGTAATTACCCTTAACTGAAGTAAACGGACAAGCTAAGACATGTCAAGCTTTATCAATCAAAGCTATTTAACAAAAAACTCTATGCATTTGGCCGTTTTTATTCATGTTGGCAATAAATACTTCCATTTTCTGAAAAACTATTTGGGGAAATTTTTATCGTGTTGAGCTTCTCAGACAGTCAGGTGGTAGATGAAAAATGTCAGAACTGCTATTAACTGGAAACAGTTTATATGCTGGTAAATGATGTATGAGTGCAATGGGCCATGATGGTCAGGACACAGCCCAGCACAGGTTTTGCCTGGCTGGTGCTGAGCGATGGGAGGTTATCAGTCCCGTGCTCCTCTTCCCCCTGTGTTTCTGGAAAGCCTATGGGAAGGTGTCTGTCACTGGACATACCACAAAGGGGCATAAAATATGAACTGAGACATAAATGGCAGGGGTGTGATGAGGGCTCGGAGGGTGTAAATATATCCAATAGTGCAGAAAACTACCTGCAACTTTATCTCCTGACAAAGTGTACATGAAAGCTCTCATGAAGCTTGGTGGGACTGTGGATGAGAAGTGGCTCATGAATGAGGGCATGACTAGCTTTGTCCTGCAGGTTTGTGATTCTTTAAGAAAAAAGCTTCTGAAAGGTGCTTCCCGCCCCACCCCCACCCCCAACCTTGCTGTATACGTATGTTAAGAGGAGAAAATTAAGAACTATTAGAGAAAAATCAATTTATTGCATGCTAAATCAGGCCTGCATATACACATTTCTCTGAATTTATAATTGGTCAAGCTGAGCCACTCACAGAAAGAACTGCTTAAAGCTGAATGCCTAGGGCATAAAAATTGCCCACAGTTGGAAGCTAATAATATCATGTAGTAAGGCAAAGTAATATTTGTGCAGAGAAAAAATATTGATTGAACCCTTTGCAACATATCATTGGATTTCTTATATTTAGATTCTCGCTAAAGGTTCACCGAGACACATCAGCTTTTCATTAACCACACAGTCATTCCTGGCTTGAGTTTCTGCAGACAGCTATTTTGCAACGTGTGTGCTCCAGAGCTTATCAAAAACCTGATGTTAGTCACGCTCAGAGTAATACAAGAGAACGTTATTACTAATGTCATTTCCAAAGCAAAAACATGTCCAACCTTACCCTGGGAAATTTGCTTAGAAAATGACACACCTCTCGTTCTTAAAGTTTACGAGGAATAATGCTTAAAGGACCATTTATTTGCATGAAGAGTCCATGAAGTTTTAAGCATGAGGTGCATATGTGTGGTACAGTTGACGTGCTGGAGCGAAGGGATGCCATCCAGAGGGACTTTTTACAAGGACACATACTGATAGCACATGGGGTAATGGTTTTAACCTGAAGGAGGATAGATTTAGATTAGCCATTAGGAAGAAATTCTTCACTGTGAGGTTGGTGAGTGACTGGCACAGGTTGCCCAAAGCAGCTGTGGATGCCCCATCCCTGGCAGTGTCCAAGGCCAGGCTGGACGGGGCTGTGAGCAACCTGGTCTAGGGGAAGGTGTCCCTGCCCATGGCAGAGGGGCTGGAACTAGATGGTCTTCAAGGTCCCTTCCAACCCAAACCATTCTATGATATATCTTCATTCTAAAAGTTCTTCCCTGAGCTCTCATGAAAATTTGGCGTTGCTGTAGCATGCTCTCTTTTTATGTGTACTTCTCACAGATTGATTGGTATCAGCTAAAGCTAATTTTGCTAGTATAAATAATGAATGCACTTTGTTATAAATTACTATTTACATCTTCCGTGTAGACCACCTGTTCTAATCTGTGCCCAAATCAGATGCTTAGGGTATATCTATAGTTAAATTGGAAGATAAGATTACAGTACTTGCTTTACTTTAGTTAGTTCCCCTAATATGTTGAAGAATTTGCAGTGGCTCTGTAATAATTATCAGGTATGTTTCCAAACAGCTAGTTGGGGTACACAAAGTGCCAAAGCCATATGATGCTGTTAGGTTTGCTGGCTTTGTCGGTTATAAGTAACTGTGTATTATGCCCACAAAGTCCTGTCATTTGATTAGAAGGAAAACATGAGTTTGGACATCTAAACAAAGGTGTCTGGGAGCATCGTATCCTGGTGGTGGTCTGTGACTCTTACTGAGGTGATTGAAAAGCACTGCACGAAGCCTGTGCTAGGCGGGCTATTAGCAGACTTCTGGGGTCACCTGTGAAACCATACATGTAATTAGGGTGATTTTATTTTCAGGGAAGAAATTGTGTGTGCGTATTTAAGAGTATTGCACATTGTAAGATTTATTAGTCTATACTGCATTATTTAAAGATGAACAGCCAAATGGATGCCCGTAAGCATTGTGCTGTTCTGACATCTCTAACTTGAGGGAGGGATGACTGCAGTCTTGTGGTATTTCTGGTGATTAAAATGTGCTGATGAGCATAAATGATTGTTCTGAGTTAGATCTAAAATTTTTATTCCATGCTTTATTTTTTTCCTACAGGAGAAAAATTAACCCCATTCTGTCCATCTGAGAGAGTCCATACATCTGTATTCAGAAAGTATCTTCTGATTTATAGCTGCTTACAAAAGTCAACTTTTTTATAATACCCTCCACTAAACCGAGTCTTGGTATTTTCCCTTTGTGGTCATACCTGTGAAATGCAATATGCTGAAGGAACACTGGGAAATGATATGGTCCCCTTTAGCTGCAGCCCAGATATTGTTGCTAGTTTTCAGTTCTGCTGCTTTCCCAGCAGAGAGGGCCTGCAGCCAGAAAGTAACTGCATTGTCAGAAGCTGAAATGGAGAAGACCAAAATGAACTGAGGAGATGAAGAGGCTTGTTTACAGAATGCCACAGTTTATTGCTTATTTATTGCCCAAATCTTTAAAGACGGGCTAATGGAGAAGGGGAACTAATCCCGTGGGTGTTGAATCTCTTCTGATAGTGAGAAACGCAAGCATAAAATTGCAGTAAAGCAGGACAGCCTCTGAAGAATTTTCCTAGGAGTAAGCTTTTTTTCCCCCTACTGTGCAAAACAACTAGAAAATTCCCATTATAACCATGCTCTTCACCCGAGTTAATAGCTTTGTATCAGGGACTGCCTTGCCTAAGTAGCCTTCATCAGAAGACAGAGAGAGAGAGAAAATTTTGTACCTTTTAAACTTCGCTTTTGACTTATGTTTCATGATTCTTGCTCTTTGTTGTGTCAATTAGCAGGTAAAGATGGAAATGTCATATATGAAAATGGAAATGAAAATGAAAAGAAAAAATGGAATAAATGAACACACTACTGAATGTGGCCCAGGAAAGTTAAATTGATTGTATTTATGTTATATATATATAAAATTTTTCTTTTTGCTTACTAGCAGATGGATCCCCTTCTAAATACCCCAGTTTTAGAGCATACTGAAATGACATGATAATAATGTTCTCAATATCTTAATTATTCTTAATTCTTAATATCACATCTTATGATTGTTGTTCCAATTCGCAGTGTTTCTTCCTCTGTGGTTCATTGTAAGGATTCCTGAAATCCCTTAATCTAGAGCTGGTAATCTCTCTCAAACACATTGCTTCTGTCTGCTATTAAAGGATTGAACAGAATTAGTATCCAGGAAGAAGTTCTTAGGGGTTTGGTTTTCTGAGGTTTGTCCTTCCAAAGTCTGCTTCATCCATCATTTGGGCATTCACAGTCAAAATGCAAGGCTGTAACCAGAGAGTGGAAAGGAAAACAGGAAAAGAAACTGTTGACACTTCTTGTTTGTCTTTAAAACTGTATGTAGTCTGGCCATATGCTTGTTACTCTCTTCCCAACTTTGTTCCCTTTAAATGTTTGCAGTTTGCAAGAGAATTGGGTTATGGTGTGGTTGCCAGAGGAGTAAGTGCAGGCTGCGAAGAACAGAAGGGGAGAGAAAGCTTTGAGCAGAGGTGGTGGGACAGCTGGGCCACTGCAGAGGCAGGCTGTCCTGGTTTGGTTTTACCTACTATGCTTTTCTTTTTTTTCCCTACAAACAACTGGCAGTAAATTCAAGAGCTAAGGAAGGTTCTAGTTCCACACAAAGATACCTACCATTCTGAGAAGGCATCATAATCTGATCTGAATCCTTTGTATGCTGCATGATAAATCTTGTTCTTTATTACCTTATGGTGGCACCAGCCACAAATTTGAGCTACAATAGACTGCATTAGGGGTCTGAAATGACACTGAGAGCCGATTTGCTTTTCTCCCTGTGAACCAGTATCAGTAAAATCATAAAACAGATTGTTTGAAAGATGCTTGTACATATTGAGACTTTCAGTCATTGATCTTCAGAATCTATCATACATGTATTTGTTTCAGAGTTTCTTCAAAACTTTGGGGGTTTTGAATTTAATTAATTGATTGTCATTGAGCTATGCTCTTCCTAAACTGGATCTAGCTGCAGTCTGAAGTAAGAACGTCGTTATTTTTTTCCCTTGAGCATTAAACCTCAATAAGTGTTCAGCTATAATATTGGCAACCAGAATACAGAGGAACTTGCATTATCATCAACTGTCATTCTGATCTGACAATACCGTATTATATTCTCAATGGATACTTTTGTGAGCAAACAATGAGTGGCATGAATTACTGTGCTGGTCTGACATGGGGAATTTGACTTGTCAGTTACAGAAGAATAAGGCAAAAATTGTATACATGGCCAAAATATTTAGCATAAAACTACTTGTGCTCCTCCTCCCTGCTGAAGGAAGAAGAAAGTTAAGAGGGAACAGAGAGGCATATATTTAACAGATGGAAGAGGCTGCCTGATTGTACTACCTCTGTCAGCACTGCCGTCTTCTGATAAATGAAGTGCCCTGCGTTTGCTGCACAGCTGTGGATACTGAAGGAGAAACTGGAAATGCGTGTTGTTCAATAGAAAAGCAAAGATTATTTGTATGAGCTCTTCACTTATCGGGTGACTCCAATATGTGCGGTGGCAGGGTTGCTGGTTAAATGATTGGGGTTACATTCTTCTGGAGTAGACCCTCTTACGGGCTCTGACCTTCCTCGGCTCATTGCCTAGAAAGCAGTGTATTTCAGCAGAATAGAGCCTCATGAAAGATACATTGCCAGTCACAAAGGAATTTGGCCTTATTTAATATAGTCTTAGCAGAAATATAACCAATTTACTTGCAGGGCTCAGTTCCTTTAGGATGGCTTAGAAATGGTCTGGTTTACATGACAATTTAGTGTACTTAAAAAAAAAAAAAGTATCTTTCAATCAACTTACCAACTTTAAATACGAAAAAAATTTATTTTTAGTATGCAGTTATCACTAGTAGCATGACTGTAATTCTGCTCAGTAGGAAATCTCCAAAAAATACAGTAATTTACCTGTTATATCACTTTATTATATCTTTCTTATAAATGCCCGTTGCAAGCTGGTCTTGGTTACATGGTACTTCAGCCATGCTTACAGTTCCAGAATGTATTTTCCTAGTGTATAAAGTGATTTTTCCGGATCTGTATACTTTCCATAGTATAATGTTATGTGGAATAAGACCAATCTTTTTCCATTGGAAGCTTGTATCAGTCTTGTGACCCTAAATGAAATAGAATGTAGGTAATAGCTGTAAACACAACTGCAGCATCAGTGAATTAAAATGCCTGCCTGGTTGTAAGGCTTACAGGGGCTTCAGAGAGATGCTTTAATTACAGGAGAGTTGTTTCAGAATGATCTTGTGTTTGGTAGAATAGTGCTTGGAGGTGCAACACAGATCAGAGCTTTTCTGGTGTAGCTGCAGTGCAGACTCAGTAAAAATTTAAAAAGCCAAGAGAAATCTAAGTGATAAAAAGGAACTAGGGAACACTGTTTTACAAGTGGGGAAGCTGTGGCATGTTGGGAAAGTCATTGATTGCACCTGAACTGGGTTCTTAATTTGGCACTTCTGCAATAACATAACAGTTTCTCATGGGAGAGAAGTACTTTCTGGAGAATGTCTCTTTAAAACACTACTTTTTTGCTTTATCAGAAGAGGATTTTTAAGATGCCTCTGTATTTTATCATAACTAGCCAGTCTGGAATGAAAACCACAATTCTGTAATAGAAATTGCTCGGTTTTTGCTCTGTAGTACACTCTATCTAGAAATGTTCTTGGGGATGGTACTGCTTATACATAGCTCATTAACTAATCATTTGAGGTACTGACCTATCCTCCTTTCTTAGGATTAAATTAAATAGAAATCACAAAATAACTAGCTTTACAGATCGTCTCACCTTGGTCATTTTATATTTGTATTGGTGGAATTAGACGCTACAGTGGACAAGATGATTTCTTCAGGTAAGAGAAAATTTAACATCATGTCAGCAAAATAACTGCTTTTGAAAATGAAGGAAGCCAGGAAAACTATAGTGAAAGTGAATCACCACAAGCATAGGTTGTGTAATGCATTTAGAATTTAAGATCCATCCTATGCAAATAAAAATAACTCGGATAACATCCATAGGACCTCTGCTGCCTGAAAAGCCTAGGTCAGAAAACAGAAACTACAGCAGTGATAGGGTTTTAAGTTCATTAGGAACAGGCTCTGTGACTGAAGATCTACAGTGTCATGCATCTTTGGACATTTCTTATTGTCTGTTTAGCAGAGACAAAGTGTGGTAAAAAGTGAATCTACTTCCAACATCTCCCACTGTGTCTACTTTACCTGTACCACAGCATGGGAAAGCAGGGCGAACTTCCCTCCTGCTAGCTCTGACCATGACATGCAAAAAATCCCATGCAGGTTTTGTACTCAAGGCAATGTGCAAGTCCTGGGGATAGAAATATCACTAGGGCTTAGCAATACATGCTCAGCAAAACCCATTTCGAACACATCCCAGTACATCACCATCCTAGTGAGAAGTGTCCCTTGTAATAGGACATACAACCATAAGCTAGTTTGCTGCTAGCTTAAGCATCAGCAAGGTGTCTATGCTGTGATAATTCAGGACTTGGGGGTAATTAGTATACAGCATTACCAATGTCATAGGTGAATATGCCAATACTGAAGTGAAAATAAAATCAGGCAGCAGGTAACACACCCCCAGCAGGTTTGAAAAAACCCTTTTGCATCACAGCACCTTTTGTAGCATTGCACACTGGTGCTGTCATCTGTGCCTTCAGGGCCATTAGCCTCAGCCTCGGCTTAGCCTACCTTTTTTTTGGAGACAAGCTCTGTGTTAATGATTTCATAGCGCCTGTTTTGCAACACAGCTTACAAATCTCAGAGAAAGTGGTGCAGTGTTTGCCTGTGGAGCTGCAATGCTGACAGCAAGGCTGCAGCAGACCTGCAGCTGTGTAGTATCAGCACAGCAGCTTCCTCTACTCACCATCCTGGTCTTTGCTAGTAAGACAGGCTCCTTTTTCTTCCTGCACCCAAGTTAAAATAAACTTTCTGACTGTATTCAAATAGATTGATGAATGGGGGCATGCCAGCTGTGTTGACTTTGTCTGATTTTCTTCTTTAAAGGCTTTTATTTTGCCTTACAATTTTCAGTAAGATGGCATGACCAGTTCCTCAGCTGACTTAACTCATTGTCACCGCACTGACTTCTGTGGAGCTCTGCCAGCAGAAGGTAGCGAAATGCATGGCTGGGTCAGTCCCTGTCCTGGGAACTCGGCACAAAGACCAGTGATTGATTTGTAGGCTATGTGAATGGTCTGTGAGCACGCCTACCGATTTTTGTATTAAAAAATGGTATTATGAGAAAATCTTGATTCAAAATGAGGGCACGGTAATAACCTGGGAAAGCAAAAGTGTTCTGCCACCGCGTACATCTCTATTAACTTGAATAGCAGCTGCTTCATGTAGAACTGAACTGGTACTCATGCTTACTTCTACTGATGCTGGAGGGGTGGACTTCCCTTAGTAGCCGCCACAGCAGTGGTCAGGAAAGGGTTTTCAGTTTGGCCCTAGTTATCCTGATGACAGCTTTATTTTTTTTGGTCTTAGCTCCTAGAGATACTCACTGCAGATGATCTTTTCCTGGGAATCATGCAACTAAGTCAATGTTTATTTTAACTCAACTCTTAGAAATACTGCTTAGTAAGGTGGAGCGTTAGTTCTTGATCTCAGGATGTGCGCAGAAAAATCTAAAAGCTTCAGACAGTAACGTAGAATTGCTTCTTTTCCTTTCACGCTAGTTCTGCAGACCTGTGCCTGCAGATCGTCCGTGTCTAGGGTTATTCTGATATAATCCTTTAACAAATCAGCAGCTATTGGACTTTGTAAGTAGAACCAGTTGCTGGAGAGGAAATTGGAGATTACTATAGTTAAGATGGCTTAGCTAAAAAGTGAAAGTTTAGACAAACCTCATCAGTCTTGGTGTGATGGCTTAGTGTGCTAGTCCAGCTCACATTTCCCCAACTTCCTATGTCACCTCTGTGCCAGAAGTTCCCAGGCTGCTTTGGAACAGGTGAGGAGAAAAGGCGAGTGCCCACTCCTTGCTCCAGGGAAACTGAAGTGCTTTGGCTTAAACCCGTCCCCTGAGGGGTGGCAGATGAGCCCACACTTTGCCCTTGGTGGGTAGAGCGCATTGGTGTATCCCTCCCGGAGCGTGCGGCGGGCTGGGAAGGGCTGGCGGGGAGCTGGCAGCGGGCAGATGGCGGAGGGAGGCTGGCAGTGCTCTGAGCTGCCACAGCTGTTCAGTAGGTGAATGTGTGTCACAGCTTGCTTTAAGAAGTTTACATTTCCTTTAAAAAATGCTGCAGTAAAGAAATATGGTGTACTTGGTATTGCTGGCTTTCCTTTTAATTGGGAGTACCTTTTGGTATCATTTGCCATATGGAAGGTGTTTAGCCTATTCTTAACCATAATTATTGTTTTATATAGTCTTGGCCCTTTAATCTCTTTCTGCCCTTCTTGCCAGGTAATATAAAGGACTTTTATTTATGGAAAGTTTTGTTTATAAAACTATTATTCTTGCAGAGAGTGCATTTTTAAGGCCAAGAAATAAAGTTTTCAGGATGGTTGCATTTTCTTATAATGTGTGTGCTGCATCACGTTGAACAATTCATAGGCACTGTATAGTAGATTTCTTATTTAAAAATATGACAATTACAATTAATTTTTGTTTGGTTTTCTATAAAGAAAAAATATATACTTCTATTGTGCTGAAACAGATTGACTGCTGAAATTTGTGCTTTCCTTTGTGCTTAGTTTTGGAACACCATTTAGTAGTTGTTATATTTTTTTATTATTATTTTTGCTACGTTTTTAAATAAATCTGAGAGACAGTAAAATTAGACTTCAGTTTCTTCGAGAAGAACCAGTGGTCCATGCATTCTCTCTGAGTTTGGAGATTTACGCTGATTTATCAGCTGGTGGATCTGAATCAATAATTCAATAGTCAGCTGTCACTTTAGAAATCAAAATTTGTTGGTGATGTACTGAAACAATGTTACAATAGTACTTTACAGTTGTACAGCCATTTTCACTTAACAGTTTCAAAGCCTTTTAATAGAGCAGAAAAGAAAATTTCTACCTCCTTTCCTTGCAAATGGGAAAACTGAAAACCACAGTGATTAACTGCCAGGGTAGAGAACCTATATGCGTATTTGAACGTGCACAGGACCGTTCCCAGCCCTGCAGCCATCTGGTGTGTAGTGGCCTGTGTCCATATTGCTGAATTCTCGTACCCTCCAAAACAGGGAGCTGCACTCCTGAGTGCAGTCAGCTTGAGGGAAGGACCATTCTTACACACTGCCTGGGAAATGTGGGGCAGAGGGGCGAATGCTAGGATTTTAGGGTGTATAACACAACATTTCTGTGGCAGGGAATGTTGTTATTGCTCCCTTTTTTTCCTGGGAACCCTGACACCATGGGTTCCCCTGGTGCCACTGGGACAGACTGAGCGACTGGAGCCCGGCACTGTAGGGTTCTCGCGTGTCCTCAGGTAGCAGCTGTCCTGCGGGATCTCGCTCATAATACAGTGTCCTTAACGCTGCCCGGGAAATGCTGTGGGAGAGAAAGAGCTGGATAATGGAGCTGTGCTGGCTTGCACCTCCTGGGGGTCTGCCCCAGGATCTGTAATTGCAGGAAAATTTTCCTTTACAACTAATCTGAACAACAAAGTAGAGATAAATAGGAACCATAATTGTAAGCCATTTCACATGGGCCGTATCAGAGCCCACAACAGACCAGGATTTCTGTTAGGAAAGACATGATTTGTGACATTTCATAATGCTATTTTCATCTATTTTGAAAATGGTCAAAAATGGAATTTTCCTGTGAGGAACACGCAAAGTCATTTTATAAAGATAGTCTCTCTCTCTCTCTCTCTCTCTCTCTCTCTCTCTGAGGGAGAGAGCGTGAGCTTTATAGATCACAATAAATCACAGTGACTGGTGATAACAAAATATTTGTTAGGATGAAACTCTGTTATATTTGATTGGACATTAATCATCTTTTCTGTGTGCTGTGGATATGGTTTCCATGTAAACTGTTCACCAGAAAATACATAGTTGGTGTTGAAAATTAAGTGACACTTTAGATGGTAATGTATTCCCTTTGAAGTAATAAAGATGGATGAGTCTTTTCATTATGACTACTGGGATCTGAATGAGAAATATTTTGAGAATTTACAAGTGGCAGAGGTTAGGGCTGCAGTCAGTGATAACTTGCAAACTGTGTGTTTTCACTGAAATTTTCAGTGTATGTGGCATGGATCAATTCTGATCTTAGACAACATTTACTAAAAAATTTCTCCTGTGCAAGTAACAGCAAAACAGCACTGACTGTAGTAGGAATAACTTGGGCTCATCCTCAGTTGTTTGGATAAACTCAGAGTAAGATTGGACATTTTTGTCATTTTCTGTGAATTAAATCTGTAACGCTCATACTGGACAAAGACACTGGCTCAGTGAGCAAGTGAGGTTAGGCATAGGAGCCAGTAATGTTTTGTTTTGGAGACTAGATGGCTTTTATCATGAATCTTGAAGATTCCCTTTGCCTACTTGTGATGCTCGTGTTCAAATAATACCTGCTTTGTTAAATATCTATCCTGCTTCTACAAACAAAAGGGAGTAAAATGAATTATGTGCAGCCTTGAAGTTGACATCCTTTTATTTCATAGAAATTTAGCAAGTTATGTTCTACATCGACTGAATGTTTCTTAAAATGTACCACCCTCTACAGGGTTTTGCAAAACGCTACTAGGGTTGTACATAACCCAGCACCTTGCACTGCTGACGTCTGCTGTAGCAGGGCCCATTACTGCTGCCCTCCCCAAAGCTGTGCTGAATGGCAGGGCTGGAAGAGCAGCACAGCCTACATTACCCCAGACATGTGTCTCTTCCCTTTTTTCCTTCTTTGACACTAGTTTAGCCAGTAACGTCAACTTTTCCCATGTTGCCCTGAACCTTTTTGACTTGACCTGTACTTTCCAGAGCCTTTCTAGAACAGTCCCCTTTGAAAGCAAATACAAGCCTTTTTCTTTTGCTTTCCTTGCTCTCTTTCACCTCCCATTTGCTCCTCTCAAAGCTTGTGTTTCTTTATGTTCATTAGTTTAAACACATTACACTAATGTACATGCAACTTATTTGTGTAACATCATTTTATAGATTGGTATTAATTTATGAAGCGTCAATCTTCCTCGTACATTTGATTGATTGTGGTCCAGTTTTCCTTTCAAATGAATTTATTTGGAAGTAGTTTCACTGGCATGATTATCCTACTGTCTCCTTACATACCTTACATATGTGATCAGTAAGTAATTTCTGTATGGTTCCTTAAGACAGAGAGCTTTCAAATTACATCAGTAATAAGCTCTGCAGTGTGATAAACAGAAAAGTGTTAATAAAAACCTTGGGAAAGGAGATCCAAATACATTTCTTCCTTTTCTGAAGCTAGTGCTGGTTAATCTTTGTGGGCAACTTGTTGGGAATTGATGGCTGGTTAATCTTTGTGGGCAACATTTGGGATTGATGCTGGCTACCGCGCTTCTGACAGAGCATGTAATGTATTTAGGATGGGACTGTCCTGGTCAGAAAGGCAACGATAAATTGCCCCCATCCCCAAAGCATTACCTTAAAGAACAAGTTTTTGCATCAGGTTTGTGTAAGAGGGAACTTCAGTTCTGACCAGGGCTTTTTGTTTCTTGTCTTGCATACTATAGTGCATGATACAAAGTGTCTCTGAACTCTGAAAACCTGGGGAGTTTTGAGTGATTGAAGATTTTATTTTGGTTTTGGTGGTTTGGGTTTTTTCCCTGTTGTTAATGCTTTACAATTTGAGATTGCTGTTTCAGCATTACTGATTTCCTCAGTGTTTAACATTATTTTCATTATTCTCCTTCCATTTGATTTTCTTTAAAATTGTATATGTTGTTTAAAAAAAAAAAAGCAGCAGCAATTGCATTGGTCCAAGATGCGAATTTCGTAAGACTATTGTTTGTATTCTTCAGAATTTTACATTGCAGCCCTTTGCAAATGGGTAGAATAGGTCTGATTAAATATGCAACAAATGCAGAAGACTCAGTGTGGAAACAAAGAAGTCATGTACATGACTTCGAGGAGTCACTATGCTCCAACAGTCATGTTTCATAGGCAAAAGGAAGGCCAAGAAAGGCTGTTAAACTGCAAAGCAGCATCTCAAATTCTTACTCAAGAAGTAAGGTAAGGCCTGAGGAGACCCTTCAGGAATCTTAATATCCCCTTCCCCCTACATTTTTATTGGCCTCCATTAAAACTAGTTTTCAACCAACTTCAAGGAGATTTCCAAAAACCAGAAGGTCAGGGCACCAGAAAGTTAACTTTAAGTCAATGTTACGTTGGTAAGTTGGACTGAAGAAAGCTCAGAAAATTTCAATTCAGATGGAAGAAAGAAAATCCCCTAAGGAAGGCCCAATAATCACAACTACATTCTGTTTTGTCTTGTGGTAGATTCAGTTTTGGTCTGTTGTTGCAACAAGCTTTGCACTGTTCTTGGTGTCAATAATAACTTTTTTGTTTTCTTTCCCTCAGAAGAATCTGGAATATTTAGAGACTTTTGTACTACTTTCCGTTGCCTCTCTAGCTACTGCCTCTCATTAGATCACCTTTGTTTTTATTTATAATTCTCCAAATGTCACAAGAACAGCTACTTTGATTCAGAGTATCATCAGCAGAGAGATATCAGCAGATATATATTTTTGGGATTTACTGTAGGCCTGACAATAATTAAATGAATAGCCATGGTTGCTTGCTTTACCCAGGGAATACAGAAAGTTTTTAAAAGAGGAAAACATCACTGTCCCGAAGGCTGATGCTATAGGAATCAACAGGCTGGATCAAGTCCAAGGACAGTTGATGTGTGAAAACATTAAAGGGAGAAATTAAGAAAAGTGGGGAAAAAATGTGAAGCCATCTTGGGAGTGGATAAGAAACTATTAGGCATGAAGCTGTATTGAGGGGGACCTTGATAACACCATAAAAAGCTGTGGGGACTGGGCTATGCTAGACGAAGCTAAAGAGAAATAGCTCAAGTGATTTGCTGCTTCTTGTTTGATGCTTACTTGTGATTCCAAGTGTGGTGAGCTGGTTGATGACAGAAGGGTGGTCTTAAGAGACCGCCTCGTTAAGACACAGTGAATGTCAGCAGAGAAGGCTGCTGGGGAGAGATTAAAGCTTGCCACTTGCTCCAAACCCAGGGCTGCTCTTCACTGGTTTCTCTGTGGAGGTCTCATGAGGGCAGGGTAGACCCCTGTGCCAGGTGTCTGCTCACCTGCGGGAGGAACATACCTAGTATTGGAGTAGAGGAGGCTATTTGGGTGGTTTAGCTACCCTGGCTATGCGCTGAAAAACGCATTATGTGACTGTCTCTCTCGTCTCCAGATTTGATGGCATGTTTTCAAAGGGTATTGCCGTGATTATCTGAACCCCAGCTGTTATTGTGCTGGTTTTGGTGTCCTTGTCAAAAAAGCTCTGCTGTGTAATTTGCTAAATACCCAGCTTGCTTAGAGGCAGCAGTTTTATGAATGCAATATCTGTGCGTGGCTGGTATCTTTTCCAGAGTGTGTGTAATGCCCTGTCAGAATGACTCTGGCCAGACATATTGTGGTCATACAGTGATAGCATTTCAGTAGTTCTACCACAGCTATTTGCTATTAACACTGATGCAATTATATTCATGCAATTAAATTCTGACTTAAGTGTACTGGGATAATAGTGCAAAATGACTTGTAGATAGATTTTGGTGCTTGGCATTTTGACCTGTCTTTGCCTGCAACATTGAAATGGGATTGCATTTTCCAGTTCCTGGTAGGTATGTTTTGTGGGTTTCCCTCTCTCCCCTGGGGACAATTGGGTCAATACTGTTTGCATGCTTTATTACTTTTTTTTTGTTTTCTACCCCCACCCCCCACCATCAAAGGGCTCTTTATAACTTTCATTTTGCAAATTACACTGGCTTGGTGCACTTCTTTGACCTTTTCAATATTCTGTAATTAGATTGGCTGCAATTCCTCATTTCTTCCTGTTTACAGTCTCACTAGCCTCTGGGAAAGGGACGGAATGCCCATTTGCTCAAAATATAAAAGGTCACAACAGCGAGTATAAAACTGCATTTCACTGAATGCATTAATGTTTTAAAGGGTTAGGCTGGGAAAAGTGAAGCATTCTACTTGTAATTCTGCAGATCAGGTATTGTCATGCAGATTTCCTGGATTTTCTTCAAAGCACATCACCTTAATGCATAAAATTTCTTAGCTTAGCTACAGCATAACTTGGCATTGCAATATATTGCATTCTATAGGCCTCCATTAGAAGATGCTTCCAATGGTTTTGGGTGCTTTAAATTCCTTTTGACACGGACATTCTTGCAAATGATTGCAGTTTTTGAAGTTAGGGACCTATAATGTATTAAATTGAAAATCAGTGTGGGTTGTTTTTTTTTTTTAAACTTTTATTTATAGACTTGCTTACAAAGTTTGAGGTATTAAAATGGTGCCAGTCACAACAGCATCATCATAATGAACTCAGAACCCTACAGTACAAGACAGGTTTTGTTGTTGTTTTTTTTTTCTTTTTTCATTTTGCTTTTGTGAAGTAGTAACAAAATTCTGTGGCCCATCTCTGGTTTCTAATTGTATGCCCTTGAGCTACCCTCTGGTTAGTTACAGCGGAGATAAGGTCTTGATATGTGTCACATTTGTTGTGTGTGATGCTTCATTCATTTTGTGCTGGAAAGTTGTAAATACTGTTTCAGGTAATTTTTTTGAAACCAGAAGAGTGCACTACTTCCCCCCCGTCTTTTGCAATCGTAATATTGAACAGTTACGTTGTTTACGTGAAGTTTCTTCAAAACCACAAACATCAGTAAAATGAAGCTCTCCTCAGTTAAGGAAAAAAAAAAAAGTATTCTCATGTCATCTGTTATCAACAGGCTTGTACACTATTTATGCTGTATATTATATAAGGAGAATTCATATGATATATATTCCTTATACTGCCTCCTCCACTGAACTGAAGATTTATGCGTGCTTGCTGAGGTGATCGTGCTGGAGGTGAAGGCATGTAATGCTGGAGTGGAAACATTCAAGTTGGCTTGATGCCATTCTACCTATCAATAGAGATTGCCTGTTTTCCTTCAAAACTGTTGAGAAATGCTGAGGTGGAGATTCAGTACTACATATATAATATATGATGAATAGTTAAATCTCAAATACGAAGCAATTCTGCTTTGGGAACAGTGGGTGGTGTCTGAATGAGGTCTTTATATTGGTTCTCAAAGAACCTGTATTTCCTAGGGCCGCTCTGGTTTTGTAACAGATGAGATGTTTGCCATTTAGAATGGAGAAAAAAAATAAAAACAGGAAACATCTAATGTTCATTAAATGGACTCCAACCCATCCTTAATGCATATGGTGTTTTTATTTAATGTGTGACAACTTAAATGCTACAGCAGTGAGCACTACAGAAATTCTAACTGCGAGTAGCTCATCTGCACTTAGTGAGCTTCTAAAAGAAACAACGTGCACATTTACTGCTATTTTGTAGCACTGCTAGTCTGTCAAAGCATTTTTGTCCTAAAGCTTAATTTATATGATAGTTGCACTTCCTTTTGTATTTCAAGCACTATTATAATTGCCTCTGGGTACATGGAATGGGTTTGTGGTGGACAATTGCACTCAGTTACAATGTTGTTTATTAAAAGGTATGTATTGTGCCAAGCATAAAAGGAACTCTTATAATTAACTTTTATAAGCTGCAATTGCACAAAATTATATGTTATGACTTTCTCCACAGATGATATTACTTTCTGTGGGAATACAGTCTGGAAGCAGCTTAGAAAGATTCTTGGGCTGTGTTGTACATGTGTCCTGGATCATTTAAGGACAGTTTGGATTGGTGTCAGATTTGCCATATAGTAAGCTTGTGCAAGCACTCAGCTGATCAGAAATGTTCCACAGTTTTTAATCAACTTGAAGGGACTCCATGTTTAATACTTTAATAGTGATGAACACAGCCAGTGTCGGTACAAACATTTGTCTTCAGCTATCTGTGGAAGGTAGCTCAGATATACCAGCCCCAGTTCCTGAATGGGGAAAGGGGGACATCCAGTCCCCTGGCTTGTTCCAGGCCACTTACCCGCCTAGGGACAGAGACAGGACTTGAGGTCAGATCCTCTCAGTCACTGCCCTTCACCTTCGCTTTGCTGTCAATATGCCAGGAGAACATTTTTGCTGCAGAATTAAAATATGCCTCCTCTCTTCACTGGAAGACAAATGACACAACGCTTCTGAATTGGCAGAGCAGGGATTTATGGCTGGGTCTTCCCCATCCCTCATGTCCACCCTAATTTTTGGACCATTGTCTGTTCTGGCTGTAGGGCATTTGAGTCTCCTTTCTTTTGAATTTTGAGTAGAAATTCTTACTTGAACTGGGAAAACCTTTCCCAATGCTATCACTGAATATGTGTGTTTTTCCAGGGGTGGGGGGAAGTCTAGAAAAGCAGTTGTGTTCCAGTGAATCAGTATTTTCTGCTAAAAGAAGATGTTTACTTGAAAATGGAGACCAACATTCTGTGCCACTTTGAATATACTAGTATTTATAAGTCTACACCGCTTTTGAGTTAAGAGCTTAATCTTTTACTTCCAGAGTTTAAATCATTGAAACTCTATTTGACATGCGTGTTCCATTCTCTCTGTGGAGAAAAAATAGTGTGTTCCAGGAGAGCTTTCAAATTAAGCTGATGTTATGCAGTCTTCTGGTGAACAGTACAGTTTCACCCCCAGAAACCATCCACAGTTCCCTTTTGATAATATATAGTCAAATCTAAATGGAGTACTCTCTGACCATGCTTTCATCCTTAATGTGTGCGCTCTCCGTGAACTCCCGGGTGATGTTTTTGCTTGCACAACTCCTTTCCGAATGTGAATTTTAAGCATTTCTGAATGTGAAAGTGTGGTACTTTTATAGCATTTTTGGATACTATTTGTTAATTGGATTTTGCTAATTTATGACAGGCTAAAGCATTGTCTCTCAAGCATATTAGCCCGTCTGTCCTGGGCAAGGAGATTTTAATTTCTAATCTATGTGAAATACAAAATGTTTAGAAGGTAATTGCCAGCTTCAGCAAGGGAGCAGTTATAATTTCTTTTTTTAGGCAACATAGCATAATAATAATAAAAAAAAAAAATTAAGAAGTTTTTTCTGTGGCTAAAATTGAAATGATGGCTTTCTCAGAAATTCAATCTTTTTTCTTTTGGGGAGATTCTTCCCCATTTCTACCTGTAGTTGGCCATGCAGATTTTTTATATTTTGATATATATATCAGGCTGGGTTTAATAAAAAAACCCAAAGAAACAGGTTGATGTTTTTGCTTTGTTGGTTTTTTTTTTTTTTTTTTTGAAATATCAGGAAACATTTGAAATTATCTAGGTGATTAGAATTTATAACTTCACAGGGTTTATTTTGGGGGTCTGAGGTCTGTATTACAACCATCACTTCAGCTCTTCCTGGATGTATTCAGAATTTGTCAGTATTGAAAAGTTCTTGTTAATCTTATTCTTTGCCTGTTATGCAGTAATTCACACATTAAAATGCATGTTAAATGGATGCATATTCAATTCTGTGGTCCCCTAATAGGCTAATCTCATTGCAGAAATCTCCATCGATACTGCTCTGCTGCTGTAATACTGCAAGTCAGATACTAATTAAAACTAAATTGATTGTATAACATTTGCACTTCAAAGGTTAAACAGACTTCTGTATACCATATTCTTTAAGTACTTCTTTTTCCAAAGTGTGAAATTAGAGCTTCTGCAATTTCTAAGTCATTAGTAAGTAGATTTCTGTGGGCAGTGTCACCTCTTTATTTGCCTTTCTCCTTCTAGCAATCATGGAATCATAGAATGATTTGTGTTGGAAGGGACCTTAAAGCCCAACAAGTTCCAGACCCCTGCCATGGGCAGGGACACCTCCCACTAGACCAGGTTGCTCAGAGCCCCGTCCAGCCTGGCCTTGGACACTGCCAGGGATGGGGCATCCACAGCTGCTCTGGGCAACCTGTGCCAGTCACTCACCACCCTCACAGTGAGGAATTTCTTCCGAATGGCTAAACTAAACATATCCACTCTCAGGTTAAACCCCTTGTCCTATCGTTACATGCCCTTGTAAAAAGCCCCTCTCCAGCTTTCTTGTCGGCCTCTTTATGTACTGGCAGGCTGCTATAAGGTCTCCCCGGAACCTTCTCTTCTCCAGGCTGAACAACCCCAACTCTGGGCATCGTTGTGGCCCTCCCTTGGTCTCACTCCAGCAGGTCCGTGTCCTCCTTATGCTGGGGGCCCCCGAGCTGAACGCAGCACTGCAGGGGGGGTCTCACCAGAGCGGAGGCAAGGCGGGCCTGGAAGGTTACTGAGCAGGCTTGGCTCAAGATGGAACATGAAGGTTTCTGTGACAATTAGAAGATTCTTCCTATATTTAAATATTATGCTGTAGGTAATAGAATGCAGTTCTGCAGTACTTGCTTCCTAACAAAGGTCCTGGATCCAATGCTATAGATATTGCTTTGTTAGGGTATGCAGTGTCTTCGTGCTTAAAACAACATTAATCAAAATCTAAGTGTAAAAACCTGATTTGCATGTTTATCCTGTGATGTTTTGTTGTGATTTGGGGGGCCGGGGAGGGGGAAGCACACACATGACACAGCAACAACAAAAGAGGACTAACAGACTTTTATACTCTGAGAAAATAAAGACCGCAGGCAGAAAAAGTTTGTGAGGAGCAAAGACATTTAACATACCTCCAAGTCTTTCAAGATAGTGTGAAATACCCACAGTTCTGTTAAAGACAGGTTTTCTAGCAGATAAAACATCAAAAGTACTGCAAATCATGCCTGTGAGTTGCAGGTGGTGGGTTTGGGGATAAAGCTTCCTTATCCTTTCATTATTCTGAACTTACAGTAATCCTCTCTTTACAGTTCTCTAAATGTATAATTGATCAGAAGAAATAATACGTACCAGGTGCTGTGCTTACAGAGTTTATCCTCATCACAAGAACTGATCAAAACAGCACTTGAGCGCTGAGAAGTAGTATTTAGTTAGACTAGTTGGATGTTCCTGGTGACTTTTCTGTACTGAACTTCGACTCCTGCATTTCACTGGGGAGCTCAAAAGCCACTGCAACTTCTTTCTGGAAGAAGTAACAAATTCAAAAGCTTGAGGAATTTTCAGCAGTGTTAATCTTCCTCCCAACCTACTTCCTTCCTATCTCTCTGCTTGAGATAACACTCCTGGAAAAAATAGGCTGTATTTAAGATTTCCCCAGGATACATTTTACTCAAGCGAGTAAATGGTGGTTATGAAAACCTGGTCCAGCTAATGGTTTCTCTCCTAGGGCTCCCAGTGATGGGTTTCAAGCCACTGTGAAGTGGTACGTTAAACTTACCAGTTGCATGGAGATTACACAGTTTTTATTGTGAACATAAATTGCAGGTGCTGAAGTTGCATGGGCTATGTTTTCATTCTTGGTGGTGATGAAAGAAGATAGTTTATACTCACACATCCTAAGGACATCATATAATGTTAGCACCTATATTCATCTGGCTGGCCAAAATAAGGTCAGCTGCGTTAAGTGAACACTTACAAGACATTTTTCAGATAAGAAGGCAGTTTTTGTGGAAGTTTTTTAAAGCTGCATCAGCAAGCCATTCAGCCTTAAACAGCTCAGACCTATGACACAGTTGAGATGTGACTAATCTTACATGTTATAAATCATGAATCAGACCTTCAAATTCAAAAGATTAAAAATATATATACTTCCTTGCCTTGTTTCTTGATCATGCCTGTATTTTTCTCTGCTGTGAGAGAGGCTATGATTTTTATTTTTTAGAAAAAGATAAAACTCCCCATGTGTTAAGAAAAATCCAAATTATTCTATGTCCGATCAAAAAAATCGAGAATTTTGCATGCTTACTATAGTTAGTTGGGAGTGTTGACCAGAGGTAATTTTTTAGCCTGTACTTGTATATACTGTAGTGTCAGTGAGCCTCATCAGACCTATAGTTGTTCATACAGTACAAACATTCTGTTAAAGAGGCTGTTAAAACAGACATGCAGGCATTACAGTGCCCTGTACAGTATGGTCAAGCCAACTTACAGAATAAAATTATTTCTTATACATTTCTGCATAGCAACTGCCATAATGCGACAGTTTATGTTCTTTTTGAATGCAGATATCTTTCCATGTCCTAAGGGCTTATCAGTTTTGCTACCTCCTGAACCACTGTTATGCTCTCAGAGAAGACCTTTGGGTAAATTTCTGACAATGTAATGGCATTCCAGCTTGAACTGCTTATCATAATTCAAAGCCTATAGGTCATGGAATGATGGGGTACTACCATTTTCTTCATAAGCACAATATTTAACTACTTCAAATAAAAGGGAAATAAAAGCTAGGATATGCTGTATTACTTAAATGTGGTTGTGCTGGGCACACTCTAGTTTAATTAACATGGTAGCGTGCATCAACAAACCATGCTGCTACAATACAAATATACATGTCCAAAATAATAATAATTATCACAGGGATTGGATATAAATAGAAGTGGATGATGATGGGGGGAAAAATTATGTCTTGGAAAAATTTTAAGCATTTCAGACTTCTCCCTTTCAATGTCAGGACGAATATGAGACTTTTAAGAACAAAACAAAGCAGCCACTTATAGAAGAATGTGCCCTTCTGGACAGTGCCTATGAACTGCTGTTTAAGGGCGCCAAGAACGTGGTTAATGCATTGTCGTCTCTGCTTTAGATCAGAAACAGAAGAGATTTGAGGCAGTCATTGTCTCAGGTCTGTCTCTACAAATCACCTGCTATTCCAGGTTAGCTGGAATGGTGATGTCCTGGTTTCTGCTGGCATAGAGTTTATTTTCTTCTTAGTAGTTGGTGCAGTGCTGTGGTTTGGATTTGGCATGAGAATAATGTTGATAAAACACTGATGTTTTCAGTTGTTGCTAACTAGTGTTTATACTAAGTCAAGGACTTTTCAGTTTCTCAGACCCTGCCAGTGAAAAGGCTGGAGGGCACAAGAAATTGGAAGGACACACAGCCAGGACAGCTGACCCAAACTAGCCAAAGGGATATTCCATGGGTTAACAGTTGGACTTGGTGATCTCAAGGTCTTTTCCAGCCTAAATGATTCTATGATTCTATTTTTACCATATGACGTTATGCTGAGTATATAAACTGGGTGAAGGAGGAGGAAGGGGGGACATTCAGAGCAATGGCGTTTGTCTTCCCAAAACACTGTCACACATGCTGGAGCCCGGCTGTCCTGGGGATGACTGAGCACCCGCCTGCCCATGGGAGTGCTGAATGAATGCCTTGCTTTGCTTTGGTTGCGTGTGTGGTTTCTGCTTTACCTATTAAACTGTGTTCATCTCAGCCCATGAGTTTTCTCACTTTTACCCTTCTGATTCTCTCCCCCATCCCACTGTGAGGGGATGGAGCAAGCGGCTGCATGGGGCTTAGTTGCTGCCTGGGGTTAAACCATGACAGATGCCCTTTACCTGGAAACACTTTCACAAAGAAGCTTCACTACAGCTAATATATTTGGACAAAAAAATAGCTTTTAAAAATGATTTGTCAAGAAAACTTTGTTTACTACATTTTAATATGATCTAGTGCTTTTCTCAGAATTTTTTCACTATATAAGGTATGATAACATAGAAATCTCCTTTTGAAGAGTAGACAAGAAATAAATGCTACTTTAGTTTTTACAGAAAATGAGAAATGTTACCTATGCTATCGTATTTGTTATAATTTATCTGGTGCTGAGAGCTCTGTTCTGGGGCTCCTTCCCATGCATGCTGGGAAAACATAATCTTTGTACCAGAAGACCAAGATAGACAAGAGCTGAGAATGGTGAAAACAGCCATCCCAGAGACCAGTAATTTGCATGAGTTGATTCTACTAAATCAGTGAAGAATGTCACTGTTAAAGATTTATGTTCCCTGATCTTCTCATCAGTAATTCTTTGAATGCCTGATGATAAAAGTGAAATTTGAGTGGGGATCTGAAGAAAAAATAAGTTTAACTACAAATGCTAGGAATTTCAGCTTGTACTGCTTGCATATTTATATCTTTTAACATTCTTATATTTAATTTTATTCAGACCACATTCCAGGGATGTGTACTTACAAGGTGTACTGGTATTTAATACAGGCTAGTTCTAAAAAGATGGTGAATGCAGTATGTGGATGAAACTGAATCTCCAGACATTTCTGCATGTTCCAGTGCAGCATCCTCCTGAAATAAACATTTCTCCTTGCAGTGGTTTTCTTCCGCAAGCATGGCAAAGTTTGGAGGATTGGAGTACAATAGGGAATGTAAGAGTAGTAGGATTATGAAGCAAAGACTTGGATTTGGGCTGTACTTACTATTTGTCATGTTGTTCCCAAAGGCTGCATCCATGCACAATGCTTGGAATGCAGTAGAACACCATCCTGCATAAAAAGAGTTTTAAACTCCATATTAAGAGTGACCAAGGCTAGGAGAGAAGAGGTGACTTTTACAACAGTAAAGGCAGTGTTGTTGTTGGTTTATTGGGTTTTTTTTGTTTGTTTGTTTGTTTTTGTTTTGTTTTTTTTTTTTAATTGTGAAGCAGAGTGTAAGGCTACTTTCAAAATGGGGTTGTTTGGATTGGGAGTTTTGCAAATTTTAAAAATGGTGTAAAAATGGTTTTATATACAGCTTCTCAAAGGAAATGGCCATAATACATCAGGAGCAAGGCTCTTGTAGTCTTGCTTTGAAACTAGATGGGCAGATCAGACCTAAGAACCTGACGACAGGGAGGTAAGAATTGAGTGGGGAGGTCCAAGAAAGCTTCAGCCTCTCCTTTCTCCCTCTGTTGCCAGCGGAGGGCTCAGGATTTCCAGTCTGTCATTTGATCTATGCAAGTGGAAAATAACGCTTGGTCTTTAGAAATAACCTATATATTTTGGTTAATCTCTGCACTCAGCCTTTAGTATGTCTGCAGTAAATCTATTGATTTCAGTGAATTAGATCTCTATTAAAAAAACCCAATGAAGCATGGAGTTTAAAATGGATACCCACCTGCCTAAAGTTAAGCTACCACTTATGCTTTGCTGATATGGGGCTTGCTTCATTTCCGTATCCATGTGGAAATGAAATGGATATACAGGAACTAAATTGTTTGAGAAACCGTTTTATGAATAGATGCATCTTCTTTGTGTGGGAAAAAGATCTGGGATTTTTTCCCAGCAGTGTCATAGACAACTGTTTAATTAGGGAACCACCTACCAAAAGTGTCATTCAGATTCTATTTTTGCTTTATTTCTATTCTAATTAATGCAATTTTATTTGAAAAGCTTACTTCCACAGACCTCCTTTAATTTTCTTTAGTAGGTTAATGATAAAATGTATTTTACTTCATACAAGTGAAATCCCTTGTATGTGTGTTATTGAGTGGCAGTACCTCCTACCAGCTGGATTGTCGTTAAATTCTGATTCTGTGTATTTTATTAAGATTTGGGATTTAAGACTGATGCAATCCATTTGTTCAAATGTAGTAAAAAACTACAGTTGAACATAAAACTGATAGTGAAACTTAACCTTTCAAACAGAAGAGAATTGGGAAGCTTGGGAGAAATGGATTCTTTGAGCAGGAGGGTAAAGACCTTTATTAGAAATCCATGAGGTTCTGAGTTGAGAGAAATCCAGCTCAAATGATTTCTTTTTCCTACCAACTTTTTTTTTAAATCAGGGTAACAACTTTTTCTGATTAATGACTGGCTGTCTCTTATTACCTTTACAGTGATGATCACAAGTGTATTTACAAAAATTAGGTAAAATGTACTTAAACCTGCGCTAAAGCCACTGGTCCCGATAACCAAAATATAAAGGTATCAATTATCAATGTATAGATGGGGGAAGAGGGAAAGGCTAGGCCAGCAAAGCTCTTGATTTTCAAGCTAGTATCTTAAACTTCTAAGGGCTATTCCTTTTATAGGGAAAAGTCTGAAGTTACACACCAGGTCCCCTGGCACCACTCTCTGGCCGTGCGGGAGGCTTGGGAAGCGAGGTGCTGTTTTGGGGGACAGCAGGCTGGAGTGAGGGTGGTGCACAGCCAGATCTAAATGGGCTGAAATCTCCTCCTGGGGCACCTCGACCTGCTGTGAGGCGATCTCACAGGTGAAGGGTTTCAGTAACAGTACACTTTTTTTTTTTTTTTTTTTTCCTTTTTTTCCTTGGGTCTCTGGAGCTAAGAGCATTGCAACAATAACAGCCCTTGTCTGTTGTGGTAGCGACGACGCAGCGTGCTCACCTTGCATCAGGCCCCGCGGGAATGCTCCCTTTTGGTTCCCTTGGAAACCCAGCGTTTTGTTACTCCGTGCTGATGAGACGTGCCACATAAAACTGTGTACCAAGTTAAAACAGGCGGGAAATAATCCCTCACCAATATAATTTTAAACAAAAGCAATGAAAAGACCATTCAGCCTTGCTGCCCAATTACTTCTCGTAACGGTTTGGCTGCCGTGCCATGTCAGTGCCAATCCGAGTTTTTCTCTCAGCCTTGGAAGAGAGCTGAAACAAATAGTCTCTATGTGATAATGCATCATGCAAGTGTGCAATCGCTACAGAGTACAGGGTAAATACACCATAAGCTCAGGTTTGTAATGATATAGAGGTGAACAGCCAGCAAAAAACTTTTAGTACAGTTTTCTTTAAACTTAAAGATGTTTATAGTTGTCAGAAATTTTCTTCTGACACAAAACTGCAGCTCTTGAGCTTGGTTTGGGGGGTTTGTGTGGTGTTTTTTTATGGGAGTTACTGCAGAGCTGATGTTTTATAGAGTATTTATGGCAATTGTGGAATTTGGGGGCAGTTAGTGAATCAGATTTTCAGTGCTGTTCTGGGTACAGCTAAGTACAGAGTTCCCAGATCACAGTATTTTGATGATGCAAGTTTAACAACTAAAACAATAGCAAACTTAGATGAATTGGGATAAGACAAGGGTACATAAAGGGGCAATCAAAAATGTGTTTAATGAATTTGAAGAGAAAAAGAAAGTAAAACAAATCCTTTCCCTAAATGAAATGAACTACTGGTTGTTTTCAATACTCACAGCTCTCCAAGCAACAGTTCTGTATGTTGATCAAGGTCCATGCTATAGGTAAAATAATGTTTTCTAAAAGACTGGCTGCAGAGTTTTATGGCTGTGCCAGGCTGTAGCACCCTTTTTGTTTTTAGAAAGACAGTTCTATTGAATTTCATCCTATAGACAAAAGATGTTGGCATACTCTGAAAAAGACATGGTAACCTTAGATGACTTTAAATGCAACACAGTACATGTTCTGGTTTGGAAGCAGTGGATTACCAGGTACAAGTATTCTGCAACAGAAGATCCTCAATAATACCACTTCTGACAGCTAATAAAATTTTTGTTAAATGTATAAATATGTAGTACACTTACCCAGATTTTCTGGAAAGGACTTTCTGTAATCCTGAAAACAGACTTCCAAAGTCTTCACATCAGTTCTTGTTGAAGTTGTAAGCTAAAATAAAATGTGTGGTGTTTGAATGGAGTAACTTTTAATTACTAGAGTGATATGTATTTGTAGAGTCTCTCTTGCAGAATTGAAAGGATCTATTTACATTCTGATTAATTGCTTATGAGACAAAGTTTACACAAGCTGATCCTTGAATGATAATTTTGGAATATGACTAAAATATAGGACTTAGGTTCTTTTAAAATTTTAAAAATTATTCCAAAAATTTTACCAACATATGGGATACTCTCCCAAATGGAGGGAAATGCATAGGCAACATATAGCTTTGTGTTATGAATAAATGTTTTTCTTAGCAGCTTTCAAGAACAGTCCAGCATTAAAAATAGAACTATGTATGGATGATATTTGGAAGGCATTACTGCCCATCTAGACATTTATAAGAATGTTTCAACAATATTTCCTCATTTCAATAAAATAGGCTGTTCGAAAAAATCCTTTTCTCTTTTTCCATGTTAGAGAAAAAGGACAATGTCCCCAATAATTTAAAGTTATAACTTGTGTTTATTTTCATGATAGATGGATTCTGTGATGTAAAAACGTACAGTGTACCATTATAATGAGTCCTGGTATATAAACGATCTCTTTTCTTCCTTTTCTGACTTTAAGCAGCCTGGACTATGAAATCTATGGAGTAAGTCTTTCTGATGTACTCTGACATATGCAGAAGCAGATAAATTCAGTTCTGCAGGTGTCATTGTCAGGAAGAAAAGAACGCTTCTAAAACAAAAAAGTCTTGAGCAGTTGCATCTTTACAGTGCATACGAATCACTTCTCCTATTTGACTGTTTTTCCAAATCGCTGTCTAGTGAGGAAGCAGGGGATAGCGGTAATGAGGTTAAAAGAACCAAGGCTGGCTTTGTGGAAGAAATATAAATGGATTCCAAATGTGAATAGCACAGATGCAAAAGTCACTCTGTGGTCAGCGTCTGTTACATCATTAAGAAAACGAATCTGTAGTAGTATAGGGCTTTGCTTTCCATCTTCAGTCAGTGACCTTTTCTTTACCAACCAGAGTGGCTGAGTGAGATTTCTTGAGACATTCAGAAACTCATTTTTTTAAATAAATTTCCCATCAACTTATGAGGCTTAAGAGGAGCATTACACATTCATCACGTTCCTCCTTTGTCTCTGTATCCTGGCAGAGGAATTTATGTTTGGTGATGTTGCATACAGCTGAACAGAGCAGAGCATTATGTTCATATTCAGTCACATCATTGTCTTTATGAGATCAAATACCTACCAAAAAAAAAAAAAAAAGTGGAAAGTAAAAGGAAAATCCTAGAAAAATAGTAATCTGATAACATATCTTGATTCTTCTATACTTTTTTTTTGTAACTGCCAATATCATGCCTATTTTATGCTTATATGTGCGTTTTATTTTCAAGAATGATATATAGTCAGCTGGTCTCTTTTATCTGTAAAATGTATAAGGCCAGATGACTTCAATGCTTGTCAAATATGTAATGTAACATACAACATGGCTGTTATTTAGATATCATTTCCTTACACATCTGAAAATCATCTGAAAATGGACATTGGGGGTATGTTTTTTCTGATACAAAACAGGAAGGGGAAAACGTGGCAATTATATTTGTCAAGCTCTCGTTCTTAATAAAAATCAGTTGGTTTTTTTTCATACCTGTGGGAAGGGGGAGGAAGAGCTTGGAGGGCTTATGATGAGTTGTGGCACAGTTGGTCCAATCTCCTGCTGAAAGCAGGGTCAGCCATAAGAGCAGACTGGGTTACTCAGAGCTTGAAAACTACCAAGGATAGAGGCAGCGCAGTCGCAGTTCAATCCTTTGGGAATTTCCTCTCCCTGCCCCCCTACCCCCCAATTTATTCCTCTCTAGCTCTCACACCACACCACCTCTGTGAAGAGGCTGGTTCCATCTCCCTGCTGCCCCCTCGCAGGGACCAGGAGGCTGCTGTTACGGCACTCTGAATTCCCATCTTCTCAGGCTGTAAATGATTACCAGGTTCTCAAGACTCACATGTACCTGGTGGCTGGGAAAAGGGTACAGTTTCAGATGTCTAGAAAATTTCAGATGACCTAGAATCTGCAAGCATAAAGATGAACCTTGGTAGAGGTATAAGGCTGCCTTTGATCATTTGCAAAACAACTAATTCATATAAAATATTGTTATTTTTAACACCTGATCACTATCAGTGTTGCAGCATATTGGGAGATCCCTGGCTTCAGAAATGACCGCTCAACTGTTACCTACAGACCATTCACTGTTTTCCATAGGTGACACACACTGTAAACCTTGAATAGCAATAGTCAAAGTTAATAACTCTGTGGAACAAGAAGAGTAATTATAATTTACAAAAGAGTAACTGAAAAATAAAATTTTCTGTAAATATTGAAAGACCTCTAGCTTTGCAGAACCTGTTCCTTGTTCTTTGAGAAATTCTTGTGGGAACTGGGAGTGTCTTGTTATAGTGATGTAATTATAGAGATAAGTTTTCACCATGTTAGGAAACAGGACTAAAGTAAAATGCTAAAAAGCTGTTTTTCAAAAAGAAAATACTAATCTACAAGTATAAATAGTTTGGCTAGCTATGCATTTAAAAATAATTATTCCTCTAGGGAGGGTGGGCTGCATGTGAAACATATGCAATGGTCCCTTAAGCCTTCTTGTGAAATCACGTAGAAGCAAGCAAGGTTCAATAAATCAACATTTCAAAGTGTCAGGGCCTTGCTGTATTCAGAAATGTCCAAGGCCATGCTCAGAGTTAAACTCCGCTTGTTCTGTGTTGGCTTAGAGTCAACTAGGTCTATAGATGCTTTATTTTGTTGAAGTGAGATCATAATTAAATTGGAGGAAAAGTTTCCTAAATCATTACTTCAGGTTTCAGAGGGAGGGAGGCTGGACCACAAAACCTCTAAGTGTCACTTGTAATGTGACTTATTTTATTGTATTATTAATTGTTATTCCTGGAAAGGTGGATTAAAGGCAACAGGTTGTCATTCTTTCGTGCAACAGGATGCCATTCTTCGATGCACCAACAGATTTCTCAATAGCTTCAAAGAGCCAATAACTCCTCGACATAAAATTTTTTAAATCTTAATGAAACAACTGTCTTCGATCGGCAACAGTGACTGAGTACAGAGAGTTTTTAAGAAAAAGCAACCCTCTCTCTTTCCAAATCCCTGCCAATTAACTTTATCTCTTGAACTAATTTTTCTCTTCCTCTGTCTGGAAACTGCTGCAAACTTCCATAATTTTCTGTGCACCTAGATCAAAAGGGATATATTGCATATGGGAAAGGGGATTAGCAGTGTATGAAAGCACTGGAAGTGAATAATTTTAGGTCAGATCTAATTGAATCTCCTACTGAAATATTGTTAGTTTTGATTAAGGTTTCTTTGACCAAAAAGCCTTGAAGAATTGCCAATAAGAAATGTATAATTTTCTACTGTGATTCTTTCTGTTACAGTATTCTTCACAGGAAATCCCTTTTCCTCTTGTCCAAAGATGCGGTGCTATGCATGTTTGGGATGTAATGAGTTTTGGAAATAGGAGGGGCATGTGCCAAAGAGAAGCTGTGCATGTGCATTTCAGGAGGAAAACGAATGCCTTCAGTTTCAATTTTTCTTTATGGCTGGTGTTAGCAATATAGACGCCTATTTATGGGTTGAGACCACCTCAGTCTAGTCTTTTAGCCTGTTCTGATGCATTTCTCAACAACTTCAGAGGAAGTAGCTTTGCTGACCTAGCACTTGCTGATAAAATTCACATTACTTTGTTATGTGTGGTCAAGAATTCCCAGCACTTTTCTTCCACAAAGGACTTGTGTTGCGTGTGTATTTAAGTAAGCTGCACAGCTCTTAACTTGTTTAAATCTAAGGATATTTCATCAGCAGTTGAGAAGAGATTCAGCATTAGTTTGAACACCTTGAGTAGATCCCAAGGCCATCTGAAAGAGGTGGTACTCATAGCTACACCATCTTGGGAAAAGAGGGCTGTCTTGCCAGCAAATTCAGCTTCAAAAGGGTGCAAGTGCCCAAGTCCTTTCTAGCCTGCGATTGTTTTCCCTCTACCATATGCTAAATTAAGGAAGTCCTGGGAAATGTAAGGCATTTTTTGCAGTGATACTGTCCTTTTGGGTTGGAACTCTATGGAGAGAAGACTGAAGGAAGAGTGGACTGTGCTCTGCAGAGTCTGAGCAATGATCGTAGAGCTTCATAGACAGTAAGTCTGAAAACAGGTTATGATGTAGTTCTAAGTGACTGCTAGTAAAGAGCAGTCTCATTTAATGGAGATTGTAAATGCCACAAGGTGATATCATTTCCATGTTTGATTACAAAAGCTTAAATGTATCTCTAAACTTTTCAGAAGTAAGTGATTGGCTGCAGTTCATAACGACACATATAAAAATGTTTTATTGGGTGTTGGAGAAATTTTAAGGCTTTGCCCAAGAAGAAAACGCCATGACTATTTACCATAATGATGGTATTTTTTTATTTGAAAACATTGCCAGTCATTTTCTTGCCAGTCCTGAAATGTTTGTTGCAAGCAATGAAATCCTCATCTTGTGTTTTGTCAGCCCACAGTATTTTGCAATGCAGCATGCTGTGGGTGATCATATAATTTGAAGTGTAAATTGTAAAAGGGAAATGCGTTAGCTTACCTGGGTTTCCTGCTGTTGTTGAAATAAGCAATAGAGCTGTGCATGTCACAGTTAATTTGCATAATAGAGGAATCGAAAATATATAGATTTGATTTTGTTCTGCTCACATTAACTTTAGTGACACAGCTTTGATTAACTTTAGTGAAAAGAGGCTGGATTCTTCATGGTCCATGATTTCTTAGCTCTCTACCTCTGAATAAATGTTTAGTATCAAAAACTGCTGATATACCAGGCAAAATTAAATGCTTCATCTTGAAATGCTTGCTAGTGATAACAGAAGTGTGCAGGCTGAAAAGGACCCGAATTGTTTCTTTCCCAATTCTTCTGTTCCCTCCTACCCAAGACTCTGGCAGTTTACAGCTTCCCGAGTTGGAATTTCTCCATCATGAGAAAATATCCTCAGTAATCCAAAGCGTGACGCGGGGTGGTTTTGCACACAAAAGGAAGCTATTCCTGCAGCAGAGCAGGAGGTGGGTGTTGTGGAGGGTGGTGTTTTCTTGGGAGCCATTGTTGAAACCTTTAAACCTGCGAGAGAAAGTGAGGAATTGTAGATACATCACTGATGCCCACCTCGTTGCCTCCAGAGAAATAGAAAACTTAGGTCAGTTTTAGCTCAGATGCCAGATGTTTGCTAGACTAGGCCCTTAATTTGTATGTTCCCTTTGCCTTCAGCATGATTCACTGTAGCTGGTAAAGATCTTGGACAATGGCGTTAAATCACTGACTCTGGATGAAACCTTTTAGTTCTAGTGCTGGTCATCATGTACAATCCTCTCCAGAGACTGAAGAGGCTCCCAGGTGAGATGTCTGTGTGTAGGCTCTGTGCTTTGAATTACACTGTAAAAAGGGCCCGCTATTTCTTACCTTCAATAAAGCTGTCTGTGCTCCCGAAGAATAGTTAAACAGAAGAAGAGTCGTAGAACCTAAGAGTAAATGCTAATACACCTTTAACATTAATAATTCACTGTATCATTCATAATTTAAAACTTAGTGAGAATTATTTTGCTTTATCTTGTATCACAAACCAGCTGAAAAGAAAACAAAGCAAGACTGATTATTCTCCATAGGCATGTACTTACATTGGTCTTCAGCTCAGTTTATTCAGCCTTTCAATTTTAATGCTTCGTTTAGTTGCAATGCTGAAATTGAATGTAATAAATTATTATTGTATTTTTTGGTAGTTGTATTTTGAAGTCAGCAAAAAGTAGTCTAGCTAATTTTTCTGTTGGAAGCAATGCCTAACAGCCATTCCCTATCCCTGTTTATGATATTCATGTTTTTATAGGTCTAAGCCATATCCCCACTCTTTTTTGGTGTGTTTTTTTTCAGGATGATTAAATAGTATTCAATATGGAAGCTATAACGTATTTTTGATGATCATCTCTTTCCTTCTCTGTGTGTTTCCTACTTCTGCTCCATTAATTTTAAAGTAGGGCAACTGGAAGTGTTTGGAGCATTCAAGACATGGTCACACTGTACGTTCATAACACTGCATCATGGTTACATTTTGCTTTTTACTTCTGTCCTAATAATTCCTAATGTTTGCTTCCTTTTTTAAGCTACTTTTGCAAACTGAGTTGATGTTTTCATAAAATGATCTTTTCTAACCCCAAGTACTTTTTCCTCAGTGGTGATAATTTTATATGGAAAATTAGGTTTGAGCTCACTGCCACTCCCCCCACCCCCACCCTGCCATGTGTATCACTTTATATGAATCTGAAAGCTACCTATGAAGGATACCACACAAGCAAACATACTTGCCTGTAATCAACATATTTTCTTGATGACTGGATACATATCCAATGATATTTAACTGATGTCCACATTAGAGAAGTGTCCTCTCTTGTTCTCACGATCTCCCCTTGTCCCCTTCTTTCCATAATGATTTCATTGAGGAAAACCATTAAGATAAGAGTCTGGTTAATCACTTTTTTTTATTTTTTACTGCACAAAGATTCTGTTTGGTTTGCTTAAGAGTGCAGGATCCTTTGTTTTACCCACAGCAGTAACTCAGCCCTACACCCTATTTTCATTATGGGGTAACATCTCAGTGTAAGTCGCAGAGGTTTCCTTTAAGACGTAACATTGCTTTGTTGTGAAAAAAACAAATGCTGCTGCTTTTCTCCCCTACCCTGCCTGTTTAATGTTCTCCACAGAGGTCTATATCACATCTTTCAAATGCGGATCAAGTTTTTGAACTCTCCTCTAAGTGTTTGGGTACTCAGATGTAGGTCAGGCACTACAAATAAATAAGATGCTGAATCTCTGCACTGGAGCTGCAGCTCCGAATCCCTTCTTCCTTCCCTCTGCATGGCCTGCCTGAAGTCACTGTATTTCTACATGTGTCTTACCCAGCCTCTGAAAAATAAAAGCATGAATCTCTTAAGACTTTCTCTTTTGAGAAGACACCATTTTTAAAATGGCCATAGAACTGCCGAAGAATCTCTTTCTTCTAATGTACCATGACTAATGAACTGCAATAGGTTTTCCTTATTATGTCACTGCTATTTTTGCCTCTAAAATACAGAAACTTCAATCACTGTGATTATAGGTAACAAGACAGGCTGACACTTAAACTGTTGAAATATGTATTTTTATTATAAATTCTATGAGTGCATTTGGAAATTATCATTTCTGTTTTCATGAGACTCTAAGGCTTTAAAATTGTATTATATAGAAATGAAAATAACTTGGGCAAGTACATTGAGATGCAAACCTCTCTGGGCTTCCAGTTTACAACTTTTACAATATTGATATTCTATTAGGAATAGAGGCATGAGAACAAAACCAAACTCCTATTTTTATAAATCTGTTTAAGAACATGTATTATCTTCTGTATTGGGCAATTTTCAATGGCCAGTGTAATTTCGTTCAGAGTCTAGCAATGATACACTAAATCTCACAAGGGACCTTCACTGCTTATGGTGGGAGAAACTAATGCTTGCATGAGAATTCAGCTCGTGTCCCACAAACTTGTTGCCAACACAAGAAGTATGGAATTAGCCATGAGCTATCAGCTAAAATCTGACATGCCATAAAATTTAAAGGCTCTTTTATTATCGCTTAACCATTCTCTTTGACCTCTCTAATGATGCATTTCTTCTGTGCGGGAATGTAGGAATCATGTAGTTTTTGGTAATATAGGAAGAGCGTTCCTTGTAGTTACCTGAGAATTGATAATGAGAACTTGATTTTCAGTCAGTGTTGCTAGTTCTGTTGATCATGAGGGAAGATGCATTTGATAGCAGCCAAGGGCTTCACCTTCAGTCTGGAATTTAAGGCATATTTTTCTCTAAAAGGTCTAAACCCTCTTTTGTTCCAGTAAGGATATCAATCCTCATTGCCTGCACAGCATTTCTTGATTTTAGGTAGGACAGCTTATGGGGGTGCACTAGGGCACAGCAGGCAAATGAATAGAAATTAAATTTATATGAGAATTTTTGAATGTTTAAAGGCAGAATTACTTTTTCAAATACTAAACAGGACCTCAGCTTTTAATTGTGTTTTTCAAGGTCTTCAATCTACAGACATGGCTGTTCTCATTAAAAATTTTCAAACCATTGAACATTAGTGTCTGAAATTAACAAAATGCAGCATTCATGGGTAGCTTAAACATTAGATGCTAAATTTTAGTTTAAAAATGCCCTTTGGAAATAAAATGATGCTCTTACATAACATTTACTTTTTTAGTATTTAAAATCCTTTATTTTTTTCATTTAGTGATAGTAAAGTAGACATCTCCTTTGAGTACTTGGAAAAGAGACTCTGCTAGCTATGATAATCTTTTTATTAAAACTTGGTCATTCTTAACTCAGAAAACTATTTTGGGCTCTTTTATTTTAGTGATTAAAAATACCTGGCATTTATCTCTTGAAGGTCAGTCAATAACTCTGTGCACGGGGTGCGCACGCGCACACACATTATAGCTGAAGACTTTCTCAAAAACCCTTTGAGTGGTCTCTGGATAAAGAACTTGACATTTTCCCAAACCTTCCTACATCTTTTGGAAGAATTTGAAAGCCCACCGAAGTACTGTGCTGAGATTTATCCAAAAGGAAGAGAGGATTATCCAAACTGCTGCACAAATAAGATTTTCTTTCCTTCTTATATAATGCAAGTATAAAGTGTAGATCTTTGAAAGGCCTATGTGTTCCCCTCTCAAGGAGGAGGGCAATGTTCATATCTGTCTATACTCTAGAACAGCCACTGTTTACACCTTTATTTCTGATTTCCAGATAGAAGAGATACCATCTCCTACTTTGCGAGGGCATCGTTTGCTCTTTAAATCCTCATCTGTTTTGGCTGGAGAAATCCAAAGAGCTCTTTGCAAGGAGAAATTACCAGTTTCTTTGTTGAGTAAAAGTGCATGCTGATGTAACTTTTACTTCCTTTTTTAAAATGTCCGCTCCAGTACTGGGAATCTTTGCAGTGATTTATTGTGAGGGTAATGTTCCACATTTAGTTGGAAAATAGGAAATTAATTGTGGTGTTAACCTGATTCTCAGTCTGCTTCTGATTTTCTTCACTGTTTTCATTAGCTTTTGCCATTAGCTATAGCATTTATCTTTGATCAGTGGCCATCCACCAGTCACTGTTCTCTGGACCATATGTTTAAATGTTGTCCTCACTTAGGGCATGTTTTTGGGGCTCTGCTGTGGTTAAGCTGCTTCTCAGAGGTCCCAGGAACAAATCTGTGGCTTAGAGTGCTCTGGAGTCCCAGTACCGTTAGTGTTCTTAGCCCACAAGCATGGAGGGGATTCAAGTGAGAAGATGGAAAGGTAAGCTGCTAATCCCCCAAAATGTTTGTCCCTTGCCTATGCTGGGGGTGTTAATCTCACTGGCTTTGTCAGGCTATGCCAAGGAAGGCTGCTGTGCATCTCAGCAGTCTGAGCTTTTACTGATTAAACTGGTGGGCTGGAGAAGCTGCCAGAGAATCTGAATAGTAACAAATGATAGCTGCAATTGCACATCTGGTAAATGGGATGCCTACTAGTTCCCAGCCTGCTGTAGGCTCTAAAACAGAACAAATGACTAGTTGTGGGGTTTTTCTTTGTATGTTGTCAACAAAGTTGCTGCTGTGTAGGCTGGCTGGCCTCTGTGTTACAGAGTGGAGTTAGTGGTGACAGAACCTAGGTACAGGATGGTATCCAGATTTTCCTGGTGCCCAAGAGGAATTTCCACCTCTTGCTGTAATCTTTGCTGCCAGGATTATGCTGCTGGTACTTGAGTTTCCTACTTTAAAGCTAGGATGAGAATCTATGAATGAGTGGCACTTCCAGTTCTGGTTGTGCATGGACACATACCAGTCACCTGAGAGATTGCAACCATTTCCTGCTGCGTTTCATTGCTGCTGACCTTATTTTTGTTGCCTAAAAGTAGAGGTGTTGTGTGTTGTGAAATGTGTCCCAAAAATCCATCTGCAGACAGACACTAAAACAACAGGGTGACCTGTTCAATTGGTAGAATTATTCTCTGTGAGCAGGTTACATGGGTGCTCTGAGATATGCACTAGCAGATATATAAGGCGTTGGCAAAAATATGTGTATTTCTTGAAACAAGTGCTTAGATACAGCCTTTTGCATGGCTACAGTTGCCGTTACCAGAAATGCTTACACTGATTTCTCCGTGCTTGGAAGAGAGTGTCTTCCTAGTCTGGGATGTCCTTCACCCCTCATATTGAGTGTGGCAAGACTGGGCTTCAGAATAAAGTGCTGAGTCCAGCTTTTTGAAATGGACTCAGAATGGATCAGAAAGATTAAGGTTATTTGGTTAGAGTTGTTGACAGCTGGTAGTTTTATGTTTACTTGGCTACTCTGCTGGGTTTAGGGTTATGATTTTTATTGTTATATCAGGGCACCTAGAAGCTGAGATGATCTTCCATGGTATGTAAATGAAAATAACTAAATAAAAAGTGTTTCACTATGTTATTTGGAGATTCATAAATAGACATTAATTGGAAAGTATAGGAAAACTTAGTTTGTTACTTACGTTATTTTATTGCTTTTGACAATGACAAGTTGTGTGTCTACCATAAATGTCCTTGGAGAAATAATAAATTGTTGTGCAGCAGCAGTATTAAAGTTTTCTTTTTTCTGGTATTTAAGTATGCAAAAGCCTCCCACACTTAGCCAACTGTGCTGCTTAGGTAAATTAAGGACTGACTAACATATATACATCAAACTCTGAAGCAAGACAAAAGAAAATTTGCTAGCAATCTCGCCTTGACATGGTTTACCTGCCAGAGAAAAAGCCTTTCCAAGTTGCATCCCACACAGAGACTTACTTTTCTTGTTAGAATTCTGTATGCATTGCAAGTAGAGCATTCAGTAATTGTGCTCCAGGATTTCAGCTTTATGTAGGTGTCAGACTGGTTTGTCATGGATTTTGTTTTTAACACTGGATGTATTTTGCAGGTTTTCACTTCCCATAAAAGCAACTCTTTCTCCTGCGCTGACACCCCCCACCTCCCCCACACCCCCATTGAATAGGGTCCAACAGTTATTGTTCTAGGTGGGACAAGAGGGGGTTTCGACCTAAAAAAAAAATGAGTGAACCACAACCCACAATAGTCTAGTGCACTCAAATACAGAGGAGGCTTGGATTGGATTCCCTATTCTCATCCATAGTTACTTTTCATTTCCAGTAGGAGAGATTGTGAGAGCCTACCCCTAAAATGCCTACTAGCCTTGTGCCTAGTAGCCAACTAGAATATGTGAGGCAGAGCAAATGGGAGCCAGAGAAGCCCTAGCTGGTAACACAGTGGAGCAGTTTATTCCTGCCCTCTTTGTGCCTAAACATATGAACCAGAGAAAGTTTCTGCATCTGGCATTTTACTTGAATAAAACTGTTCCAGCAAAACGTTTTAGCTGAATGATAGTTTTCTAATAGTGGTATCATTTAATCCTCGCTCACCTCTAGCCTTACACATTGCCAAGATGTTAACCGTAGTGTGGCACTGCACGTTGTAATATAAACCCACTTTCTTGTTGAAGTGCAGGGCTTTTCAGACCACTTTGTTTAAATGTTAGGGGTAGGCAGGCTTACTCTGTCAAATTTTGAACTCACTCTAATCACTGAGACTTTCAAGGACCTCTTGAAGCCCTCAGGACCAGGTGCTAACAGCAGAAATACTGGTTCAGTGCCTATTATGACAGTTGTATTTAAACCTTTGATGAAGGACACAATTTCACAGAATACTCAGGAACATTTGCTGTTCTTTTGATTCCTGCAGATTAGCATAAAACCACTGAGTCTTCTTCCATACTCTTCTGCTATGTATGTTGAGCACAGATTTAAAATACAGCTGCTCAAATCTCAGAACTTTTGCTTTATGAAAAATTCTGTATCTTTGATTGTGTTGGGGTGGACATCAAAACAAGCAACAATTGATTTTGAAACAGCTGAAGACAATTTTGAAAAAAAAAAAAGGAAAAAAAGATGATTTAATTAAAATATTCCATCACAGTAAAGTCTATATTTGTAAGAAAAGAAATATAAAGATGGGTATAAAATAATAGTTGACAACTGGAAGAAAAAAATTAAAAATAATAGAAAATGATTTCTTTGTAGCAATAAAGTACTCAAATGAAACCAGAATTTTTCAAATTGAAAAAACCTGGTTTGTAGGGTTAATTTTGTAATTAATATGAACTTAACAGCCACTTCAGGTTTGTCAGTATTATATTTTGTAACATGAAAACTAGACCAATGAAAAAGTTAAAACTAGACACCCTAGAAGACACCCAAACTTCACTGTCAGCAAAACTTATTCAAGTTTTCTGGATTCTCAGAACTCCCATTTTCCTGCAGACTACTTCTTTATGAATATTTATACAGATCCTGTCTGAACTTTAGATCGTTGCATGCATAACACAGAAATTATTTCTGTACTCTCACAGGTATTGTTAAAGAAGTAAACTGATATAGGCACACACATGAACCCTCTTCAGCATAGGGGTCTCTGCTTTGGAAAAAAGGGGAAATCTGTTCAGCTTGTCTTAATTTCTTACACATGTATATCATATTGATACATGTGATCTCACATAAATTTAGACTTCTGAGGGTACTCTTACATGAGGGCCATACTTAAGTGTTTTGGTTATTTATGCTTTGAAAGTTATCTTCACAGTTTATAGCTTATTTTTACCTAAACTGTTGCTCAAGGCTAGTTGTTTTGTTTTATGGAAGTCTTGAGAGGTGGTAACACAGCCCATTGCTCAGTGTACTTAGTGTGTGCGAGTAGCAGCATCTGCTCTTGGGAAGGCTATATATAATTTGCAATTTGATGTTACCATATGTGGAAAAAAGTTCAATATTCATACTTGTCTTTCTACTTGACTCACAGCCAGTCCTGGTCAAATACAAAAGCACTTGACAAATACTTGTGCTGGTAATACTTCTGTTTTCGGTCAGTAGAAGTACTTCACTGAGTGCCAGCTGAGTCCTCAATTTTATGAAAAGCTCTTGCTGAAAGCAACTGTGTTAGAAGTTTGTTGGGAGAGAACTATTAATTTATTATTATTATTATAATATTTGGTCATTTTAATACATTATGACTCAGCAACCAGGCAACACTTCAGTTGAAGCAGAATAATCCAGTACACAGCTGAAATAATCTCATTGAAAGGAGTCAAGTAATTTATGTTGTGTTCTGAGCTGAAAGAAACTAGGATAGGCTCCCAAATGACTCAGGTACTCCAAATGCACCGTAAAGTAATGTCACGATGACAATTTCCACCAGGTGTATTTATTTAAAAGCAGAACAAAGATTGTGCTTGGTTTCATCAGATCTCTGTCTTGCCCAGTATCCTGTTTCTGGCAGTAGCCAAAGTGAATGGCCGTGAGAAAAATATGCATCAGAGCAAACATCTTGTGATAGCTCCCTAAATATTTTCTCAATCTCCAACACTTTTCATTGGAAGAATTTTCGAAGCAAGGGGTGGTGACATCGTAGTCGATAGTCCTAGAAGAGGGCTTTTTCGTGAGCCTGTCCCGTTTTCCCTTGAGCCCAAGTACTTTCTCGGCATCTTTATCTTCTGCGGTAAGGGCTTGCAGAATCAAAACACATGCGGACTTTCTGTTTGGCTTTTCCTGCTGATTTTTGTCCAGAGTTCCTTAACTCTTTTTTTGACGGACAATCATCTCCTCTACACTGCTAATGATCTCACAGACTTCTTTTCAGCTCTACTGTTTGTCCATTCCACTCTGACAGGTTCAGCAGCTGTTCCTAACTTTACCCGTCCCTGTCACGCTTTCCTGAACTGTTTCCAGATCTTCCGTATAATTTCTGAGGTGGTATTGGGGGAGTGAGAGGAGACCACAATGGCACACAATAATATACAATTATGTAATGTAATTTTTCATTTTAGCTTCCAGACCTGATTTCTGAGTGGGCATGTTTAACTCTGCAGCCCTCGAATGAAGTTTGTTCGTGTACATGAACTTTGGGCTGTTTTCCTGCATGTGTCTCAGTTTTCCTGCATTTTTTCACTCACCATTTGAATTCCTAGTGGCCTTAATGTAGCTCTTCAGTCAGCACTCAACTTAAAGACGAGCAAATATGATCTTTTCATCTTACTTTTTCATTTTTGAGGCTGAGTCAAAGGCCCTGTATATCACAGTGGAGCATGTCCAAAAGACTGAGTTAGAGGGTAATAACAGCCCTAACCCTGAAATCCATGCTTTTAGTGGTTTGTCAAATGCAGTCTTACACCCATATAACACTTACGCTGGACCTACTCTACAGCTTGTTTCTCATATGTGTCAGAAAAGGTTTTCCTGAATGCATTTATTTTTATGAGCACCTAGAAATGCATTTCCTTAAGTGCGTCCTAAACATGAACATCTGTGGAATAAACCATCATCTCTCTCTCTCTTTTTTTTTTTTTTACTCTTGTGTACCTTTATATTGGCTAGGCTTTTGGGAGATCTCTGCAGTTCTGTTATGCTGTCCTCCTCTATCTTCTTTCTGCTCTGAATTAAGAAAGTAGCAAACTGTTGTGTTGTTTCCAGGCAGGTGGGACTCTATGACCCACCTCTGCTTTACAGATTTAAAGACACGTTCTTCAGCTCTGAGCACATTCTTTAAAGAAAAATCAAAACGCTAGTGTTTTATTAATGACATCTTCCTACTTTGCCTGGGTAGGCTGGTCTTTTAAAGCACTAGATTAGCACTCAGCAGCTTATTTTCTGGAGACTGAACTCACTTCAAGTCTCTCAGAAACAGTCATTTGTCAATGATTTGTATTTAATTTCTGACTCTTTGCATATCAGCTTTTCTGACTCAAGTGAAAGTAGGAAGCACTGGTTGTCATACCTAAAAGCCACATCTCAGGGAAAATCTCCCACTGGAATTCTAGAACAAAGGATTTCTAGGAAAGGCAGCTATGCCCTGGGGTGACTGAGTGCTCATACACTGCTACCCACCCCCTGCCCCAAATTATAAATGAACATTCTGGTTCTTTAGTCTAGAACAGAATCTTCTATACTTTACATTTAATTTTAATCTATTAATGGCATTTCCATAGCAGAACGTCAGGCTTCATTTCCATTGTCTAATTAGAGTTATTG
The DNA here is from genome assembly GCA_035590275.1 of Ibycter americanus. Lineage (NCBI taxonomy): Eukaryota > Metazoa > Chordata > Aves > Falconiformes > Falconidae > Ibycter > Ibycter americanus. The sequence continues at coordinate 7,038,935 of JAVJGI010000037.1, read as the reverse complement.
AAGACCAAAGCTTTTTCTGTGTCCAAGTTGCTATGTGAAAATCTTACCCTGAACATGACGGTACAGGTACGTGCAGGCGCAATGACTGCATATGTAAGCTGCACATGGAGTCACATGCAGGCTTCGGGAGACAGGGTCTTGAATATTGTAACACTAGACATTTTGTTTATCTCATTCAACACGGTAGACACTGAATTCGCACCTTTTAACTGTTATAATGCTGAAAAAATGGGGTATAATTTGAGTAAGGTTGACTCTTAAGAACATTGGTATAAGGATTCTAACACTTAGAGACGCAAAACAGAAACAGAATGTCATTGATGATATTCCTTTTTTAATGCACTTTGTTGGCTAAGGTCTCATTTTGGGGGAAAGCAGGCCTGTTTCCTTCAGGAAGCATCTTCTGTCTTGTGGGGTGGGAGTTAGCAATTGCTGTTACAGCCCAGATAAAGTCTGCCATTTAACATGCTCCGCGAAGACAACAAATCTTAGCCCTACCTTTGTGCAATTACAACTTCAGAAAGGCAGCTTTGTCCTTGAATTGATGCAGATGGCAGGAGTCATCTGCATCAAACAGCTCAGTTGCTTGCTTTCTTTTGCCAAGGTAAGAGTCAGACAAGCAATATCTAAATTCTGTGTGAATTACTGTGATCTTGATTAAAGTCTCAGCTGTGGAAAGGGAAGCCAGTAGGCAATACTCATTTTAAAATGGTTCTGCTTCAGCTGTTTCCCAGGTCGGTTAGAGAATGCTCAGTGCCTTGTCACTTGGCCCCCACTGCTTCCTAAAATGCTTACAACCAAGAATGTTTCACCATAAAGGACCAATTCTTAAATTAAGTGTAGGTTAAGTAGTTCTTACATGCATCCCCCTTGAATTTAGAAAACTTCTTAGCAGGATTTCACTTGCAGTGGGTGTATCAGCTTTGATGAATTCTGGTTATATTGCAGCAGCAGAAAGTGAGCTTGAAGGTCAGCCGTAGCTTTGTTTCCAGAAGAGATCTAGTGAAGCATCTTGTACACGTCTCTAGTATGTATTCTGGATGGTAACTTGCTGACTTTTCTCACAAAATTTCAGCATCTAGCCAGTTGTTCAGACTCCCTGTGTACTCCAGGGTAATTCAGTGCATCCACCTTGGGTGGCTCTCTATTGACTGGGGCTGACCAGCATTACTTTTAGTTCATTAGATTAGATTTGCCTTGTCATAGACCAAACTTTTGGTACTTGTTCTGATGACAACAAGGGGAGAGAAGCTATATTCCTTAGTTCAGCAGCAGTGCGTAGGAGTGCTGGTCGGAACCTAACAACTACAGGTCAAAGTTTGTGGTTTTGTGGAGGTGCTTTTGTTACTTTTATTTTTTCCTTTGCTGATACAAATCATTCAGCTGATAAGAGTTAGGACTACTCATGTGACTCATGTCTGTGGACACAAGGCTGAGTTGCCGGTCAGTTTGCTTTGCGTGTATCTGTGTGATAATGGTCTGTCATGCTTAGACAATCAAAACCAGGATCCTACAAATAGGAGTTTATAAATGATCTGATTTATACATGATACTAATAAACCCATCTTCATGGATGGACTTTAACTTTTACTTTAAACATCTAGAGGGGAGTCTCTCCTGAAACAGAGTGTTTGATATGCAGTTATGATTTGGGAATGCTTTCACTTCCTCTAGAACATTCTCTTGGTTTGAGAGCTGAAACACAGAGGCTGACAAGTGCTGACCCACAAAGGGAAGTTAGACAAAAGACCCCTAATGATTCAATTGCTTTGTTGTAGGTTAAGAGTAATTAAAGTTCTGTCAAATGTTGTATAAGGTTATATTCAAGAATATTTCTTTCTTTAAGAAGCATTGCCCCCATTAGGAGATATATGTATTGGTCTCCTCTATGTAGCCTGTTATGCTTCAGCATTCTTTGAGCAAGAGCTTACAGTACACATATTTATTTTACTTTTTCTTACTGTAGCTGACATGAATATTGACTTAATCCAGCAATTTGTAAGATTTTAAGGCACAGAAACCCACTGAATCAATGACTTCGTATGCATATCACAGCATCAACCCTACAAAAATAAAATGTAAACTTCTAGAATCTGACTGATTAAAATCAATTTTAACACTGAGAAGAGAGTCAACTTTTCTTCTCTGGAAACAATCTCACTAAATTTGGAACACTTCTACTTGAAAATAAAAATCAGAGAAAGGATCATCTTAAAATCCCATCTAATACCCTGTGTATGAAATCAGTTTAGCTCAATCTAACATGATTTTATAATAGTATTGCAATCAGATGCAGCACTCCGAATTGGGTTGGAATTGTATAGTTTTCATATACATCAGTAAATGCTTTGGTGGTCACATCACAGTTTCTTGTTGATTTTGGTGTGAAGGTGGTTAGCCATATGCCTTCAGCACTCCATTAAATAAAAAAAAAAACAACAAAAAAAAAACCCAAAAACCCAAAAACCACACAGAAAAAACCCAAACCCCAACCCAAAACCCAAACCCAAACCAAAACAAAAAAAAACCCACATCCCAGCTCCTCCCCCCTCAAAACCTTAGAATCTCTGCTGCAGTCATTGGATCTCACCACTGGAGTGACGGCAGTTTTCACGGTGGGCTCAAGCTAGGGGATTTTGCGTACAGCACAGAATAGAAAAGTTCCTATGTCCCTTGGGTCCAGCGTAGTGCTACAACAGTTGGGTAATCTTTTGCCTGTCCTCTGATGTTTTCATCAGGCACCAATTAGGCAATTTGGTAGTAAAACATAAATGTTTATAAAGCACTTTACATAGCAGCATATGTCATCATTTATCAAAGCCATAGTTAAGCTATGTTTTGTGTGAAGCTACAAAAAACTGGTTAAAAAAAAAATTTGCTTTATGGTCATCTGCTTATATTCAGTAATGACGTGGAAATATAGTAGTATACTTTATTAGGCTTTGGCCTGAAAACTTGTGCTGCTGTATTCCTCCTTTGTTATTTATTTAATCCACTATTTTTTCTTGATCCATTTGTGCATTGGCAATGGTATCTTTCAGATTTGTTGGAAACGTTTTTCCAGTCATGCAGCACAGAAATGGCTGCAGAAGATGATAGCTGACATCTACCATCTCCTGGTGAACTCCTCACGGTCTCAGCTGAATTATATTCTCTGCAGTAAAATGTTATCTCAGCATCCACAACCATTCAATAACTAATCAAAAGGAGCCCCTCAAAACTGAAATCTTGGGGTTCATGACAGACATGCTTGTGTCTTGCATATCATCTTTTTGTTTGAATGTGCATCTCAGATGAACACGGGTGCTACACTTGTCTTCTGGTTATGTGGCAGAGATGTGTGGCTCCAGTAGAATTAACACTAGGGCCATTGGACTCCATTAGTGACTACAACTCTGCTTTGCTGTATTCAGTTAGAGGCTTATCTATTCAGTGGTAACCATCACAAAACTTTAAAATGACGAGAGAACCACTTTTTGTGGTTTCACAGGGTTTGGTCCAGACAAAACCACATGGTTGCTTTCTTCTACCAAATTAATTTTTGTGTATGCTGTAGTGATATTAACTACCACCATTTTAAACCTAACAGGTTGGCAGATGAAGTATTTCTTAACATTTAACTAGGTCAGTGGACCTAGTTAAATAAAATACCTTGGCAATTAAATTGTCAGAGCTACAACTTGTTCCACAATGTAGAAACAACTGAAGGGGCATTTGAACAGTGATTTTGCTGGTGGAACTGATTTAATTGTTGGAATCTATTTGCTACATTGATTTGTCAAGAACACCCAGGCTTGGGCTGGTGACTCTATAATTTAATACAGTGTTATGGGCAGTGACATTACTGTACAGAATCTAATAAGGTTTTTCCTATGCCACTCGTGTGTGTAAGGTTTTAATGTTAGAAAATATGCTGCTTGTGTTTATTAACAGTATTTTTAAGTTTGCATAGTGGCAAAACTGATCTGTGCGAGTAGGAGGAGGTTTTGTTCTTTATACAGGTCTGCGTCAGTACAACTCTGGAAGGAGAAGTGTGTCCCTAAGAACAGGCTTTATTGATGGATCGAGGATGATGAAAGAAGAGATTGTTGTGGCTCTTTCCAGGGCTGATTTAAGTATGAATACAGAGTGTGCTATGAGTAGTCTGTTCAGACTCCATGTCATTGTTCTGTGAGAAGCTGCCCTTTGTAGGTCCCAAATTCTACTGCTTTCAGCACGGATATGAGAAGGGTGTCAGATGGAGCAGCAGGGTTGGATAAAGCAGTGACAAGAAACACAGGACTGAACAATTGCCTGGGGAAATGACTCCAGACCTCTTTGTGAACCAAGAAGAGTCAAAAGTTTGTGTATGACAGAATCAGGAGAACAGGGTTTAGACCACAAAACTCTTCCATAAAAAAAACCAACACACCAAACACAAAACCAAACCAAAAAAACCCACAACAGAGTATTTCTTATTTTAGCAATTTTTGAAGATAAATCATCCCATTACAAAGGAAACCACTTTTGAAAAATAATAATTGCTGTGTTAAAATACCTCCTAAAAAAAAAAATCTTGAGTAAAACATTTGCCGTCTTTCATAGTGCATTACTTTTCCTCGTCTAGAACATTGGCTTCCTTGTAGTAAAAGATGCTAATTTCTGCAGCCTTTCAGAGCATTTACTTCAGCAAAATGAGTTTGCTTCTAAATGTCAAAGTTTTCTTGCACTTTCAGCATCCAGATAACTTAGTGATGTTACAGCCCTGAGAGAGAATGATGCCAGTGGAAAGATGTTGTGGTTTAACCCCAGCCAGCAGCTAAGTACCACACAACCGCTCACCCAGTCCCCCTCAGTAGGAAGGGGAGGAGAATCGGGAAAAGGTAAAACTTGTGGGTGGAGATAAGAACAATTTAATAACCAAAATAAAATATAATAAGAATAACAATAGCAACAACTGTAATGAAAAGGAGAGGGAACAGGAAAGGAATAAAACCCAAAAGGAAAAAAAAAACAAGTGATGCACAACAGAGTTGCTCACCACCCTCTGTCCCATGCCCAGCCAGTCCCTGAGCAGCCATTGGCCTCTCCTGGCTGGGTACCCCCAGTTTATATACTGGGCATGATGTCTATGGTATGGAATATCCCTTTGGCTAGTTTGGGTCAGAGTCCTGGCTATGTCCCCTCCCGGCTAGTTGCACACCTGCTCACTGGCAGAGCAGGGGAAATGGAAAAGTCCTTGACTAAGGGCAAGCACTACTTGGCAACAAGTAAATCATCAGTGTGTTATCAGCATCATTCTCACACTAAATCCAAACCACAGCATTGTACCAGCTACTAGGAAGGAAACTCTATCCCAGCTGAAACCAGGAGAAAAGAAAATTGATAAAACAAAGGATATTTAAAAGCAAACTATGCATCCTCAAGGGAAGAAAAATACTTGAAAAAAGGCCAGTGCATAAATTTAGGCAGAGCTCCCTTGCACTCATGCTACCTACTCAATTAGTGTGCTAGGTAATTTCTATCATATGTTACAAAAAGAAATGTCCTCATCAGTTCATGTATAACATCTGTTTGTTTTAAGAATCACCTGCATTTCTTTTCATGAGAATACTTGAACTTTGAGTCCGAGAATAAATATTTTATTGGAATTGATAGAGGAAAGGAAAAGAAAAATTGCCAAGTTTTTCCTTTGAAGCTGCATTATTATTTCATCTAAGGCTTTAGTTGTTTTGGCTTATTGTAGAAGTTTTCTGTTTTGGGAAATAGGTTTTAAGGTGTTTTTTTTTAATATAATTTAGAATTTCATGAAGAATGTGTTATCAGATATCTGGAAAGGAGCTGAATTTTTCAGTGAATATGGTGCTTTTGGAAGGAAAACAGAACAGCTGTATCGTGAATAGTGTCAGACTTCCCTGTATCTCGCCTATTTTCCTGCTAAAATCTCCAGTTCCTTTTAGGAATAATGACTTCTACCAGGCAGTAAAGATATTTAAGTCTTTGTACCTTTCCAGATCAGTCTCCATAGGTGATGATGGGTGAGATGCTAAATTTTATAAGATAAATTCTTGCCCATGGAGACTGATACTAAAACCTACTACTTTGTTTCAGAGCAATGAAGAGTCATCAAATTATCCTTTTAGATACATCTAGCCTAAAGATGGTCCCAATTCATTTACTACTAGAAAAGCTTAACATGAAATGTGAGTTTTTCATATGTTACTGATCTTGTATCCCAAGACAGAATTGACTGTATGCCATAAGTGCCTGAAATATTTTCAAGAATACTTCTACCAGTACGAGCCAGGTTTCTAAGAAGGGTCATTCATAAATATTTAACCGGCTTTGCATTCTAGAGAAACAATATCTAAGTGACGGAAACACATATTACTCTGTAATTGCTATCCAGCAGAGAATAATATGATTAAAGAATAATTTAATCAGGTGTTAGAAAGGAAGGTTGGGGATCATTCACCCCAAAGCCATTGCTCCCCCATTGCTGCTGGTCTCAGCCAGCAGGCAGTCACGAGCCCTCCTGTTTAGTCCTTTGTATCGCAGTGGTTTGGATGTAGTTTCAGGCACAAGCTCCAGTGCATGCGTTTCGTACCAAGGAATGCCTGCAAGGCACTCGGGGCAAGGGGGAGAGGGTTTTATCTCTGAGGCGATTTACTATCCATTTAAATGTGTGAGGTGACTCTCAGTCCAGCAAAACGTCATTCCTGTATTTGAGGAATCTGACTGCTATTTTGTTTAGGAAAGCTGACAACTGGGTCTCCCCTGGAAAAGGGAGGCATGGAATGAGTTTAGGAGAGGAGAGGCTGAATCTCTGAGATGCTGCTAAACCTGCAAAGGCAGCACCAAGGTAGAGTTGCTCTGAATGTCCCGAGGTTTGATGGTTTGCCCAAGGAGAGCCTCTGGAGCTGTTTTCTGTGGGAAACTCTCCTACAGGTGACTTTCCTAAGGCAGAGGCCTGAGTAATTCTCTCTTGGGCATTTCATTAGGCAGGCACGGGTCACTGAGAGCTGAAACCCATGCTGCCACCTCGCAATGGCCAACGAGGTGAGACAGAGCGCTCCCTTTCCTGCTAGGGGCTTGTTTTGGTTTAACCTCTGTGGTTTTTATTAATGTTTTTAATCATGTTGTCTGATTCAGGTGGTTTATTTGTTTTTCATTGTAACTAGTCTCAAATAAGAGTTCTTTTAAAAAGCTGGATAATGGGGCATTCCTTACGTACAAAATGGAGGCATTAACCAGCCCCTGACAGTCCTGCAAATCTCTGCCTACCCCAGAGGGATCAGGTGATGAACTTAGCTCTTTGGAAGTAAGTTTATGCAAAATTCTATCACCTTTAATTCGTGTTGTCACATTAACGTTTAGCTCCCCTGTGAGGTAGGTAGTTATCCAAAAGCATGCTACCTAACGGATCCTTAGCTGAGTGAGTTTACCTTAGTGGACCTTTAGAAAAGTTCTGGGAAGAAGGAGTTGAATACCAGTGCTGACATCTGACTCTCTGAAATCCTGCTCCAGATAACGATTTCCTGTACTTGAGTTGCATTTTTTGGAGCAATGACAGAAAAGGATGTTAGTTCTATCCTTCCCTGCGAGACTCTGCATATGACTCAGCAGAGTAAGGAAGAGCTGGGGAGCAGGTTTGTACAGGAGAACTAGTATCTGCAGGTGTTAAAATTTACAGTCCTGATTTAAGGGTTCTTCATGGGAGTTTTAAGGTCTAAAGTGTGCTATTAATAGGATAAAGTATGTATAAATGTAGTTTGCCATTTGTCAAATGGCAAATGTCTCTCCAGTTTCTTGATCCTTCAGCATTAATAAGATAACACAGTTACTGACCAAATATCTTTTAATTTCTGGCTATTTTTGAACAATATTAAGGCATCTAGCAAAGAAGTAGAGGCTTAAAAAGCCTTCTTCCCAGAAGAAGCAGGCTGTATTGCTGAATAGAATGTACACAGTATATACTTCTGGATTTTAAAAAAGTTTGGGGTTTGGAGGGTTGGGGATCTTTTTGGTTTCTTTTTTTTTTTTTTTTCTTTTTTGAAAACAAATCCTCTTTTTGGGGTAAATGAGAACAAGCAAGTCTTCACCACTTCCACATTAGCACATGCATTTTGAAGAAGAGCGATTTATTTTGCAAGCAAACAAGTTGGATAACCATCTTTGGTACGGAGTTTGCATTGTTCTCATAGTCCATTCTTTTCACACAGAGCAGACCTAGCTATTATTCCTTGGTTGTGTATCTCTATTTGAAAAACATTCCTAAGGATGATGCCTTACACAGGTTCACTAAGCCTGATGACAGCCTGTTTATAGTCACCCAAAACTTCCCAGCCTCTGTTCTGCCCTGGCTTACGCACGGTACTCAGTGGAGTAGCACCTGGTGCATCGCTCATGGCTCTTGGCAGCCTTGCTCTCTCTTTGTGCTTAATGGGAATGTTGACGTTTGCTGACGGTCCAGTAGTGAAACCAGGTGGAGGAAAGCCTTGTGGTGTCTTAGTGCCAGGCTCAGCTCTGGTACAGAAGCTTAAACATGTCTGTAGCAAAGCTAGGGGGAGCACAGTAATACCGTCCCCAGTATATCCTGCAGGTATGGCTGGGCTTTTATTTCTCAGAGGACAGGGAGGTGGTCACTAGTGTATTTGCCCTGCAGCCCCCTGCTCAGTGCAAGGACTGGCTGGCTAATAGCCTTTTCTCTGCGCCCTGGAGCCCCCCAGAAGAGGACAGGGAAGCCAGCCCTGCTCTGGCCTTGCTGTGTAAGGGGAGGGGCCGATGCGGCAAGATAAAGAGATGATCCCAAATCTAGGCAGCTGCAGGAGGCAGGATACTTGTTTGCCCTGGGCAAAACTGGGTATATTTAGAGCTGTGATGTACCCAGAAAGAAGTACTTCGTTTTTCACATTTCATTTCTCTGAGCATTGCTGTGAATTCCTTGTCTAGATGCAGATTATCTGAGGAGGAGAGTTTTATTTCGGTGAAGCAGTGAATAAGACAAGGTAACTGCTAGGGCTCTGCTCTTTTAGGGGTGAAGAGTCTGTTCATGTTTAAAACAGGGACTATCCTCATACCTGCATGTAGAATAACTGTGGAGTTAGAGATGGAGTAAAGCTGAAGTAGAAATGCTAGGGTTTTTTTTTTTAAATAATGCTCCCTGGGGGACAGAGAGCATCCACATAAGAGAACCCAAATACTTTGGTAAGAATTCTGTTGTTGTAAACCTACTGAATATTGTCCTCAAAGCCCCGAAAACTTTGCGTTGTGTTAGTGCAGATGCAGATGTGTTCCGGACTGGTTGATATTGTATCAGATGTGGGTTTTTTCAGCTTACGGTGTTTTGAATGAGATCTTGGGAGCCCCCGGGTTTAAGCAGGTTGCAGGTATCACCATATATTACGTGATACAAAGTTTCATTGAATCCAATAAAAACTTCTCTGCCTGTTTTAGGAAGAGAATTTCATAATGTGGCAGCATGTATTCAATTATTTAGACTTGAAGCATCTAATTTCTAAAGTTAAGTCTTTAGAAATCTTGATTACAAGTGTCAACAATCATTCTGGATATAAGAATCTTGACTATTTAAACTTCTTTCATCCTAGACTATTTTATATTGTTTTTCTAACTATGCTACAGTTCAGTAAGTCCTGCGAGCGCTATGCCGTAGCGCTCTAATTGCATGGCTTCTACAGATACCGTATCAGCCCATCAGTATTAATGCGGCAGAAAGCGAGTACCCTTGTGTCTCTACAAAGCCAATTTAAAATATTTCTAGAATATACTTTTGAATTACTTTTTCCTTCATCTTATTTTAGATAACACTTTGATTTAAATAAAACTGCCTGTGGGGCATTGTAGATTGATCAAAAAGTGCTGTATTGTTCTATAAGTTTGAATTCTTGGTACTGCAATAGATCATTTTCTGCCTACCTCATTTGCATTTTTCAAGTTCTTAATTTAGTTCCAGCATGGGATTCTCTCAACTGGTGGAGGCAGAGATGTGAGGTAAAGTGTGGAGGAGCAATGTTTATTGAAGAGGTACATATAGCAGAAAGGATTTTGGCTGAAATATGGAATAAGAAGCTTTTTAAGAATGAAGCAAAGGATTTCAATTTTCTTCCAATCTATATGAATTGACAGAAATGTAAAATGAGGGCTGGAGTCTGGGCAGGAAGGAAGATTACAGCATGCACTATGTGTCAGGTGCATGTTTATTAGTAAGAATTTGACCTGTAATACTCAGATGAAAGCACCCATTTCTCTGTGCCAGTAACTTCAGATAAATGCTAATCTTTAGCCTATGCCCTTGAAAGAACTCGCAGGGAAGCTTTCTTTCAGGGTTTTACTGCTCTTCGTGTAGCTTTGGTTTCGAAATGGGGTACAAAATTTTTCTTTGCTTGTAATTATAGAAAGTAGTTGACTGCTTTTCTTCAGTAAAACAGAACAATGGTGTTCTTTAAATAGGTACATTTATTGAAGAACTAATATATTAAGCAAACTGAAGATTTACCTTTTTCTCCTGCCCTCTAATAGATACATATAGCTTTACTGTCCTATAATTATGGCTTCTCTCTTTTGGCATACAAAATGTTGGCAAGTGTTTTCGTTTGTTCTTTTGTGTTGAAATGTAGAACCTGGGACATTGTCTTCTTCCTATGAGTATACGGCATGATTTGATTTCTGGGCATCTTTACTCTTCTTCTGGCTTGTTATTGTCTCTGTAAAATCAGTGAATAACTTTAAAATTTTCTCTAAGAATTGGATGAAAGGAAAGATTTCTTAATTTTGACGTGTAATTTTTTTGAATACTTTTTTTTGAAGATTAAAAAAATAATAAAAATCCAGAGTTGTTCCTGGGAAGATGTTTTTTGGATGTAAGCCTCTAGCTTGTAATCAGTTATGCACAAATATAACTTCATGAATCTAGGTCAACTTGCATGTAGTTGTCTGATTGGACTTGCAAATTGCTGCCAAAATCTTTAACCTAGAATACAAGGAAACCACACACCAAATGAAACCTGATGAGAGCCTAATATTTCTTCTCTATTAAGCCCTGAAAAACATTCAGTAGAGGTCATGTGGCATAATCTCCAATTGAAGCAATAGAAACAGGTACGAAGTTTGCAGAATCTACTTGGCAAACTGAGATTTAAACATGTTTTATTCATTGGCAAGAAGCCACAGGTCTGTCTTAATTGATGTTCAGGGAAATAAAGATTTTTAGTGGGGCTGGGCGGCGGAAGGCACTATTTACATATCACAGTTGCAGTGCTCTGGCAATAGCATGTAGCTACTGGCTACCAAATTTCTATGTTATGAACTATCAAAATTCTTCAGTTTTGATGAGAATGATGAACCCAGCAACCACTCCCAAATCTATGAGAATGCAAGCCTTCTGAACATAAGCAGGCAAGGACTAATTTTAGCCATGGAAGGACTGATATGCAGAAAGCAATTGTATCCATTATTATTAGATTATTATACTAGAAAGACCTGTGTCCCGTTGCATGAATGGGAAAGAATTAATGATTTGTAATACAATTTGGCAATGTGTAGCTATCAGCCTGTAATTTCAAAAGTGCCTGCTGTCTTTGTGTGATGGCTGATAGGTTTTGGCTATGAAATGTGAGATCCTAGAGGTCTGAATTTTTTTAAGCATGTGAAACAACAATAACTAAGTTGCTGGTAGCTGCATTACTTAGTTCTGCTGAAAAATATACATTTATCTCTGATATTAAAATGTCCTAAAGTGGACATAGTTCATTCTACCATTCCCCACAAATGTAACAGCTAAATTTTTGATATCTTCAATGCACAAACTACTGAGGAGCTGAAAAATGCAGAATCCATCTTAGAAAATGATGAGAAATGTGTGTTTTGCTGCATGTCGTAGGTCAATTTAGATAGTTTTAGTTCTTAGATGAGACGTATTGATTTTCATGCTTTTCCCATTAGTTAGAATGGCATATACAGGATACCAAATGTGAATAGTAGCTTAGGGTTCATATATCACAGCCCCAATGCCAACAAAGACCTTTTTAACTCTCAGAAATAATGGAAACAAAATTTAATAAAGGCCAATATTCAAATGCCAGCTTAATTGAGAAGCACACACAAAAAAAGATTGCTTTTTCGGTAATTTTTAATATTTCTTTATTGAAGATGTGCCTGAGTGCAGTTGCTTTGATAGTTTGAGTAGCTTGGATCTGTTACAATTCTGTTGTCTGTAAATCATGTATTAGGCACACTAATTTTTTTCTTTTTTTGTGTGTGTGTGGGGTTTTTTTTTTCCTCCCCTCTGGGCCCTGCAAACAAACCAGCTTAGACTTCTTCTACTTTAAGGGTATTCTTCTGCAGCTGATCACACAGATAAAGTGGCATGCTGTTTGTCCAACGAGTCTGATGAGCTAAAGCCTGTCTTGCCTTCTAGCTCAACCTATCTCAGCAAGAATTTCCTTCAGACTTTGTACAAGAGACAGGTGCACAAGGTTGGGACATTTTAGATGAGCTGTCTGACAGAACTGGAAAAATCTAGGAAATACAATTTTTTTTAGACCAAGATATTATCTTGTGGACTAGTATGGATAAGAGGAACTGCTGGCTTTCAGCAGCTTCCTTTGTTAACATATATACTTTAGCTTTTAAAAAAAGTATGTGCAAAAAGGTAAGTATTTAAAGGCAAATGCAAAATTTTGTCAATAGATCCATTGAAATATAAGCTTTGTTCTGTTATTTTATTTCCCTATTTTGTGTGTGTATATGTATTCATATATATGTATTAAAAATACACACATACGATTCTATATATGGTTATACTTTTTAAAACTCTTGCTGATTATCTCTCACTCATCTGTTTGCTTTTATGCATCTTGTTACTCAATATTGTAACTCCAAGAGATGTGAGAACAAACCATCTGAAAGATAGGCCAAGAGGTGAATGTGTGATGGGGAGCAGCTGGTTCACTGCATCTTCTAGAGTGAGACTATTTTGACTCTTGGGAAAATGAGGGCAATAAAATCCCGGTATTTCCAAGAGGGTGCTGTTCTTACCACGTTGGTTTCAAAGGACAGACAAAGAAATGAAGAGGCTGCGCGTAGGGATTAGAAGGAGCAGACAGTGGCTCTTTTCTGTAATTCGCTGCCTGCACGGGTGTGGAAGAGCAGGTGGGCAGGTGCCGTGTGGGCGCTGTGATTTACAGGAACAAAGCAGTTGTCCCTAGTGAAACAGCATCAGAGACATGCAAGCCTGGTCCCTGTTCTTTTGGTGTCTGTAGTTGCTAATATTCCTTGGATCATGTACTCGGTATTTTATTATTTTTTTTAGAAGATAAGTGTTTTCTGAAGATTGCAGACTCTTGCTTATGTAAGTATGCTGTAGGGTCAGGATTAGGCATAAGGGTAATAAAGTAAAATAAAAACTATAAAGGCTGACTGCTGGCAGGAGCCTGCATTTCCATTAGGCTCTGGTTCTTTTCTGTTTCTGTATGTGCAATCGAACCCTGAAGGGTCAGGGTTACTTTAAGTCAGGTCGCAGCTAGGAGAAGGGAGAGCTGCAGACTGGCTGCCTGTAAATGTCTGCACGCTTTGGAGAAGGATGCCAAAGGCCAGCATCATTTCACATGGTGGTGCATTGAGCGGGGCCCTTTGCTGTGGTAGGGTTTGCTGTGATTCAGGGCTGGGGTTAGCGCTGCAAAAAGCCCAGACTGCCCAGGTGGGTGGCCTGCAGCAGCCCGTTACTTCTAAAGCAAGAACCTGTGGTTTGGCACTGTGAGATTTTCATCCCTCACTTCCAATTGACGTGTACCAGTGGGGTCCTGAGCACTTGTATGGCTTGCTATCAGCAACAGGGGTGTAGGTGTCAATGTTGGGGACAATTTGGAGCTAGGCTGCACCTTTGCCAACATCTATAACGATTTGCCATTTCCAGAAAACGGGCTAATGCGTGTAATGGCTCTGATGTGTGGGTCCTCTGTCTGCATAGCACGTGTTTTCTGCATTCCTGTATGATTCACCTGGGGTTTTGACATACAGTTATACTTAAAATTTAGTAAATTGCAAACTGAATGTCTCAGTGCTTGCTGGAGTTTTCTCAGTTCAGAGAGAAAGGTTAATGGCTGGCTTCTTTCTGCATTTGTTTTTTACCTAGTTTACATTGATTTCCTTGTTTACTTAGCATATGTTTTGAGTGTTGTAGGCTTTCACTTACAGCAATCTCATCTGGGCAACATCTGATTCTAGTCCTTTTTTTTTTCCCCTTTTTTATTTTAACATTTGCATTTGGCTGTTTTTTTGCAACGAGTATGGGAATGTCACAGTTTTGGGACCTACTGCTAACTTACTCCTTGATAGAGACTGCAGGGGGAGAGGACTAGCACATTAGACTCTTGTTGTTCTGTACTTTTATGTTATTGCATTGCCGTGGCTATTTATCTTACATTTTGGGTTTGTTGAGTTTAGAGATTGGAAAAGCACAGCAGTTGTGATCTGAACTTTTAGAGTGGAAAGGTGAGGTCTCCTTTTACATCCTCATTCATCTGTAGTTTTCATGAAAAGGCAACAAACTTGGGAAATTTTCAACTTACTTTAGGAGTAGAAGAAATGGTGAAATGCTCTGAGTGGGCTGTTGGTTGTGATCTACGCGCTCTGGAATAAAGTGGAGTGAGAGGACATGAGCAATTCATAAGAAAAATTGATCTGTCCAGCCAGAGAAAATTGACACTAAAATTTAAAACTTAGCCCAAACAAAATCCATCAATTTTTCTTTATTTTTCCTCTGGAATTTCAGTGCTTGTGGAGGCTAGCGAACACTGGAAATTGATTGATTGGGCAGTTCCATGTTGTACAGGGAGCTTTTTCTTATGATGTTCCCATCTGAAATGCAGTAATGTCTTTTAAGTATATAGACTAGCGAAAGTATAAGCTAGTGTTAAGAAAAACTGAACCTAACCATAACCCTCCAGAAATATGGGTGTTTGTCCAGAAGTGGCAAATTGATGCAGGCAGGTATGCAATAACAAATCAATCCCAACTTATAAATGCCCCTTAAGCAAGCAGTAAAATACAGCATTTAT
>JAVJGI010000037.1:6972292-7023869 GCA_035590275.1 Ibycter americanus | reverse complement strand
CCCAAGAAGAAAGAAAAATATATAAGTAACAAAGTGTAAACTAACTTTACACAAACTGTAAATACAGAAAAGGTATTTAAGCATTTCTTTGTAAAATTGTTATCAATTCTAATATCTATTGGCTAAAATAAAGGACTCAATGTACACGAAAAAATGGTATGGAAGACCCTCTCCAGAAATGTATAATTTTCTCTTTTAACAGAAAGAAGCCATTTGTCTGTTTTCAGAAAACAGACTCCAGTTACGGATTTTTGTATATGTTACATTCAACATGCAGACATGCAATCGGATCAAATGCCTACACACAGGGCAAACCACTTCAGAATTCCTTTGGAACAACAGCTTGCAATCTTTATGTAAATTCAAATGTGTGTGTCTATCTTGTTCTTCCAGGATTTGGTGTAGCATGAAAAATTGCATACATCACCTTTTTTGAAGGGAAATGACCGATGCAATTTTAGTAAAGGTTACTAACAGAGTGTTGTGAATCAGGTTCTATGAAATAGTAAGGGCTCGATGGCAAACTATTTTATCCTGCAACACTGCCGAGGAGGAAAACTCACTTGTGGAATGTGACCTCTTCTTTGTAGTAGTTCAGAAGGCATTAAAATGCGTTTGATTCAAAATTTGAGTTTGTTCTCATTAATTTCAAATACCAAATGAAAGAAATTACTTTTAAACATATCCACCACATTTTGAAGGCTGTGCTTGAAACCTGTAGCTTCCTTTTGGTCTTGTCCCTTTGGCCTGAACATTGCACAGGGCTGGGGGTGGTGCAGGGAAAAATGTGCTGCTCTGAACAGGGGCATTAAGCTTGCTTCGGATGGGGGTAGGGGTGGCTGGTGAGAGACTTAAGGAGGGTCTGCCATGAAATCACCCAGGGATATATCCCAGTCAGACCAGATTAACTTTAATATAAAGGCTGGTATGTAAAGAGTGATGCCATAGACCTTTTGACATTACGTTACTTAAACATATGAATTACCATCTGGTGTATATGGCAAAAATCCACTGAGGTAGATGTACCCTAATTTTCAGTTACTAGGGGAAGAGGAAAATAGTCCAGCATTCCAGTAAAAGACAGGGAAAACATGGAAATGATGGAAAGACACACTAATAATGGAACAGAAAGGGATAAAGAGAGAAGGGTGATGGACTAGAAAGTTTCTTTCATTAATCTCATATGTTTTGGTGATGCTATAAAACTATTCATTTTACAGCTTCCCGAATGGTTGTGCTGGAATGACTGGGCTCAGCCAAAGGTGTTTATTTCATGCTACAGGTGCAGTGCGATGCGCAGTCCATGCCCAGGTAGCTGAAGGTGCAGTTGCCAGTGAAGCAAAAAGTCACTGTGAGACAAGGGAGGATGATCTGTGTGACTCGGGGAACTGTAAAAGAAATTGCTTTGAAATTTGTTTTCTCTCTAGAAATTCTGCAGGAAGGAAAAGGAATATGAGTTGGTTGGTTTAGCTCCTTGGGATTTAGAACAGCACTCACAGGCCATGTGTCTGAGAGGCCAACTTTAGTGATACTGCATATATATATTCCAGAAAAAGCAAAATTACATTTCCTGTTTATATTGTGATTGATGTGATTTGCATACCTTGTGGGCAGCAGGTGTTCAGAACTTGCATTGACAGGGCTGCAAAATGTTGCCCATTTCTAGCAGGAGGCTGGAAGCTGCTCAGCTGGAAGCATGGTGCCGCTGTGAAAGCTGTAGCAGGGTTTTGGCAAATGCCATTGCACTTGCTCTACACTTGTTACCTGGCTGCTTAGTTTGTAACTACACCGAGTATCTTCATATTCAACTACAATTATTGCTGTGACTGTCACTATGGTACCCTGATTAAAATGAGATTCCAGTCTTACAGAGTAGCAAATAGGTTTGTCCGCATCCTTTGAGTATACTGATCAATTCAGAGGGAGAAGTTTGCATCCCGTTATATAAATCCCACAGGTTGTGAAGGCCTAAATTGCAAAACAGTTTGATTCTTCGGTGAGAGGTGTTTTTATCCAACTGGATATATTATACCTGGGACAAATGCAGAAGTCTTAATTATTGCAATATGTTGTATATTCTCAGTCATTAGATTTATAATTTTCTATACTGGCTTGCATTCTCTGTTTTTCAGTAGGCTTGTTGGGAGGCTTTGTATTTATTTTAATTGCAGTTATTTTCCCAAGCCACTGTAAACCGTATATTGCTTGAAATGTGCTCCTCTCCAGCTTTGTCTCTGAATCATCAATTTATGTTTTCATTTTCATCTGCTTTTGACCATTTATGCAGTGCTTTGGGAATTCAGAATTGTAGCTGAGAAAAAAAATGTACACTTGCAATGGAAGGGTAAAACAAATCAGTGTTTCTACTTCAGGCTTTGTTTGTTCTTGCTTCTGTCTCTGATTCCTCTGCTCTGATGCTGCTGCTAGAAGTGGAAAGTGGCATAATCAATGAGAAATCAGGTCTCTGAAGCATTCAGGTAGGAATGTATCATAAACAATAGATCTCACTGAAGCAACTTGCTGTATAGAGTTTCGCTGTTCAGATGTACACAACAAAGAAAACGTGGTCTGTAGCTGTTTAGAGTTGACCCTTTCCTTGTTTGCCAGTATTCTAGCCAATGCATCAGTGACCAACCATCCTGACGCTTCTGGGCTTGAAGCATCCTTTATCAGCCCCTTCTTTAGCATCTCTGGGGCTGTCAAAAGGCCAAACATTATCTGAAGTGTTCACCACTTTTGTTTCCCTCATTCTCTCCCTTCCCTTTTACCTGCTTTTTCCCTATGTTGATTGTGAGTGAAGAAAAAGAAGCAACACGTTCGCTTCTGCAAACATTGCCGCAGACTGGAGAGCAAATAGGAACCTCTTTAGGGAGCTAGCTGGTAAATGATAAACTTTCATGAGGAACTATTTTGGTACAAGAGTGCTTCATAAATGAGCAATATCATTGTGCTCTTTATGCTACAGAAGCGTTTGTGTATTCCTCTTCGTTTCCCGTTGCAAAGCAGTGTAATGTTCACGCTAATACCCGGTTCAGTGCTGGGCATAGCTGAGCTGTGAGAAAACCATCTTTAGCGGTCTCAGTGGCAGCATGAATTCTCAGCATAAGTGAACTGCTTACAGTGTAAATCGCAATCAGCTGCAAAAACTTCTCTTCGGAAAGATAATAAAAATCAATAATGGGCCTGCTAATGTAGAAAGGACAGCAAGAGGCAGACATTTAATTTAGTTAAAAAGTAATCGGAAAGGAAAGAGCCAGACTAAATAACCTGTGTAATTAAAGAGTTTAAAGGAAGTTCCAACTGGAATGTGCAGCTTTTATGTGTGTGGGAAGCAGGCAAAATATATGTATATATACTGAGCTAAATTTAAAGTTTTTCTGGCAGTACCACAGCCTTCAGCAAAGGAGCTTCTGCTTTTGACAGTGATGTGAATATTAAAGCAATTTAAAGATTTCTATATTATATAGAAAAATCGATGACTGTCTTAAATGCATTAAAGTATGAAAGGAAAAGAAGAGCTCACATTGAAGCAAAAGAAGGCAAAGAATGGGCGGTGAACAAGACATTTGCAGCTAATTGGTAGACAGAGGAAGAGGAAAAAGTGGCAAACAGATTGTGACTTTCTTAAATGTCATTTTGCTTAAACATACTTCTCATTCTTCTAAATAGCTCACTGCGAAGCAGTTTTGGACTCGCATGCACCCATGCTTGCAAATAGGAATGAGTAAGAGTCTGGCTCACATCCCCTCCCACGGTAGCCACACCATGAGTCTGGGTTGTTGGGAATCAGTGAAACTATTTACCGGTTTGCATAGGTCTCTGAAAACACGGGCAGGATTTACCCTCCGCTGTCCGTGCTGGGGTTTGCCTGGGAGCAACAGCTGAGCAAGTACCAGGTGTTGGGTTGCAAATTTCCAGTTTAGAAATGTTGTGTTGGATGGGCAAAGGCATTTTGCATTTTGAATAGCTGCCATTCATTTGCAATTCTTTGAAATTGAAAGCAAAGTCATTCAGAACTCTGCAAAATTTTCTTGTTGCAGGCTCACCTATGCCTCCCTTACCTGCCACAGAGACAGGCTGCAGCAAGGCTATACCGAGGGCTCCTAACCTCTGCCTGAGAGCTCAGTGTTTTGTTTCCTGACTGAGTGAGCATTTTTTCTAGAATACTTCTGAAAGCGGGGAGGTGGGGTGGGGGAAGCTAGCAAAACCTTTCACAGTTTTTTAACTTTTCTGATCTTTCAGCTTTCACTGTTAGTACATGAAGTAGATCTTCTGGTTTTGGCTGGGATAGAGTTAATTTCCTTCACAGTAGCCAGTACCAGGCTACGGTTTGGATCTGTGCAGAAAACTGTTGCTAACACAGGGGTGGCTGCGCTATTGCTGGGCAGGGCTGGCACAGAGCCAGCCAGTGGGCTGGGGGGGCACAAGGAGCTGGGAGGGGGCACAGCTGGGACAGCTGACCCAAGGGATATCCCATACCGTGTGGTGTCATGCTCAGTGTATACAGCTGGGGGGAGACGAAGGAAGGACGAGGAGGATGTTTAGAGTGATGGCATTTGTCTTCCCAAGGCACCATCACGTGTGGTGGAGCCCGGCCGTCCTGGGCACCCTGAACCTGCCTGGGATGGGAAGGGCTGAATGCCTTGTTTTGCTTTGCTTGTGTGCACAGCTTTTGCTTTACCTATTAACTGTCTTTATCTCAAGTTTTATCCACAAGTTTTCTCACTTTTTGCTCTTCTGATTCTCTCCCCCAACCCACCGGGGTGGGAAGGAGCAGGTGGCTGTGTGGGGCTTAGTTGCCGGCTGGGGTTAAACCATGACAGTCCCTTTTGGCACCCAACATGGCGCCAAACAGAAAGATGAAGAAATCTTGAAGAAAACACCAAGTTATAAAGTAGAAAAACATCAGAATGCAAAACTTGGCGGCTGCTGCTTCACACCAGCAGTTCTTTAGTAACTTGGTAGAAATGGGAGATTTCTCAGAGATATGACTGTTTCAATGAATGTTTTGCAAGATTTTTCTAGTTCCACCAAAGAGTAGAACAATATTTTTGTTAGAGGATGTCTCATAGCAGTAGAACTTTATTAAAATATTGGTCTTATATTTAATGAAAAAAATCAAGACCAAGCAAAAGGTTCCGATCATCCCAGGACAATTCCTGTGATCCTTTCTGATCACTGATGAGATGGATGAAATTTAGAAATCGTGACGGTTTGTCCCAGCTTGTCATATTTTGTGTCAGTTTCTCAGGTACTTCTTTTGAGCCATCTACAGTGTTTTCTCACTCAATCTGTTCTCACTCAATCTTCATGTTCTTCCTGCAATAGTTACAAGCTGTTTATGACAAATTACTGTGCAAAGTAACAATTTTTCTGTGTTTACCACCACCAGTTAACTCACTGGAATGACTGTTCCGCGTTTGGAGGGGAAAAAGAAAAGTTGAATGAGTGCAGACAATACAAAACCTGGCTTTGCAGTGACAGCAGATGCTACCGATGCATTTCAGTTTCCCTCTAACCCTGCAAACTGAACCGCTGGTTTGTGGTCCCCTGCCACATGCATTGCCCTTGCAGCCAGGGCCCTTGCTTCCTCAGCGTGAGGACTCCTCACGGGGCAGACCAGCCACTGGCATCCCCCTCACCGTGCTGATGCTTTTCTGCCTTAAAATTGGGGCTGTTCTAGATGAATCCCTCTGCCTATTGCTCCTGAGGCTGGTGCACGAACACCTCTGTCTTCCTGTTTTTCTCCTCAGGAGTGGGTTTGCTGCTTGCCTTGAGATAGGAGACTGCTCAACAGTGCTCTTACAGGTGCTCTCAGCCTTCCCTTTCCTCCCCGAGTTCCTCCAAATCGGCAATCCTGGCTTCAAGCCAGTGTCTCTCACTCCCAGTTGCCTGCACCATGCAGACATGCTGCTTCCCCCGAATGCTCTTGCATGTGTGAGGCTTGACACGGCAAGATGGATTCCTCGCCCCCAGCACTGGGCTTCCACCACGCCTCTCCTGCGGGTGCGTGATCACTTTGCCCTGTGCCAAAGCAACTCTCTTGTCTCTAAGCACAAAGCTGGAAAAGCCTCTGGCTTCCTCCAGCTGCATCCACATCTGGGTGTTCAGCTCTGCTGCCACCACGCTGGGCTGCCCTCCCCCAGGCAAGCCCCTCCTGCCCTGCCCCGTCCCTCTCTGCCTGGGCTGCTGGCCCCCAGTGCCCATGATCTGCTGCCAAACACCTCAGCTTTCAAATGGAGGTGTGCAAGCACGAGGGGGGAACTTTTAAGATGCTCTGAGGATCTGCTTTTGTAATAACCTTCCCTTCTGCAATGTGGTATTATTCTCCAGAGCACAAGATCAGGGCTTGTATATGAAAATTCCTCCCATCTAACTTTATATAAACAAATTTTAGAACCATTTTGGAGCTGTAAATCCCCAGATTCAAGCTGCAATATTTAAATTTGAACTAAGCTATGTACTGTGATAAGCTTCTCTTTAATAACCAAGGTACTGGGAGGTTCTGGGTTTCCTTGCCACTCCCTGGCTACGCTCGCCAGGTGTGTGCTGCAGACCCAGCTGGGTGCAGCTCAGGCACCTGCCTGGAATCGAACCTCTTTGGGTGCCTGGGAGTTACCTATTTCCAGTTTGGAGTGTCCTACATGTTGCCTAGTCCGCTTTTTATTTTGTAGTATACTTAACAACAACCACCAAGGTATGATTGCACAGTAATGATGAGTAGGAGCTGCACTAAAGACCCTGCAGTGCCTCCTCGGCTCCCTCAGTTCCAGCCTTGTTCAGTCCCGGCTGTTACAGTCGTCGTGCTGTGCAGGGAGGACATCTGACCAGAGATACTAAGGGAAGTAGAGAGCACCCACTTTTCTAGAGCCAGAGACCTTTAGAGTAAAACATTCGTGGAAGAGGCAGGCTGATGCTCGCCTGACGGGAGAGAAAGTGGAGGGAGCCCAGCAGCTATTTCCAGTGCTAGGAGAGGAAAGCAGTAAAGACTGCAAAGGTCATGGAGCATCAGGATAAATACATGCAAGGGTGAAGACAAAACAGATGTTTATGGTGCAGACTGGGGAGCTGGGGAATGGGCAGGTGTCGGGCTGGAGCTGGGAGAAGGAGTAGAATTAATTGAATTGGAGAGACTGGGAAAAGCCAGAAAATCTGCAGCGTTGGGTAACCAGTGGGAGCTGTTGCAGCAGGGCTCAGAGTTGCTTTGCTCTGTGAATTGAAAAGAACAGGGAGAAACGCAGTGAGGAAAGTCAGGGGGAGAGGTGGGAAGGGAAAGCACTGAACAGATGCATCTCTTTTCCATAGGAAAGGATGGCGTAGGTGGGGAGTGAAGTTGCCTGAAGCTGGCTTGGTGATTCTTGTGTTTTGTTGCCAGTCTTGTAATTTTAGAAAGAGACAAGAGTTGGACAAAAAATTTGACTTATAGGGTTCTTCTGGGTTTGCGCATTTCTTATTGCAATTCTGCAAACTAGACCTATCATTAATGTTTTTCAAAAGAGCTCCCTTAATTTCTGTCTTTACTTTGGTAGATACCTAGTACTTGGTTTGTTAGTACTAAAAGATACTCCCTAAAATGTAGATCTTTTATTAGCAGGGGTTCCAGCGTATAGATCTAAGCCACCAAGTAATAAAAGTTTATATGCATTTGAGGACTTAAGAGTGAGTTACGGCTTTGTGCAGACTGCTGTCATGACTAATATGACTCAGATGTGGAAGAATAGTGGTATCAAAAATAGATTGGGTTTTGTACAAATAGTATTTTGATATGGTTTAGGCTGATAGCTATTTTATAACAAAGTTCAAATAAATGCAGAGTTATCCAAATGTGAATAGGCTTCTTAATACTTACCTTAAGGCAGAGAGGAAGAAAGTTCATTTTTAGTAGTACTTTACGTATTGTGTATTTTTATTATATTATAAATTAAAATTATGTAAAAACACCCTACAACCTTGGACTTTATTGGCTTTTTATGTACTGCACTAAATAAGAAGAATATTTTTATTAGAAATACTTGGGTTAAAAGGAATCTAAAGTTGAGAGTGGAAGCTGAATATCTTCATTTTAATGGTAGTGTCTCATTTCTAAGGGAGATTTTGCTCCCTTTATACTCACAGTGAACAATTCATTTCTCAGAGTCAATAGTCCTAGGATAATTCAGTGTGAGAAAAGGGGGCAGAAAATAATTTTTAGTATATCTTGGCAAAAGTTTGTTCTTTTTTTTTAATCTTTATTTTTAAAGCAACCATTTTTTAAAAACAATGGGAAATAATCCATATTGTGGGGGCTGCAGCATATTTATAAATGTAACTGCTTTTGTTACCAGGGAACCTGTCTGAGTCAGCTAAGCTTAGCATTTCAGCAGCTTGTTCTTTCCTCACATTCCTGTTGTTCTCCATCTGATTTTAGGCACCTAATGACCTAATGTACTTTATAAAAACAGGAACAGTTTGTCATGGTCTTCTTTAAGTTTTGATAACTGTACTAAATCTCTGCATCTCATGTATACTCCAGGATGGCAAAAGGAGGCATACATTCTGTGCTTTTCTAAAATGAGAACTACTGGTATTTCTACCTAGCAGCAGTATCGGGTCACGCATCAAGGGTATAGATCAAACACATTAGACACATTAGGCATGCAGATGGAGCAAACAGGACCTTTGCAGAACTTGGCAGATTTGGAATATCTCTAATTTTAGATAACACCTTCTTTATTGCATCCCATTGCCAGACTAAACCAGAGACACATCTTTCTGGGGTTTTCTGGCTCAGTTCAACATAAACTATAGTTCAGTGCTGATCATCTTCACCAATATTCTTTTCTAAGACGCAAATATCCAGTACTTGAAGAGAAAAATGCTATCTATTGCTTACAATAATACAATCAATGTTAAATTTCTACCACTTTCCTTATCAAAAATGCTCCAGGTGTCTTTGTTGACCAAGCTGCAGAGCCTGGCTGGGGCTCCATCAGTTTTGCTGCTCTCCGTTCTGCTGGATTTGCTCACTGGTTGCATGAGAGGGCAATCCAGCCTCCCTGGCAGAGCGAGTCTGTCTTGGTCATCTGAACTTAAGGGCCAACCTGTTACTTTTGCATGGACATCTCTGCCTCTGCTAACTAGTTCTGAATGCTGCTGTTCTCTCACCTGCGGCTACATCTATAGTGACTTTTGGGTTTAACCCTTGGTGACTCTGACTGAACCATAAGGTCTCTTCTTCACCATCCCTAGTGTGTCGTCTTGTCCATATCAAAGCCTAAATCCTCAAATGTACCTTCTCTAGGAATCAAGTTTTCATAGTAATATGGGACTATGGGAAAAATTGTGGGATAAACTGTCTTAATTAAATGGCCAAAAAATGAGAAATGTAGAACAATGTCATAAGGAAAGTTTTAGAACGCTATTTCCCTTATTATTTTTAATTAGTTCTCTCTCAGGTTTACATTACTGTCCTGAAATACACAATACCAGTCTTAAGATTCAGCTATTTTATCAGTTTAAATTGTTTCAAACGTGTGTAGAGATTATTTAACTTAATCTGAAGCTCCTCTCTAGCAGACTGGATATTTACCAGGTTTTCGCAATATGAAGAAGTCTGTTTGAGGGACATATTCTTCCACTGCTGAAACTGAGGTAGGAACTTGCAAAGTCTTTTGGAATCAAGAGAGCTAAAGATTGAAGCAAAACATTAGGCCATTTTCCAGTAAAAAACTTCTGAGGCAAGCTCACAGATTCTAATGGGTTTTTCAGAGGAGAATACTTCTCATATAACAGCCATATCTGGCCTTTATCACATCTGAGCTTTTCAAATAATCCTTATAATTTCCTGAAAGGCCAACATTGGGGGTGTTTTCACCACAGAGAGTAGCTGAGTTAGGTTACAGTAACTTTGTTTGCTCAAGTCAGGTATTTAAGAATCAACATCTGAATTAAATAATTCCCCCCTCCCCCCTTTTACTACAATGTACTTTTGGTTAAAAATTACATTTCTAATCAAACAATTGGTCTTCAAGTGCTTGTTCTAGGTAAGCCTTTGATAAATGTCTTGTGGCAGAAGCATCTTTTGTATAAGATCAGATTTCTCTGGTTTCAAGAAACTACTGTAAATGTTTCGATGCTGTGATTAGCACACTGGAAACGTGCACAAGCCACCCTCAGCCAGCCAGGGTTGAAGCATTTTCTGTCATCTGCTTCTTACCGTTCTTATGATTTTGAAAATGGCAACTTGGTAAATATGCTGAAAGTACAAGAGTAACTTCTAATAGATTGAAATCTTCCTGCAGGGTAGATGTATAAAGATCTTCTGGACACCCTGGCGCATGTTCCTATGTGTTTGAGACTGGTAGAATCATTTCTCATGTAAATTATGAAACTCTTCTGATACTTGAAGAAGGGAGATTGGAAAATTTTCTAGCACACCACTTAAGATCAAGTGATGGCTCGTCTTCTCCAACTTTGCTTTATAATGCATTAGACTATCAAATTGAAGCAAATATTCATCCTCATTTGTTATTAATTTGAAAACACAGCAGTGTCTCCCAAGATCAAATGCACCAGGTTTTTGGTAAATTCTTTCGTAGTGTCAAAGCTTACACCATATGATCTTAGTGTTTTCTTTGTCTTTTTGAAAATTCTGTAGTATATTTCATAAGCCACAATGGCTTATTCACATTTTCAGTGAGTAACAGCAGAAAACTTTTAGAAATTTTTGATAAGTTTTAGGCATTGGTGGACACGTGGAAAAATATACCATTTTCAATCAAATCCTTAATTTTTTTCAGGTGAAAGAGAAGCTAATTTACTGTTGGTGTCCGCAGAAGCCTTTTAATTAAAGTTGTATCACTTTAGGGTGAATCTTGAAATGCAACATTTAATTTTCTTTTACAGTCAGGAGATCTATATGAATAACTATAGATAATTCTCTAATGGTCTCTGGTTGTTTCCATAGCAATGTCCTTCTAATTGTCTATATTTACACGTTTCTTAGCACTAGAACGTCTTCAAGAGCTTTGTTTTTAGACACTGTTAGAATTACTTTTGTTCTCCATTTTGATTTTGGAAATGTTACAGGAAGGGACGGTCATTGCCTGAGACCACGTCTACAGAGCCTGATCTGAAATGATGAGAAAGCTTAGAAAACCAAACCGTCATTTGCAAATGTAGCTCATCACCTTATACCGCTCACAACTCCGTTCCTTTTGAAGAATAACTTTTCCTGTTGTCTTTACCACATGCCTGCTAATTCTGCATTCTTCAGGCAACGGCCTCTGTGTTGACTGCGGGAAATGTCTGCATGGCTCTTTGAGGAAGTCTTCCCTTTCAGATCTCTCCTAAAGCTTTCATCCATGCTTTATCAGGAACTTAAAGGGATCTATCCCATTTTCCTTTCAACTTTTTGTTTCTCTGACATCCTCCTACTACCTCTTCTACTTAAAGTATACAATTAACCCAGTACAGCAGCACTCCAAAGAGAATACAGTTTCCTTCAACAGCATTGTAAATCTGGAGGAGACTTTCAGAAAATTCTAGTAAGGCCTTTACCTCAAAACTGCATAACCCTGTCAAAAAAAAAAATTGTCCTGCTACCATGTTTCCAGGCCCTGTGCTTTGCTTTGCAATACTGAGCTTTGTAACATGGGTGCCTATAGCTGGCAAGCCATTGCTGTTGGCATAACCAGCAAAACCTTTCCAGTAGCTTTCTTCCTCTCATGTTGTTTCTTTACTGAGTTTGCGAGTACAAAAGCAGCGACCTGGGCTAATCTCAGCTTTTGGAAGTCATAGCCCACTTCCTTAATTATTTAAGAATGCAACAAGAGGGAAAAAAATATATTTTTTCAACTTTTCAGTTGCTTTAAAAGACTGGGTTACTTTAAACTGAATTCTAAACTGAAAATAACAAAGTTTAACTAACACTTGTACTGCTTTTTATTGCTCTGCAAAGATGTGATTGAGTGACTCAACCTCTTGCAAAAAACCCCAGAGGATAGGTGGTCACCTGAAGGAGCAAATCAAATGAACGAACTGAGTCCCTTCTGCTGGTTGCCTAGGAGGGATGCAGGAGGGAAGGAGCTAGGAAATGGTTGTGTGTGAGGGCTGGGAAATGGGTTCAGCTCAGGCCCTGATATTCAGCAGGTTCTCTGGGCTGAGGCTGAATGTTTCTGGGGCCAGTATAATAGACTTTTAATGGGGACAGTGGCAAAGGGATGTTTGAAGTAGACGTTGAGGTCTAGATACCCTGTGGGACTGCAGTTCGCCCATTTTGCACTAGCTCCTTCTCGCTCTGCTCCCACCATTAGTGCATCTGGACTGACTTGTTGGTCCTTCCTGAATTCACATGTGTGAATCTGGTTTCTGCAGAGTGCCCCTTGCTGTAGCGCCAAGCACCACTCAGTTTATCGGATGAAGCACTGTGTTAAATTCGCAGAGTGCACACTGGTCAGGATTTCTGTAGTTACAACCAGCAGCGTGTTTGTAGCACTGGCTAAGCAGCCTCTAGAAAGATCTTGTCTGTACTACCCCAGTTAGGCTACACTAAACCCGAAAGCAATGATATTGACTTGGTCCTGTGCTGAAATGGCACAGATTGAAATATGTTTCAGTACATTTGCCCCATGTTTCATCTAGAAAACAAACGCTGCAGTGATTAAAAGCCTGAAAATTCACGTGGGGTGATACTGAAGTATTAAGATATTTCAGAAATTTAGAGCGTGGTGATGCAGGAAAGAAGTTGTATGTGCTGTCAGTATGAATCTGAACATTGCTGTCAGTCATGGGTAATTCTTTAATTTGAGCTCATAAACAGTATAACCTGCAGTAATGGCTTTGTTATTGAATGATGGTTTTCTGAAATTGGAGGTTAACCTTCCAAATTATAGCTTCACAAAATGACATTTTTCCACTGACGTGTTCACTGTATTGCACCCCATTGGTATTGGTGGCTCACGTCAATCAACCCAGCAATTGTCACATTAAGTAGGGCATGATGCACAGGAAGAGGAGTTAGAAATGAAATAATAAATGCTGTTGTTTTCAAACTGTGATGCCATTACCAAAGTGTGGCGAGGAATGTAAGATTCCTGTCATCCACAGCCTCCGGAAGGCATTAGCACTTAGCAGGGCAAGGTACAAACCGGGGGTAAAAATGGTTCTACTGGTAAAAACTGACACCAAATACGGTAAATATTAATTACTTGAACATCTTGGTGTGATTTATATGCAACTTGTCCATATGAGGTAAAAAGTGTTTGTTCTTTAACATATATTATTGTGATCCATGTGCATCTCTAAAACATTATGTGCAATAACAGAACCAAAAACCCAGCCGCCTTTCCCTTGCCTTGTACTGCATTGGAGCTCATTGTAACCCATCATGTTCTTGTGCGGGGAGCGAGACTTCTTAATTACTGGAAATCCTTTTAAACCCCTGTGTAAACCCAGCAAGGGGGAAAAATTTTTGAAGGATCAAGTACATACATACTTCCTGAACTAAACTGGTCATACTACTGACAGAGGCTGTACTGTATAAAATTACCGGTTTGGCTACTCTTTTCCTTTAATTTTCTGTATATTCCAGATTGGCTTTTAAAAGAGAAATTCAGTAGAATAATTTTCCTACCGCATGTTAGCCGTTTTCAGTTGACAGCAACAACAGTGCAATATATTTTCAGTACACATTTCCTCATCAGAGTTGTTCTGATACAGATAGGTAAAATTAAGTTATATCCAAATTCTTTTTAAACTGTTCATTCATTTTCAAACCTTTACATGTAATTAATAATCATTGTACCATAAGAAACCTTCGAAACTTAGCTTGTGAGTCATGGACTGTAGCCATGCTCGGGAATGCTGAAAAGTAGATAAGTCCAATAAGTGTTTAATTTAGATTTAGTAATTGATACAGAAATGTTTAGGGATGTTAAACAGTATACTGCAGAAAGGAAAGGCTACTAACTGAAGTAATGCAGTTAGTTTAGCAGAAATTAAGGACCGGAAAATGTGAATATTAATTAAAGTTCTGATTTCCAAATCTATGTGAAACTAATTAAGTTGCTATTTAAAAGTCTGAAATAACTCACCAAATTATATAACTTAAGTTTTAAAAATTTTTGTAATACATGTAGTTTTAAAAAAATAGGCTTGCTATAATAAAATGTCGGTTAACTAACATGTAAGAGGGTGGTATGTACAGTAAAAGTCCTTTCTGCACATTCCAAAGTACATTCCGGTGATTTCTCAAATCCAGAAACAGAGCCGACTGTATCTTGGGGCACGAACCCCAGCTTCAGTAAGAAAATACCTGAGACAATGTTTGCATTATTGAAGGAAGCTAAGAACTTTAGGATTCTTTATAATTTCAACTACTCAGCAACATTTGTCTGAGAAGTAAAGACAAAGGAGAGAAATTTTCCTGGGTTTTGGATCAGTTGATAAAGTGAAATAAAGAGTTATGGAATGAATTTTTTAGATAGCAGGATCCTAAGTAAAGAAACAGCAAACAAGTGAAACATTGATCACCATAGATTATAGGAAAATGGAGAAACAAAGGCTTAGTACATATTATCCCGGTTGCTTCTGATTTTCCACCACCTTCACTGAGTGGAAAGTCAAGCTAGAGATCAGAGGAATGGTTGCAGGGGTGTGGGGGTGTGTGAATCTTAAGGTCTTTTAAAGCAAGAAGACAAATTTAAAACGGGATTCTAACAGATTCCACACCATGAAACATGTCTGTGGCCGCTAAGACTCATTCTGCTAACACATCTCCTGGCTAATGCCACTCACTCAAAGTCTCTTTGTGCTCGTGCAGGATGCATTTCATGGGCACAGAAATTAACAGCAAGCAAAATTTAGTATTTTATTTCCTGAGAAGAGAGAAGCATCATATAGCTCACCTGTCTGATCAGCTGAGCTTTACCCCAGATCTACCCACCCTTTTTTTTAACGGATCCAGGCTTGCAGTTCTGCAAAACCACAACACATGATTTCATTTGGTTATTCATTCCTAGAAGTCCTGTTGATTCCTTGATTTTTGAGCATACAGACACGCTGCTTTGTTGACTTTAGCCACATTTGGGCACAAACCATAACACTTGCCCTGAAATGAGAGGGGAAAAAAAAAGGGGGTGGGGGGTGGGGGTGGGTGTGGGTGTGCGGCAGGGAACCCAACAAAAATATGCCCATAGAAAGGAGTTTGCTTTTAGCCTGAGGTAATGTGAAGCCGAAGGCTACTCCAGTAGTTAGTGGAGAATCTACACTGATTTATACAAACTGAGTCTGCCCATGAGTATTTGCTTTGAAAGGTGTGTCAGTTTTTGGAAGGTCTTACAACTATTAGTACTTAAAACTGAAGTCAAGAAATTCTTTATTATATTATAGTTCCTGACCCTTATTCTAACAATAGAGTGTTAAAAGCTGCAGATAAATCAGTAACTACTATTCTCTGCAGTTTGCACCTTGTAGAGTTAGTGTCCTGCAGAATACTATAAACTGGTTTTCATTTCTAGAGATTCAGAAAAACATTAAAAACTTACTTCTGCTTCTAGAATTCAGATGGATGGGCAGCATTCCAACCCTACTGCTGGTCAAATAATACATACTAACTATTCCTAATGTTAATAGACTGGAGCTGGAGGAACTCCATTGATTTCAGTGAAGTCGTTTAGCTAAAGATGATCTATGTACATTAAAATAACACAAAATTATGCAATAGATTTTTTTCCTTGCCTGCAGCCACCTTGTTACTGCAACACGGTTCATGCTACAGAACTGAGATCCAGACCCTCAGCAGCAAACTGCTCAGCAGGCTTTTGAATCTTGACTCTTAGTTTAAGCTGTTTAAAATATACCCTGTGAAATCTAGTTCTTAATTGAAGTTTGCATTTCAAACATTTGCAGAGTTTGCATGCATGTCTTAATGTCTTTTAATGAATGATTATCAGTGTCTTTATACATCACGCAGTAACGCCAACAAAGAGCGGTTGTTAATATTCCTTAACTACGCTCAGAAAACATGAAGAGGTGGCTTGCAGTTTGTGTGTGGATATTTAAATGGAGCAGGAGCTCTGTGTGAATAGTAGAGAGGGCTGGAGGGGAATAAAAGACTTTGGAGCTTGAGACAGCATCTTTTCTCTCTTCTGTTGTTACCATTAATAAGTGCACATATTGTATTTGCAGATCGATTAAGAACAAGTGCAAAAATGTTAGTCTGGGACTATATGAATTTCTGCATTTGCAGATCTTGAATTACCCACTTTACTCCAGTATATATGTGCCTGTATATGCAAAGAGAGGAGAGGATTTGATATAGGTATGGAGTGGAGATAGTTGTGACTGGGTCTCCATATTTGGATCTTTTTATTCTTACATAAAGTATTCAAAGATTTGCCTTGATCTAGTTTTCACAGAAATGGAGGTTGTTCCTCAGTATGGGAGCCGTTCCAACAAGGCACACATTTCTGGCCCTTATTCAAAGCTGGCAGAAATGGCAAAGCTCCCACCACCCCATCCTTTAGGTCTCCTCTTTTCTGAAAAATCTGGGAATCTCAGCTAGCCCAAACAACAGTATTTCAATGATGTCCAGTCAAAGCTTTTCACTGTATCACTGAGCCATTCTTGCGTATGTTTCACCTTCTACCTGACTGATTCGGGTAAAGCCACTGAGATTGTTCACATGGGATGGAGCCACCCAACACTGCTGCAGCTCAGCCCTTGCAGAGAAGCCGCTGTACAGCAAACAGAGGTGTGAATTCATAGCTCTTCTCTAGCTCTTCGTATGGATTCCCTGCGTGTGTACTAAGGTGTAAAAACACTGAAAGAACACTGATGAGAGAAGCCTGCTTATTTAAATGTAGTTTAATTATATTTGTGCAAAGCAGTACCCACAAGAATGTAAACAGCACCTTCTGAAAAGATGGGTAAAACACACTGTAGTGTTAGCTGATGCAAACAGTAAGCGATTTGAGAGCATGTTCAGTAAAACCCTTCTGGCCTGAAATATACTTGTTCTCCTGTTGGCAGGACTGGAAGCAGGTGTCTGCATCTGAGCTCATTTCCTAGCTGACTTAGGTGCTGGGCCAAAGATTTAGGTGAAAGTGCAAATTTTGGCAGTTTCTGTGTCCATACCCAAGTGAAGACAGTGCAAGTGTTTCTCTCTCTGCCAGAAGGTGGAATGACATCCTAACTGAAACCTTTCTCAAGTGCAAAGAATATTCCTTGGGAAATGTCAAATACCATTTTAAATTGTGCTTTGCAAGACGGAGACAACATTTTCTCAGGGGACAAGACAACACTGTTTCATTAAGCAGCTGGAAGTATCAGGAGCAGCGATATGCTGTATTTAATGGTTCATCTGCCTTAATGTGAAGAACATCAGTGTTCACCTTTTATGCAGGATAAATTCTGTGCTGGTTCACTGACAAGAACACACTCTTTTTCTGCGAAGCAAAGGTTGTTTTAAGGCACTTTCAGTGCAGTGTTCCTCAAGGCTATGTCTAGGACTGCTAATAGGAATGTATTCCTGCATCACCCAAATACCCTTTTCCTTGAGCCAGTCTACTTCCTACACACTAAGGGAACTCAAAGCAGTTTTAAATCCCCTCTGTACTAGTGCAGCAGTCCAAAGGGGAACGAGTAAGGCTTTGAACATCTGCTGAAATCTGGCTCCTACAGATATGCCTTCCCAGCTTATCGAGTTCTTGCTTCTTGCTAGGTACCCTCTCTGCTCGCCTGGCCGGGTCAGTGTGCGAGTGCAGGGAGCCATTCACAGCTCTCGGTCACACACCAGGGTACCCGTTACTGCCTCGCTCGTCTCAGAAATGAGGATTTCCTCTTCCTGCTGCCCTTGGAAACGCACATTCTTCCCACAGATACCCCAGGCCTCTAAAGTCGACATTTGCCATTTGAAACTTTCCATGGACTCCTTCTGAAGCAGTAATCTCCATACTTTATAGCTGCTGCACAGTAGATAATTTCCCAAGTTGCGAGGTTTGTAAGGCTTGTACTGGGAGGCAGAAACATACAGCTAATCCCCTTCTTTTCTAAACAAGGTAGACCTAGCTGTTAATTCTTCTCTTGATGTATGGTGTAGTGATGGACATAAATCCCATTAGCATTAATAGAAGTTCAGTGTGTAAATCCCTGCTATGCCAGTGGGAGCATTGATTTCTCAGTTTCTCTAGCCTTTCTGGTTCACTAAAATCCTAAAGTTCCTGTTCAGGTTGCCTGCAGTTATACCATGCATATTTCTGTGATGCCCTTTCTTGCAATATGACCACCTTTGTGAATTATTCTGCCTTCATTCTGCAGAGCTTTATATTCTCAGGCTTTCTTATTGTTGAATAAACTCAATTTAACTTTTACTTTCTACCTGCAATTGAACATATAGGCATCATTTGTGCAACCTTATGATTCAACAGTACAGTGAAGACACCGTGTATCTACCCAGAAATGGGTAGTCCAGTTCTGTGCCAAATGTATTTTGGGCGGGCCATCACTCAGTTTTGCCCCTGCCGCATCTCCTGTTCAGGGCTCTGTCATTTGGGCTTAATTCATGGCTCTTACTTGCAGTAGTTGCTAATGTTTTCTGTCATCCATCTGCATGTTTTTACCTTCACAGTCTGCTCACCAGCTTCCTTATCAACCTACTGTATCATACTTCTATGTTACTGATGTATCAGTGAATAAGGGCTGTCCTTGGGGCTAGTGAGAGCTAGATGAAATACCTATTTCCCTTTCAGGCTATATTAGTTATCAGCATTTTTTGCTCTGAAAACGTTTTTATTGTTACTCTTGCTTGTAGAAATATCCATACTTTAGGATCTGTGACTACCTAATTGCTAGTGGCTGGCAGCAAGCTAGGGGAGATGTGGTGCTCCACTCCAAAGGACCGGCTCCGTTGTGTAAGAGCAATCCTTATTTATTTCCTCATCAGCCATCTTCATGTTGCTCTGTTCATCACTGCTTACGTTTTCTTGCAGTGCTGTGTTTTAGATTTAGTGTGAGAATGATGTTGATAACACACTGATGGTTTACTTGTTGCCAGGTGGTTCTTGCCCTTAGTCAAGGACTTTTCCGTTTCCCCTGCTCTGCCAGTGAGCAGGTGTGCAAATAGCCGGGAGGGGACACAGCCAGGACAGCTGACCCGAACTAGCCAAAGGGATATTCCATACCGTAGACATCATGCCCAGTATATAAACTGGGGGGACCTGGCCGGGAGGGGCCCATGGCTGCTTGGGGACTGGCTGGGCATGGGGCAGAGGGTGGTGAGCAACTCTGTTGTGCATCACTTGTTTTTTTCCTGTTGGGTTTTATTCCTCTCTCCTGTTCATTACAGTTGTTGTTACTATTATTATATTTTATTTTATTTTGGTTATTAAATTGTTCTTATCTCAACCCACAAGTTTTACCTTTTCCCGATTCTCCTTCCCATCCTGCTGGGAGGGGTGGGGGGAGTGAGTGAGCGGCTGTGTGGTGCTTAGTTGCTGGCCGGGATTAAATCATGACAATACCACCACATAAAAACTTAGTTATCCTTTCTTTTCTTGAATCAACCATGCAGTTCCAGTGTATCTTGTGACATGATAATTTAGATAGCCATCAGTAGCTAGGGTGAGAAAAATATATCACTGTAATGAATGCGGGTTTTTTGAGTCACCTGAAGTTTGAAAGCATCACATACAACTAACTTTGTTAGTAGTGATTATTATTGTTATGTTAGGTGCTAAATAAGGCTTGTGAACCTCCTTCCAAGCAGTTCAATATGTCTAATTGCTTGAACTCACAGCACTTCACTTCTAGTCAATGGACTGTTTTGCACTCTTGTTTGCTGAAGTTCTGTGTTTGCCAAAGGAGCTGTCTGCCAATTTGCTGGCTATGGAAGTCATAAAGCCATGTTTACACTGTGTGTCACAGTGCTTTGGAAGGCTGAGCTATCTGAAAGTTACAATTTGCCCTTTTTCACAAGTAGGGTGTCTAAGACATTCAGAGTTACAAGGCGGACTGAATAAAGCTGTGGTACAGGAAGCCAGGGCCAAAAAGTGTTGTAAATAGTAACTGTGGGGAGGAGGAAGCATTTTCTGAGTCCTTTTAAGTCGGTGAGGGCACAGTCAGCACACTGATAGTCAGGGTCCGTGTGTAGTGTGGGCTTGGAAAATCTGGATGATGCTATCAGATAAATATGCAGAGCCTAAAAACACCAATGGGAATTTTTCACAGATGCACATTGGTCCTAAAAAAGGAGTTTCTGAAGCAGGGGTCTGTTTCAGCAAGAGTGCAGAGGACAACCTGGCTCTATTTAGTCTTGTAGCTTCTCTTGATAAAGAAAGGTACTGAGAAGGGAAAAGCAGGGAAAAATTAGTTTCAGCATTCAGATTTTTAGGTCAAGTATATTACTGTTAATGGCCATCCTGACAGGAATTACATAAGTGCTATTTAGGTGGCTGTTCCTGAGCTCACAAGTCCCTTAAAGAATGGTAAAATGTAATAATAATAGTAGTAGTGGTAATAGTAATAATAATAATATATACAATGACAGAAAACCATTCTTAGTTTTCCTGGTGTTTATGTTTTGGACGAAGAGGAACAAAAGGTCTGCTTTCATTCATTCTGCAGTGCAGTCTCATTGTGCAGGAAGGAACAGCATTTATGATGGTGTGCTATGATGATACAACTTCACAGCTGTAAAATGGTAGCTAGCCTGGAAAACCAACAAAGAAATGTGAAAAGTCAAGCTACCCTACCAATATGATATGTCCAAAAGAAGTCTTCAAAAAAATCTCAAGAGTCATATTTTGCATATTTTTATCCCTTGTATCTCTGGGTTTCTGTTTTATACACATTTTACATAATGTTGCTTATTTTGTTTCACCTTATCATAATGTTCTTAAATGCAGTTGCTATGTGGTTAGATGAAAGGCTGGAACAAATTTCCCATTGCTGTTTCTTGTCGGTGTTTGCAGTTTGGAGTCAGCAAAACCTTCCTTATTCGAGCAGCGTTGACTCATTCAATTTCCGTGCATCTTTTTTCCATGTATGAACTGTATCACCAATATGCAGAAGGTTAGCTCACTAAAGCGAAGAATATTAACAGTGAGTTTCAATTCTTTTTTTTGCATTTTGCATCTAAATAACAAAATTGCTGTTGATGCATCACTATAGCCACATTGCATGTGTTTTCTCTGAATTACATCTAACCTGAAGGCTGCTCTTTTCTGTTAGCAAGTATTAAACAATCCGCAATAGTTTGATCTGTCCACCTTTCCTTCCTCAACTGAAAGTTCATATTTAAAGCATCCCTATTAGCATCTCCACATAAATAGCCTACATGAGTATCTCAACAGCACTTCAACTAAGTCTTGCTGATGACTGATACTCGTCTCAAGTTTATGAACAAGAGGCAACAAATCCAAATGGAACTTCTGTGCTATGCAAAAACCACTCAGATTTGAAGAAGAGAAGGAAACTTCTCTGAACAGAAGCCATGAATTGTCAACGAGCAGAGAGAGTGCTTAACACTTTACATAAGCCTAGCAGCAGCCCTCTTGAAAAAAGGATTCAAAGTCGTGCAGTGCAGTTGAGATGCTGTGAACAAGTCACAATAAGGAGTTTTCAGTGGCATTCTGCAGCTCTCTGTAAATCAATTAAAAGTCTATTCTATCCCTTCTGAAATATCTTGAATTATTCTTACCACATCTTTTCCTGACTGTTCTATAGGAAACTGGATAGGCAGGTACCATACTAACAAAACCATAAAAATTCCTACAAGTTTTCCCCAGGGATATTTCAAAGAGCTAATCCTAATATCAGATCCAAAAAGCTCAGCCCTACCATTTTAATGTTTTTAAATGTAAATTGAGTCATTGAATCATTTAACTTTACTTATCTTCTTCTTATTAATATTATAATAAGGGATTTAAGAAAATTGAGAATTCAATTTCTTTGCACCTCTTTCAGAATAGTTGTCACTCTCTTACAATAACTGTGTTCATTTAAATATCCTTAATTACCAACAGTAAAAAGTGGACTTCCCTGAGCATTACAGACTTCCTTAATTTAACAGGTGTCAAATAATGGGACCTATTGGATTGTTTTGCAATGAAAAACTGGCTCATATTTGTACTGCAAGTATTTCATGTAAAGAGAAAACACTTGTATTACCAGAACTCTTGTTATTTTGTCTTGTGTCTCTTCAGTTCTTTTCATCTACTTCTTTAGCAAAAATACACGTCCCAGTGGCTTAGAACATATTTTCTGTTCTTCACTTCCTACATTGTAGCTTCTGTCATTTCGTCATTTCATTTTTCTTGTATCTTGCATATTATTTTATATTGAAAAAGAACACATCTTTATAATGAGTTATATCTTCTTTCACTAGCAACTAATATCACCCTGTGCTGACTTCAGCCTTCACATTTAAAGACAATGAATCTGCCTCGCTTTTTGTTCTATAAATAGAGATGCTAAATCTTAATTATCCTTTCAAGTTGCTATGTCTATATCTAGCCATGCATATGAATGTTACTGATCCTCATATATGTACTATTGAATTTACTTTTAATCCCAAATTGCATCCTTCAGGATACAAGACAACATCTGAAATAATTAACTTGTATTTAGATGGACACATGTCAAATGCTGAGAGACGTGTCTTACTGGTCTTGGTTTGTTTCATTCCAGAATTTTGGGGATATAATACCACATTGGAGCTATGCAAGCTTATATTTTCCTTTTATGTCTGCTCTATTCAGGCTGGATTCCCAAAGATAACATGCAAGTGTCAGGCATGAAATTTTACAATCCTCCTGTATTCCTTTCTTCGTGAATTTGTAGCATGCTATGAAAGCCGAGCTGCTTAAAAGGATTTTATATTTTAGCCAAGCCTTTGCCTCCTAAGTGTGTAAGCCTTTACAAATATGTCCTTAAATTTCAGTTGAAAACAGTTTATAATAAGAAAGTTAGCTATGCTTTTTTCTTCCATAGCAACATTACTACTTCCTTTAAAAAAAAATAATAAAATCATTTAAGAATTTTTGCAAAGTCTAGAAGAAACGTTGCTACATCAAGATGAATCAGTCTAAAGATACCTAAATCAGTCTAATATTACATAAAGATTCTGATTTAACTCTTAAACAAGAGCAGCTAGTGCTTCAACAAAAAAATCTTCCAGAATGCTTCTGTAGCAAAGAGGATACATATTCAAAAGATCCTTTGAAGTTTTGATTCCTACGGCAAAGGGGAATGTTGGGTCACACAAATTCCCCTGAATGCAGCAAGGTGTTATCCTGGGTAACAGCATTATCTATATGTAGAAGTAGAGTTGATATACCCTATTCAGAAGGGGGTTTGGGAGAGCCTGTAACCTATTTTACATCTTTTTAGCCTGTGGAACCTGTGCAAACAGCCACAGTGAAAACATGCCAGTTTGACTAGCCAAGGAAACACATCAGCAACATTTCTCTGAAAAATAAAGGTGGTTGTAGGGTTTTTCCCCCCACATTTCAAGACGTTCTGGCTGTTTCTGAAGCAGGCTAACTCAGGCCGTGCAGTTGTGCTGGTGTGTGAAGTGCACCTGGTACCCTTCTGGGAGCAGTGTTTATGTCCTTGATCCGCTGCGGAGGGAGAGGTGCTGCACGGAGCGCGCAGAGACCTCAGGCTGCTGCTCAAGCTGCATAAGCACAATGGGCAGCCTGAGGGCCAGAGATTCAAAATGTCGTGCTTTGGTGAATTTTGTTAGTACTGTAGTTTTTATTTCAACAGATTTAATGATGTGTTATGTCTGTTTATATTAGCTATAGATAAGAACTTTCCTGTAGAAATTCTGATCCTCCCTACTTAATCCTTCACTAACTTCTGCCTTCAGCATTTTTTTCATGATTCCCTGCTGGAAAAGAATGACTTGCTACTTCATACTTCTCATTACCTTCAATAAAGCATTCTTTTTTCAGTCTTCCCTGCAGTAGTTTCCTTGCCAATGGGTACTGCACACCCACCTTTGCCTGAACTGGTGCTCTGTTTTTATCCTGCTGGCAACAACTTCTGCAGAACTTGAGGACAGATGGTATATTTTATCTGGTGTTTTTGTGTGTTCTCAGAAACATTTATGGGACTCTGTCAAGTTAGCAAAATGGTGATTATTAATATCACATTGGTTTTGCTTCCTCTCCAGCCAGAAGAATACTGCAAAACCTGCTTTTCTTGTTTTGGTGACATTGGGATCAGGGGATTACGGAGATATAAACATTATTTTTTTGAAAATTATTTCGGTTTTAACCTTTTTTATCATTTCCTTCATTTCTTGGCTTTTGTTCCTGCTCTAGGCAGATTTCTCATTTTAATCGGATTGCTCTACCCATCCCAATTATGTTTTGTGTTTTGCATTGTCTTTCTTAGCGGTACCTCATTCCAGGAGGGGAGAACTGGGAACCAGATTTCTGAAAATGAAAAAGCTGAACAATAAGCAGCTAATACATTGGGCCCGGATGCTTCCTAAGAACCCCAGGGAAACTGCCTGCTGCACAGGTCCAGCACAAGTTGAATACATCATTTTATGTCCCAGGATAAAGTCCACAGGAAAGCTCAAGCCATTCTTAGACTATGTATGCCTTTTATCCTGTGATAGAGGGGATAATTTTTGGACAGACCTTTTTTGCCTTGTGTTCAAGGAGGGAAAACTGCTTACTGCGGTCAGAACACTATTCTGCTATTACATAGAAAACAAGCTATTTACTTTTTCTGGCATTATTATCTTTTCCTTTGAAGAACTGGCATTTTATAGAGACAGCAGTCAACAGGGAAGCCATGCTGTTCTCCGGTTTGCTACCATTAACAACATCAAGGGCAGGGATGGTTCGGTGCCTCTGGACGGGCAGCTCTTTACTCTTGGAGGCCAGATGAATTGTGAAAGCAAAGTCTAGCTTAGCCTCCAAGGAGAGGGATGGCAAATTGTGTTCTTCCTGCACAGCATGTGTTTAGGAGTTCTTTTTTCCTTTTCCTATCAGGCTTTTTCCTTCCATCTATGACTGCAAGCGGGCTGCTGCTTTGTCTCAAACCGCCATTTGGCTACATACTGGCTCTCTTTCCTTCTAAGCACCTGCTTTGATCTCCCACAGTAGAGTGCCAGCAAATGTGACAAAGGCAGAGGTTTGCCTTTTCGTCTGCTCACTAGATTGTTAGTCAAGAGCAGCAGAGAAACATTGTGCAACCTGTCAATGCAATTTAAAAAGCCATATTCTAAATTGCCACAGAGGGTTTGTTCACTGCAGCAGAAGTCCTCCAAGAACTAGCTCTCTGGGGCTGTTCCCCAATTTGATGTCAGAGCAAGATACTGCTAAGGCTTCCTGCACAAATGTTGCAGGGTATGAAATTAGCCTGCTGATCTTAAGAGAGCAGCTTAAAATAAAGCAGTTATTGCTAGCTTGATGAAGTTCCACTCTATTTAACTGATCATAAACATATCGGTTTTCATATTTGACCATCTCTGTTTGTAAGGAGAAATGACTTACTGAGGGGTCACCTCGTGTTCTTGCAGCCCAGGCTCGCAAAAGACCCCTCTCAGCATCTCCTGCCAAATCGAACTAGGCAGTGAGTCAGACACCCCTGTATATTAATATTTTTTAACATAACATCTGCCCCTCTTCGTTTCCAGTCTGTGATCAAAATTCCCTCAATTCTGAATAAAAGCTGAGTAAGGACCGTGGGGTATAGCCTGTGGGTGCTCGGAGACTCTGCTGGCATCAGGCGTGGAATGAGTTGCTCTGAGATTAGCTCGTTCCCTGGTATTTCCTCCTGTCAGAGCCACAGATGTGCTTCATTTCATTAGGTGTAGCTGTGGGCATACTGCCATCCAGCTCTGCTGCTGACTTTATCCCACTACTGCTGAAGGCCAAATAATCATAATCATTTCAAGTTGATAGCACAGTATATTTCCCCAGGGAATGCTCTTCAAATTAAATCAGTCATACCAACAATAATTTTATAATTATATAAAGGGAGCCCTCTATTCCAGTTATTTTATTTTTTTTAAAAAATGTGCATTCAATCAAATGGTTATTGCTCTTTCCAAAGTATTTTCTTTCCACAAATCTTGATGCTCTTTACCTTCTTTCATGTGAAAAAAATCATTATTCTGATAATTAGCATGCTTAAGTGCAATCAGTGCCAAAATAAAAACAAGTGTAACTTTCAGAATGTATTTATGATGTAGGCACTAGCTGCCACGAGATGATTTTCTGTCGGCGATGGCAGTAAGTCAGAGCATTGACTAGCCTAATTTTGAAAGCACTGTGCATTTCTGAAGGCGAGATTCGTTATTCCAGTCACGCTCAATGGAGAATTAAATTCTTTTGTGAAACTACCGTGATTCATATTTATTGGTCAGTCTCAAACTCTCCAGCTCCAAGTTCAGTAAGGAGTTCTGTCCTGACGGTCCTGAGTAATTTCCTGCTGTTACTTAGATGCTTGCAGTAGCACACGTGCGTAAGCACTGGAGCAAAGCAGACCCGTGTGAGCTGGTGTAGCAAGCTGGATCATGAGTGAGTACAGCTGATCTCTGCATGTGGGTTATTCCAGCGTAATGCATCTCCTGCCTTCTTGTATTAGCGTTCCCATTTTCTACAGCAATAATTTGAGTAACAAAAACCCCCTTATTTCTCTTAGTGCAAGCAAATTCCTGAATGCTTACGATGCTCTGAGGTAGATAAGGAGAGCCAGCTTAGGAGCAGGATGAGGCCTCTTTTTTAGGCTAGATCCAAACTGACTGCAAAAGAAGTAGAGCTAAAATTGCTCCACCTTTTTAGAATGGGATGATTTATATCTCCTTCATGAACAGGAGATAAAATGTTCTGCTTCTTACACTCTCCACAGAAATAAAACAGAACTAAAAATATGTCCTAATGCAGACAAGTTTAAAATAGAGCTCAGAGCCGACAAGTATTCATGAGAAAATGAGTTAATGATTTCTGACTGGTTGAGCATATACCGAAATATTAAACGTAACCTTCCCTAAGTGTGTGTGGTTTTATTCCATTGCTAGGCAATAAGTAGCATCGAGTGGCAGGAACTGTGAATTCTTTCATTGTACGAGGCTGAATCAGTGTTTGAGGCACGACTTCAGTAGCATGCAGGTGAACTTTGTGAATATGTCCCTTTATCACTCATTTTCCCATACTCTTGACTACTTAAATGTATGATACAGTGACTGATTCCTTTAAGGTGGTCACAAAAGCTTTCTCAAGGCCATGATACGTAAGGGAAAGGTACTCTGAACAGTCAAAATCTAGGTCTGGATCTGATTTTCAGTCAGGTGAGACTTCTGAATTTTATGCTTCTGTTAGTTTATCACAAGTGTTCCCTTTCTTCTATCGTGTTATCATCAAGTGCTAGTGAAACGATCAAGTCCGGGGGATTTCTGGTGGTTAGGAAAACAATGACATTTTTGTTCTAACTGTGACTGCAGCTTTTGTTATGGTAGCTGTTTTTCATCTGTCTTTAGAAAATCATTTAAATCTCAAATGAACACTTCCACTGTCAGAGAGAGATAAAAAGGTTTTAGCATGATAATA
The DNA here is from genome assembly GCA_035590275.1 of Ibycter americanus. NCBI lineage: Eukaryota > Metazoa > Chordata > Aves > Falconiformes > Falconidae > Ibycter > Ibycter americanus. Next base: position 6,996,321 of record JAVJGI010000037.1, on the reverse strand, counting down.
TCCTGTTCTCAGTTTAGCAGCTCCCGGGAAATAAAAGACTCGGTTATATTGTAATCAGTCATTGATTTATAGTATGTTTTGGGGGCCAAAGTTCTGCATCCAAAATCCCAGAATTATGTTTGCCTGTGTTTCAGCTGATCTTCTAGCAAGCGATGCTTCAGCTCATTTCAACTTTGCTCGTCAGGAATGTACATGCTTTGCTTTTCACCAAGGGAGGAAAAGGTCTTTGCTTTTCCATCATTAATCCCCCAATCTTCTCAAAATGTAATAAATTTGCTGCTACACTAAAAAGAAGAGTCTGATTCCCAGCAATTGATTCCTCAAAGTGCACATAGCTACTTCTCATCTATTAGTCTCCTTCCATTATAAGCCATATTAATGTAGTGCATTGATGTAATCAGTCTTTGAACACCTACAGAGACACATGTAGCACGCTGTGCCTCATCAGTGTAATAAGGGTTACATGGCAAATTGTATCAGAACACAATGCATATGCTGTGTATACGTGGTCTTACGTTCTGCTTTGTGTGCTATATTTTCACCCTGGAATTTCCATCTGGACACAGCCCATTGGTATGCATTAGCAGTCCTTGTATGGCTCTAGGCAAGGACAGCGCTGAACTCTCACGGGGAAGGTGATATCATTTTGTTCTGAGTTTTGGACAACACAGAGCGCAGTGCAGTCTTGCTCCTCATTAGGGTTGCTGAGGTTCTGCTGACCAGCAAATAATAATGTTGGGAGAGAAGCTGTTGCTCACCTAAGCCCTTTCCTATGGCTTTTCCCCATACACCATATGGCCATCCATGTATATGTCAGCAATGGCCACTGTCATGTGAGGAGTTATCTTTTGCCTTAGGCTGTCATTGCAAACATACCTTGTTATTCACAAAATGCACTAATTAAGCAGTCACTTAATTATAGTGATTATAGTTTCCTCATCCTAGTGATTTTCCTATTATTCAAATGACTATGGTATCAGTTTATTGCTTTCTTTTTCCAGAGCATTTAAAATGCTTTCTTCCAAATTCTGAGTATCAGTCTAGAAATACGGGTTTCACAGTGTTTTCTCTCTCCAGGACAATGCTTTAACCTACGTATTGAGGCTAGGAGCCTTTGTTGTCATCACAGAGATACTGTTTCCTTTTTTGACCACATCTGACCAACTTCTGATCGACCAAAACTTCAGAGTCACTAGAAATAGTGACTTCACTCAGTCGTGATTATCCTGCATTTCAGTCTTGCCTCAAAAAAAAGTCCCTTGCTCCTTTCTCCCCAGGGCATGCTACCAGCATTTGTTGTGACTGCCTTTGTCCTTTACTAAACTAATTTATATTCCCTAACATAATTTCTCCCTCTTCATCCTCTTTGCAATCCCTAGTTGGCCCTCCTCTACATAGTGAATTTTTTTTTCTTCTTCCTTTATTTGTACTTATTTTGTCTTATTTTTGTCATATAAGTGATGGGAGCTAAAGAAGTCAAGCAGTAGTGCTTCTACTGATTAAATTAGAACTGGACTATCTATTGCTTAAGGCAACCTTTAACAGCTTGATAATGTGATAAACTGGAAACAGACAGACCAGTAAAACTTCCTTCTTTGCCTGAATTCTGTTTTCTGTATACATTAACTACGTCATTAATATCTTCTGTGCTGGCAGCAATGCTTAGCATAAATCTAAGTTAAAGAATACATGAGACAAAGAAATAGTGACAAGCTTGGACTGGAGTATGACCAACATCATATGGATTTATAGGAGTAAGAAATGCAGCTATGAATAAATACCCTTTACGGAGATAAGTGTATCCTTGCTCTAGTTCTGCCCTCTCCACCTTGGTTTTCGGCACTGTAGCCTGAACTTTAATGGTGCTCTTTTAGAGCAGCCTATAAAGTCTAAAACCTGTTCTTCAAATGACCACTTTTCCATTTTTTTTTAACAGGACTTTTATTAAAATGTTGCTAATGGTAATGGAGTTCACAGAAGACTCATAGGTAAGAATGCAGAGGCATACCAGTCGCGTTCCCTCCGAGTGGCTACAGACCAGGGCCCTGGGACATTTATTGTCTGATGATAAGAAAAAGTTACCAAGTGGGAATAACGTCGCAGTTGTTCTCAAAATAACAATGTATGCTGGTTGTACATAGTCAGTCGTGCTAGCTGGACTGGTATGTGGTGAAGCAATGGCATTGCCAGAATATATCAGATTATAGAAAATCAATGCAGCAATAGGTAGATTGATAGTTAAACAAACACACTGACTAACTTGCACCCGTGCTTGGAAACAGATATATTTTGTTTGGTCTTGTCGCTCTAAGGCAGGAGAGTTCTGCTTTTAGATCAAGTCTTGAAGGGTATCTCCCCTCCCCACACCCTGCTAAAGACAGGGAATCCTTTGCTGTCTGAATAGTTCTTTTACTTTGCAGAACTAGGATGCCTCACTGCAAACCTCTTTGTTCGTGGTCCTAAGGAATAAATAAAAAAATAAAATATGCAATTATCATGCACAAAATTATAGGTGCAAAAGATATATTTTGAAAACTTTAGAAGATGCAATAGATACTTGAAGTACATGAACAGTGTCAATGAAAACAAAAGCCCAGGAGGAAATCTGGCATTTTGTCAAAATCTAAATTATTAAAATACCATTCTAATCTTGACCTTTTAATTTCTTCAGTAGATGCTGTCCTGGTTTCAGGATGCATATGAAGCAAACAGTTGGGTTTCAAACTCAGTATTTTGAAATTAAAAATGTCAACAGCACAAAACGAAGCATTTTCACCAAAATTTGTATAATTTGTTTCAGTATTACTGACTGGTACTTTTGAACTTTTTTCATTACTTATGTTCATTCCATTTTGGACCGCTCAAGAGTTAACAGCTTGAAATTCCTCACAGAGTTAGAAATTTCACTGTCCAAAATCCTGCATCCTGGATGTTACATCTGGCACTTTCTGTGCTACTAAAACCTGTCTGAATATACAGAGATAATATTTGTCTTTAGTGTCACATAATATGGGATTTTCAGTACTCAGACTTTCTGAGTGACTGTCGGTCAGTGTACGCGAGGTTTTTGGAGGCTGTTCTATATAATAGCTGGATTTTTTTTCTATCTAATATCTACTCCTTGAAAGCTCCAGTGGAAAGTAATCCTTTGTATCATCAGCTACTGAACTGACACTCTGGGAAAGAATGAGCCAGGATTTGTTTGTATATTTTGCTTCATTTCCCCTTAATGAGGTCTTGGTGCTTTTAAGAAGAGATGTCTTCTCTATGGTGGGAACATACAGAAGATATTTAGTTGTTTCTGGGATTCTGGATGGAACCTGAAGCTGATGGCATTTGTAGATTTCAAGAGAATTTGAAGAGTGAAGGGTTGTTTTGACATCTGTGAGAGCATCTGCAAGATTACGCTTTAAATTCTCACATCTGACCTTCCAATATAACTTTGAAATTACAATAATGTAGTCTTTCTGCAAGTAGGAACATTTGGTTCCTTAAATTAAAATGGCTAGTAATTGCAATTTCATTTTTTACTAGAAAGTTAATTAATTTTTTCGAAGTAATTTGCAATAATGCCTGTGTAGTCAGGTGTTGCTACTGTCAGAGACCACTAAATATCTGAACACTTTCCTCTTTCATGGGACAGCAACGGCTAAATCCCAAACCACATATTTTTGTTAAGAACATCTGTGTTGGAGTTACTTGCCAGTACATAGGGAACAGACAGGAGACAATAAAGATTTCTAATTCACTTCCAGCCACTTGCTGGCCCTGCAGTTGGCGGTCTGGGCTGCTCTCAGCAGTGCTGTTGATGGCACTAAGACTTGGTCCTACCGTCAGATCCTCTGAAAACTGGATTCAGGGAAACCCATGGGTTATTTCTGTAAGTAGGAAGGAAAGAAAATTTATGGATAAATAACTTTGCTTAGGGAAAGACTACTGCGTTTTTTGGAATACTACTATTTGGTCCAACTCTCATCCTGACTCTGCTGAATCTGTTGAAGGTCCTTGGCTCATGCTGAAGTCAATAATAGGGGCTGTTCTTCACAGCCATTGAAAGCTTCACTATATTTTGGTGACAAATATGTTATTATCATAGCAATATTCTATTCTTCATTTGAATGCGCGGAGTAACAAACATAATACAAACAGGGAGAGGGAGATATATATGGCTGGATTTAGCACTGTGTACTGATTCACTTGAGTTGTACAGATCAGTGACAGACAAATAAGGAGACGAGCTTACTTGCTTTTTCTTCCTCCCTTGTATTTCCCATATTCTCTGAGCAAAGTAAAACAAACTTTAAACCTCAGATGCTGTTTGTTTAGATGGGTACGCTGTATCCATGTTAAAAGAAACTGAATTAGCACTGATGCAGCCCCAAACTGTGCTTATGAGCAATAAGCTAATACAAAAGCTTGAGATCTGTCAGTAACAGTAAGTTAAACTGATGCAGGGGTTTGTGCCATAAAGTCAGAAGACTTCATATAGAGTAATCTTTACATGTAAAATGTCAGTGCCGAAGGGCCAGCCACGTGCTCCCTGTCTGGTTGGTGCAGTGGTACAGTGCAAGTCCCATGTTGTTTCAGTGCTGGACAATACTTTAGTCATGGAGATACCACTTCATATAAAGATCACAGTACATTTTCACTATTATTTAATAATATTTTAATAATAAATGTATGTTTTCCATTCTAGCATCTCAAAATATTTGTGAAGTGCTGTAGATTAGTGCTGGGGGAGTTACTGGCAGAGTTTTTCATATATACTGCTTTTATTTTATTTGTTCAGCTTCAGCCATTAGTCCACAACTTTATAATAAGAGTGATAAAAATGTGTTATGTATTTAATTTCGTTATTTGGATGACTCAGTGCCTGTAAATCCAACTGATACAAATGAGAAATGAAGTTGCACAGTTACTCTGAAAATAAGGCTGCTTGGGTGACTAAATGTCAATTTGGTTGTGTGACATCAGGGAACATTTCACGTAATTTATTTTAGCACGTTGATGTCATGTCATTAACAACAATTATGATTCCTTTTTAAATCAGTAAAGCTACAATATTTCCAAGCATATGTATCCTTACTCCCCCACCCACCCATATTTCACTTTTTCCCCTGTAATCTCAGCATAAGCTTTCTGATTTTTCTTCTTATGTGCTCCCTAAAGGAGCTAGATAAGTCTCAGGACCAAACAGTTCTTGTTTAGTTCCTCTCTGGAGCCTGGACCAGATGGTACAAGAGAACACACATCCCCAAAGAGTTGCATAAAAAGTCTGTGGAGGCCTGGTACACAGAGGAGCAGTACTGCCTGCAGCATTTACATAAATCTTCCTGCAGCTCACTGAAACAGTGTCTTTGGTTTGGAGGAAATAAAAGTTTTGGGATGCTCCTAGTTCATGCTTTGTCGAATTTGATTTTTAGAATATTCAGTACAATGTCTTAAAGGGGTCACACAAACATCTTGGTGGGCTGAACAGGGTGGTCAGCCAGGGCCAATCAAGAAATTAAAACTGATGAACCTCTTCTTTTCTAGATATAATGTTGTTCAACTCAATGTACATAACATCTTTTAATTCCAAAGGAAATTGAAAATAAAAATAAGTCAATTAGTGTTTAATGTATTATTTTAAGTTTATTAGAATTACAATACTTGAAGGACTATAGACAAAAGTTCTGCTACATTGTAAGCACATTCTGTGTGTTTAAATTAACAAAGCCTTGCAACACCTGTCAAGACACCCAGTCATTACTAATTTTAAACTTTTTCAAAATGATCTACAAAGTCAGCAGTTGAGTTAGAAATAGACCCGAAGAGTCATGATTAACTAGACAAGACTGAAGATAAATGAGCCACCTAAACACCTTCCCAGTTACCTGTGGCTTGTTTGATTAAGTAGCAGAACTGTTCCTTAGAGAAGGGGTTGATTCTCCCATGATCTCAGAATAATGACCTCAATTGTAAAGTTTCATGTCAAGTAACATCAGCTGTGTTTGAAAGGAGAAGTAAAGGCGGCTAGAGAAAGGCCTAAAGAAAGGAGGTTTTGGAGTATAAAGTCATATGGATTTGCCTTAGGAGAAAACTCTTGGCTTTCCTCTTAGCAAGACTGCAGAAGACAAATGTTTCATTCCTATAATTGTGGAGTTCCTTCATGAATCATCAGGTGCTCTTTGTCTAGTATTGTGCGAGAGGTAGGTTAATTACAGGCCTGTATTAAGAAACTCTGATGTGTTACCTTTAATTTCATTGGGTTTCCTTACTAAGTGGAAAACACAGAGGTAGTGTTGACTAGTAAGTAAGAGTATCCTGAAGGAGTTTTTCCCAATTCTTCATGAAAAACAATCGAAGTATTTGGGGAGTTTCTTTAGATACAGAACTGAGATAAGGTTATGCAAGAATTCAGACAATCTTTCACAACCACAAGGAATCAAAACTTTTTTTTTTTTTTCTTAATGAAAGCTGTCATTCTGATATAACCAGAATTTCTGGGACCTTAGAAGTATCCTATGTACTTTTGCCTTAGTTTTCTCTGACACAGGACCAGAAAACAAGATGTGTGGTAAATCTCACGTAGAACCTCTGAACCTTCAGTTCAAGGTCTATTTTGAGTGACTTCATTTGTTTTAGGGTGGAGATAATCAGTCAAAGCAAATGCATTCATCTGGCCTGTAACCTCCTTGCCATTCTCATTTGCTCCTGCTAGACAGACATGCCTGTCATGCATCATTTTGGAGTATTTTTGAGATGCATGAACCCTCCAAAAAAGATTTTATTTTAGTTGCCACCCAAATAATTTCAACCTGTGTATGCGCGGGTGAAAGAGCACTGTGACTCACTTGCCCATTTAGTTCGATTCCAGTTCTCATTTCCAGCAGTACTAACAATCATAACACAACGTTAGCTCTTTGTCCCAACTCCAAGTTTATCTACCAAGAATTACTATTGCTGTGTCTGTTAAAGCTTTCTCGGTTGTAAAAAGAAAATCAATATTCATTTGACGTTTGCAACTGGAACCTACACTAGGTAGAAATGTAATGATTTTGCTGTTGTCAGCATAAGCCCAGAACTGAGCTGACAAACAGAAATTGAGAGGAACAGCTGAAAAAGCTTGTTAGTATGCCTCCTGTTAACCCAAGGAAGAAGTGAGCATTTGAACATTGTCAAAAATGCGTTTTGATTGGAAGCTTTGGTTACACAGCTCTTAATTCAAGTGGATTTAAAAAATAAGGATTTATTTGTTAGAACATTTATTAAATGTAATAGTTGAAAGGGGGGCCTTAAACTTGCTGAATAATGCTTTTGAGCATCTTTTTCCTGTTTTCTTCATCAAAGTATTCCAGGTGAGTGAAGGTGAGAGTCTGTGCTGCTCTGTTTTTCCTACTTTTCTTGCTTTTCTTCCTAAAGATAGAGAACCAGGGACTCCTTTAGTTTCTGTCATTTGATCAAGACTTGCTCTTCTGAAAGTACCAGAATTCTGGGCCCTCAAGTCAAAATTTTTCAGTCTTTGTTGTCTTTTAAATACAAATACATTTCTAACTGAGGAGTCCTGTTTTCAAAAACGCTTAATGCTCTTTGGGAGAAGGTTTAGCACATTTGTAAACAAGGTTTGGTCTCTTTTCAGGTTAAAAAATTCAACGTCCCTGTAAAATGGAAAGACTGTTCCTGTGCCTAATGTAAGCACTGAGTCACTGGAAATTAATTTATTGATAATAAGGAAACATCTAAAAATCATTGGACAGAAGCAATTATAAGCTGCATGGGAGAGATTGACTGCAAGTCCATCGTTATCATCCAGAGCCAAACTACTGGTTTGTTTTGCTATCAAAACTGGATTGCTTGCACAGTCATTCTTTCCATAACATTTATCTGTTCTTTACATGTTGAAGACTGTATAAACCTGAGGTAGCAAAGATAAAAATATAGTTAAAATAAATATACAATATTGAATACAGTAGTGACTGGCAAGAAATGAAATCCTTTCTAGTAAAGCTATGCACTTGGTCCTGGAAAGATCCTGAGCTAGCATGGCTCTTAGCTATGTATGAAATGGGAAGCAGTGACATTGTCTTTAGCATCCTACCTGGTAGAGATTGAACCTCAAGGGGAATAGCCTTGTCCTGATTCTCAAAGCTAAACACATGCTTGAGTGTGCCACGGAACTGCCCACTGCTGCTGGCTTCACCAGCTCTGGTGATGCGGGAGGGAGGCAGCACCTCTCGGGATGGAGCTCAAAGGACAGTTGTAAGAGTCCAAGCAAAGCTTCTACCCAAGTGTCTGCTATGTTTCCCTAATCATTTGAAAATTCACCACTTTAACAGGTACCACCCAAAGGGTACAGGAAAGGAAGGATTAATTTAGGGACTCTTTAAAACCAGGCCCGCATGAATTTAAAAGCAGGAAGGGAAGGGGGAGGTAAAAGTGAAATCACTTGTGCTGACTGTAGAAACGGTGACCAAACTGTAAATGGGAACCTGATGGCAACTTTTCTCAAGTTTGCTTGTAAACTATGGCTCTGATTTGCAAACTATAGCTCTCATTGCAAAGACAATTTTTTACTTTTAGTCATTTTTAATTCTCCAGTTATAATTTTGTTCAGATTGATGCTTAGAATATATTTAGAAGAAATGTTCTTACAGAGGTTTAAAAATATGAGGGTTCTTCAAACAAACTTTATGCAAAGTTGTCAGAAACCCACGCTACTGGTTAAATTGTCAGGTAACTTTATTTCCTGTGAGGAGGAAGTCATATATAGATTGCAGTCGTAAGATGATTCATATATTTCTTGCTCATCTCCCAACTGCTTCCCTCCTACAGAAAATACAAGACACAGTATGTCCTACAGATATCTGTGCAAGTCAGTCTCACACACGTTTTCTTCCTGTAGACAGAGAGGTGAATAATCCAGATATATGCAGATTAAAATAGTTGACAAAGAATAAAGTTCATAGTATTTTAATTGATTCAGTAAATCTTTCACATTTTTGCTCAGTTAAACCAAAGAACTCAAACAATATCCTTGAGATGATTTTATTCTCACATTCAAAAACAGATAGTGTTGTGCCACGTTTTGAGGATTAGTATATGTCAGTCTCTTAAATGTAAGCAGAATGTCTTTCTCTTTCAAGGGAATATAAGCATTTTAAAAATACCAGAGAGTCCTGAAATGATTTACAATTATTAGAAATGCTGTTCGTATAGCCTGCTTTTTGGCAATATACTGGTGTAGTAGCTGTTGTGTAAATACTGCATACTGAGCACAAAGGGTCCGGTTCTGTCAGCTGTTCCATTCAGACAATCCCATTAAGATAAATGAAAATTCTCAGGCAGGATTAAGACTTTGCTATGCTATACATAAATAGTTTCTCATACTAAGGAGTTAACGAGTATACTATTTTATTTTTTTTTAATGTATGAAAAGAAGGTAGAATTAGAAAGAGATCTTGGTTCTTTTTATCATAGAAGCACAGGTTTTCAATGTATAGGTCATTTAATAGCATGCTCATCAAAATAAGATGGATAATAATTTTGTAAAAAAAAGCACTGAAATAATATTTTAATATTCATCAATAGAATGCGGTGACACTGAAGTGCATTTATCCTATAAATTGGCCTGCACTGACGTTGGGAATCATCTAATGTAATGACAAAAAACTCTTCCAAAGGGTAAAGTGATTCAGCTGACAAACTGGCAATTACTCCCACAGACTTTTCAAGTCTGTCTTTAAATAAAACATTTGTTAAAACGTTCCACTATATGCCTTGTATCACCTGCAGCAAGATAAATGCTGCATTATATTCTATCAGTTACTTTCAATTAAAAATATTTCAAAGCACATTGATGTCACTGGAAATGCACAGGTTTTAGATCTTTGGAACAGTGAGATTTCCTTTTTGGTGACGACTAGCAAAGACTAATGAAATGGGTTCATTAGTTAATTTAACGGCTACAGAATTTTATTCATTCATAAGAAATCTACATTCTATTCATTCTTCATAATCACCATGTATCATAACTACTGTTACTGCAGAGTCAAACGAAGCCAGGTTGGATTGCCTTTACTTGCCCAGTTGTTTCTGCCCCGGGCCCTGGTTAGCTGTTTGCAGCAGATGAGCAGTAGATACTACAAGGCTGTAATTCTTTGGTTGCTGTCTTCAGCATGCAGGCTTCAGGATAACAAGGCATCATGGCCAATGAATATTACCAGAAGACATTAATCCAATTAGCTTAGCATAATTTATTAGGCAGCACACAAACTAATAATCTGTCCCTGTGTTAAATATTTTGGCACTGCAGAAGAGACAGATCACATTTTTAAAGCCAAAAGCAACTCGCAAAGCAGGGTTTGTTGCGAGAAGGCCATGTATTTAACTTAGCTAACCGTTATGGTTAGAAATAAGGTTTGCACATGGCTTCTTTTACTTCTTGGAATCAGCGCCTCTGAAGAAGAGACCTAAAGAATGTCTTCTGTACAGGAAAGCTTATATTTTTTCTTCCCCTCCCCTCGATTGTATCACCTGGGCTAATAACAATAATTACCTCTGCTTTTGAACCTTGCCTTTCTTGTATCTTAGACTGCTATAGCTACCACAGTACTATTGCTAAACCAGGTTATATGTCAATGTCCCAGTGATATGTGAGGTCTGGCAGAGTATTGATAGCAAACAGCCCATCATCTGCTAAAATCAATGGATTGCATGCTGCTAAATCCTGACGATGATTTAAAATCTGGGTGTGGTGAATGCCGTGCTCACCAAGGATGTTCTCTAGAAACTGGCCAAAATTATATCTGAATTTGAAAGCTGTTACAGTATGAAAAATGCATCTTAGTCACCATGAACGAAATGGATACGAGTTTCTAACCTCTCTAAGGAACTCTGGGCACAATCTTGTGAGCAACACTTGGAGCTGGTTGTGATTTGGATCTTCAGGCGCAACGAGTGGAAAGTCATTATTAAGACCCAACAGTCTGTGTCTTTTATTTATTGTAACATGCACTGTTATACATGATAAAGGTCCAACTGTATTCAGTTCTCATGTCTGCCTTTGTGTATGTAGAACTACATCAAAATCAAAGCTCTTTGCTCATGCTCTTGCGAACAGCTTTATTTCCTGCTCGCCTCTGTTGCAAACCAGGGAGTCAGCTGCAAACCAGATCTGTCCGTGGTGGGGGTGGGAGGAGGATGCAACAGAGGGTCCTGATGTAAGTGTCATCCTCACACCCACCTGCCAAAAAAACCCCAAGCCCGTAATGAAAAGGTCACAATTACTGCTGTCTAGCTGCAACGTTCTCAATAGACATGAACGGAAGAGTCACTTTTTTGATTGCTTGATGACTCCCTCAACAAGCAACTGGCATATTCAAGACTTGAAACAAAACCAAAACTGTAGCAAACCCCAGTATATGGAATAGCTGAGGAAGCAGAAGCTAAAGAGTTTGAAATTCCTCTAGCCCAGGACACCATTTTCTCATTTTTAGAGGTCCAATATAAACTGCGAAAGCAGTGGTTTTTAGAGCTTACAAAAGAGCCGAATGATTAGAGAAACAAAGCTGGGGCTGCAGAGAAGTAATTCTCTCTGAAATCTTCTGGATATGATTTTTTTGGTAAAACCATGTACTAGTACTCAGCAAAGATGAGATAAAATGGTGACATTAGAGACTGTGCCTGTTCTCCCAGTGTTTTATAGAAGTTTTCAGACGTTTAAATTACCTGTTCAGAACTTTTAAATTTCAACTTTCTTCACGGTTATTAATTTATAATCACTTTGGATCACCTACATGGGGCATTTTAGTATTCTTTGAATTTTTAATGTCTTTTCAAGATTGATATTTATGATGTGTTTATAACATTATATTTGAATGCCATTAAGCAGTGTGGTAACAAAATAACATAATATTTCTGCTATGAGATGTTCAATAATGTGTATGGTGGTTTCTTTGAGGAAGAAAGAAACCCTTGGTGTTGAGAAGCTCTAAACAACAGGCTATACTGACAGAAGGGAATTTGGGATATCAGGGTTCCTGGAAGGCCCTCAAGAACAACTCCAGAATTATTTGTAACAAATTTACTATAAATTAAGTTAGTAATTGCTTCAGGATAGTATGACTCTCATCCAAAAAAATAAAATATATACTCAAGAATACTATATAGAAATTCATGAGTAAAATAATCCACTTGTGAGCTGAGATGGAAAAGTAAACCCAAACCTTCAAAGGTGATATGTATTCAAATTAAGTCTTAAGAAAACATCTTGTTTATACATACATGAAACTGTTCCCCCTTCCCTCCTACTTCCCTTCTTTTCTTTTTGCTGCTGGCTTTAATGTCTACGCATACTTTAAAATACATATGGGGCTCTGTATAGGTAGTAATAAATGATATCTCCAATCGACATTCCTAGAAACGACAGCTTCTGAAATATAGGCAGTCATCTGACATATAAATCTTCCTTCTGATTCTTAGCAAATTCTGGATTTGTCAGCTGCCTTTCAGATTCATGGTCTCTGTGGTTTGGTTGCTACATCTTTGAAACAGCATGGGATAATCAAAGTTGCCCTTGCTGGATCCCATTAAAATCTTTTACAGAAACCCCAGAGGCCTTTACAAGGCAATAGACTGCACATCCCCAGAGCCTGGTGCTCCTGAGTTTCTCACAATTCTTGCATGGGTTTCAGATGAGTGACTATGTAGTTCTCTCACCGGGGGACTGGTGCTAATCCAAATAAAACTAAGAGGATGCTTGCTTACAAGGTGGCCAAAGTTTAAAGAAAATATTATCCCAATAATACTAATCCTTCTGAAATTTTTTTCATAGATTTTTTTGTTGTTGCTAAGCTGTTGTGACAGATTTGAGTGGTGGTTCATTTTATACTACTGGTTCTTAAAGCATATTGCACTAATAGCCCACCTAGGGCACTGTCTTATCTAAAACACTAAGGAAACTATCAGGAAAAATAAAGCTGAAGTAGGTAAGTCCAACATGTGAATGTTTTGTCCATTTTTCCTTGCACAGGAATTCGGGGTTCAGCAGTGCTGACACGGCTACCTGAGGCTCTGAGACAGGACAACCCACCAGCCAACCACGCAGGTAACCGGCATTCGTCTGAGTATGCTGTTCTCTTGATGCCAAACAAAATACCTCCGAGGTTTCCAGGGAATTGTTTAGGTTAAATAGAACAATCAGGCTTAATTAGCACAGTTTATCAGTGAGATGACTCAAAGTATTTTTATGAGATTTAAAGAGTACACTTGAATGATTTAGATAGTTTTCATTTCCTAGCAGGAACTACAATCTTCATTTCTGGTAAGTCAGCGTACCTGCATCTGCTGAGGCTCTTGTTCTACATCCCTAATGAATGCAACAGTTTGTAATTTGCTGGATAGATAGAGGTGCACACAAAAGTGAATGGTATTCGGTGTTCATTTGCAACAGGGCAGATGTGCTCTAGTGTAAAGCAACCATTGGAAATTCTTCAATTTCATGTTATTGTTTTGATGAGAAAAGTTTGGGAAATGAGCTCCTTTGGCATGGTGAGAAATGGTTTCCCAGGTCATGCTGTAGGCTGAAGTGTCGGTAACATAAAGATTCTTTCATGTTATCAATCTTAATCAGATACCTTCCTTAATTTTATAAAATATATCTGTACTATAGTGGTACAAATAATGTTGTTCTCCTGTGGTTCCTTATCTTCAGTCTCTTATCTGAATATGCATTTGATTTTCCCCTCTGAAATGCCCAGTAATTTTAGAGCTGAAAGCAAATCCTTCCAACTAAAAACCTTTAGTCCTGGTAAATCTGGAACTGGAGGGTAAAATACTAAGGAATGGCAGCAAAAAATACATGAAGCTTTGGAATATTGTCCCTAAAGGCAAAATATATGAGAGTGTCAAAGATGCAAGGTGGCAGGACAATGCTCAGGAAGACCTTTATCACCTGCTGTGGCTCTTGGTGAATTTTGGAATTATTTGGTACACTTTTATTACCAAAGTGACAAGTGATCCATGTCTAGTTGCAGTTCTTTGGAAATACTGTTTTGATTCTGAGTTTTATTAATGCAATCTTGAATCACCTGGAAGGAACCAAAGGGCGGCCTGTTTACAGGCAAAGGGCTTGTGTAGCAATGGTCGTAGGGTGCCACCAGCACCACAGGGTGGACGGACAGTGTGGGGGCAAGTATAACCTCTAGACGTTTCAAAGAAAATATCAGACCACACAAATTAAATGTGAAGGGGAGGCAACACCAAGCCTGAAAATAACAGAATGCGAGACAGCTTATCAAGCCTTTTCTAGGAAAATCTGCTTCTGATAGAACGGGATAAGGGCAGAAAAGCCAGGATGCAGGCTCCCGAGTGGTATTCTAACCCATGTGCTATAAAAGATGGGATAGCTGTATATGATTCTTACTGTTCTTAATGGACTGAGCATGCATTAAATTAAGAAATCTGTGGGCTGGTAGCACATCAAGCTGAAAGGTTATTTATGTATCCTGCAGTAACCAGGTAAGAATGCAGTTACTCATAGAGGTATTATGAATACATGCTAATTGCTATCAGTGGTCGTGTTCTGAAGATCATGCATCTTTTATGCATGGCAAGCTGCTAAAATATCCCTACTACTTACTTCTGCATCACAGCATCCTCGTTGAAAAAGCACTGGCAGAAAGGTCTTCCATTTTAGCATTTTCACCAAGAATTTGAAAGCTGCCTGTGAAGGTGCAAGAAGGATGTGACAGACATTGCATTAACATAAAGCTCAGAATACTTATCTGCTTCTGCTTCCCAGGGAAGCAGTCACTCAGCTTCCTGTAAAGGCAAAAAGCATAAAGAGACTGGGATCTGTTATCAGCCCTCTTGGGCAGAACTGCAGTACAGAGTGCTCTGCTTAATATTGCTTATCGCTAATTTTGTGCATGATAACTGAAGCATGAACAATATCTGAGTGGGAAGCAAACTAGATCTATAGCTGCATAGTCAAGCCTATCAAAATATATTGCTGAGCTCCCGTAGCCAAACAGTTCTGCAGAATATCAGCTGAAACAGAACGTTCCAGCTCACTGGGCCTCCAGTCACCATATGCTTGTGCAGCCTCACCTGTAATAGCAAATAGCTACGCTCAAAGGTAGGGTGCATTAAAAATTAGGAAGGGATGCTGGAGTGAACCGACATGATATTGAAAATTGATGGGTTTTGTTACTTCCTATGTCTTACGAAGTTGTCAGGCAATGACGGTGAAGTGAGCCTTGCTGAAATCACTCACATGAGTGAGGAGTGTGTATTACTCTTAGAAATATATACATGCTAAGTCATGCCGTGGAGATTACCCTGAAGAAAATCCACTCTTGTCTGACTGTTCATTCTGTAAGAGAAGTAAGGGAAAGAACGATGGTGTTGCTATACAGCTTGCCTGTTTAAACAAGAAAGGTTCTCTCTTCCAACTTCCTCTTATCCTGTGCAGGAGGAATTATCCGTGTATTTTGAGGGTGACCCAACTACAGGCGAACAGTGTTTCTGAGAATGTAGGATCCAGGGTGGGATTTCATGACAGTCCCTGCATCCTTCGTGCATCTGTGCTAGCTGTGGGTTACAAACCTCGCACTGGCGAAGAGTCTGAGGATGCTCTCTGGTTTTTATGCAGAACCTCAGGATCACCCTGAGTTTTCTCTAATGGAAGGAAACACTCAGCAAAATGTCAAAAGGAAAATATTAACGTCTTCTTTTATAATAATGTGTCCAATACAAGATCTTTTTTTACATAGTCACATTTAACTGCACGGTATTTTTCTGGGAATTCATGCAGAAATGCTACAATTAAACTGTTGTGAGGAAATACGTGGAGTTTACATTTCCCTGTTCTTTTAATACCAAAAAACCCCCACATTTGCACTAAGGCCACACTTAGAGGAAGTAACTGAAAAAGTTTAGCTAGATCGAGTTTCTATTTGTGTAATATTTTTCCTGTTTATAATGCCAAGAAATCTTCAAAAGATTTCAGGGCTTGAGGACTGCGGTACAGACAAGCCCGGCCACACTCCAGGGTTTTAAATTTTCAAGCAGGACTTTTTCTGGGGAGAGGGAGGATGCTTAGTTTCAATTCAAACAAAAAAAGCTTAAAGGAAAGAGATTATCACTGCATGTTTACCTCACTGTCCTTTTCGCTTGGTCTTGTTACTACAATTGCATCCGAGCGGATGGACCCAGGCACCTCATCAAAGCCTTGGTGGGTAACTGGTGCTGCTCCCAGTAAGGATACAACTGGGTTACGATTAAAGTGTTAAAAAGTTAAAGGAACAAAATTACAATGCAAAGGGATGAGGGAAGTTGTCATTCTTTCTTTGGTGTCTGCTGCAGTCAGTGCACCGTCATGTCTGAACGTCTTGCTGTGAGTTAAACATCATTTTACTGCTGACAGATAATCTCTACAAAAGATACTTCCCTGCCGGCCGGCAGCTTGGGAATCCAGCTGCGGAGAGAGGCAGGGCAGGACTATCATGAGCTCCCTGTGAAATCTGTTTCATTAAGTGTGGTTCCATATCCAGCGTTGATTTGGATAAACATGATCTCAGGCTGTTCAGACATAGCATTAAATAATGCATTTTCCACCAAAAATGTTTTTCTCTGTTTGTTCTAAAAATCAGTGTTCTATGATTAAACTTGTTCCTAATGACATATTTTTTTTCTCTTTAAATGTGCCCTTCTGGTAACACTGAGAGTAATAATAAGCCGGAGCCAAGTGCAAGTCAAATAAATGGGCAATTGCTGAGGGAAAATATTAGGAACTGCTGTAAAATCATGTGCCATTAACAGGGTTTTATTTTGACCATAAATGGCAATAATTATTCTTTCATGAATATTTCAGAAGACCGGGATGGGTTATTGGGATAGGATGAGATAGGAAATTGTTCAATTTGACTGTACTTTCTTCACATTAGAAACTCTGGCAATACTATTTTCCTTTTTAAAGTGCAATTTGTCATCTCTGTCCAAATAATTAATTTGAGAAGTATGTATATGCTCTTATGATAGCAGCTACAACTTCATCTCTCTAATAAGTGTGTGTGTAAACCAGCACACATGCATGGAAATAAACATGTAGGGTAACTTGTGGTGCACAGAAGCATCCGAAGTAAGTTTCTGACAGAGCTCTGTAGGCCGTGGCACCAATTTCATGCTTGATGAAGTTCTGATGTTGCATAGACCATCTTGATAACCAGAATAAAATGATGAATTTGTTCACATTAATTAAGCATATTACCTAAATGATGCATTATGAATGCTCTTATATCTTTACTGTTTTTCATTTCCCTGTTATAAAAAGGCTTGCAGAACAAGGGATGTGTTGTGAAGGGGAAAGAATTAGAAAATACTTCTAAGATTTTAAATAAAACATTCCAAATAGTTCATTTTCCCTTGGAGCAAAATTACAATGCACTTAAGAGAAAACGATATGTCAATCAAAATAAGAAAACCAATATTACTAGTGACCCCTAAAGAACTCGCAAGCAGGCAGGTTAATCAAGTCTTTATTTTTCAATACACCTATCTGAACTTCAGCACAAAGTAATTAATTTCAGGTTCCAGTACAGAAATGCACCAAATATCATCTCTGGATGTGTGCTTTTTCATAACATACTAATCAGTCCTTTTTACACTGTGACTTTGTTAAAATGCTGGGGATGGTAGAACAATGCTGACATTTCAAAGGTCTGTCCTTACATCCTCTGATAATCCGCTGGAGTCGTAAAAACTGTTTTTCTTAATTAACAGACAAAGGCAACATGTTTTCCAAGCTGCTTTGCTGTATAGATGTATAAATAATCCCCAGCACATTTAACTGGTGTATTTTTTGTCTCTGAGTAGTTTGGGGATTTGTTTTGCCCCTGGAACAGTGCTATTGCATCCTCTGCGCTGAGGCTGGCGGGCTGTGCTGCCTGGCACCTTGCCTGTTACGGAGGGACTGCGCCTGTCCCAGGGCTAGGTCTTCCCTGAATCCAGCCTTCCTTCTGATGTTCACTTGCTCTCCTAGTCTGCTTAACTGTTTGTGGCTCTCAGTCCAGTCCCTCCAGGGTTAGAATCTGCCAGAATTAACAGTCCGGAGACTTGGCCAACTCTCAGTCCCCCACCTTCTCTGACTCCACCTGTGCAAGTGCATGAGATGTTTTCCACTGAAAAAACCAAGCAATTTAACATTTGAAGTGGAGAAGTTTCTATAGAAAGGAAGGAAAGAGAATGTGTAATTTCTTTGTTTTGGATACTTCTGCTCCTGAATGCTGAAGACTGTATGTTAACTGTGGAAACCTGTTCTGAGAGCACTTCAGCAGGATAGTAGGATTTAGACAACAGATAAGTTTATTTTCCTATACAGTGTTTCTATAGGCAGTGTTTTTATTTTTCATATAACTTCCTGAAGGTGCTGAGAGTTGTTTCACAACTTCAATGAGTTCCCTTCTACCTGGAGGTAAGGGTGTTTGCTAGAAAGGACACAACTTCTATGAAAGTTTGGTTGATAAGGTTTTATCCATACAGGATGTAAAAATTGAACCATGTTAGATCTGACGGTGCAGCTAGAGCTACATACATTGGGCAAATACAGGACATAGCTAAGCAAGTTATCACTACTAAAATAAAAAAAAAGCTGAAAGAGCAATCCATAAATGATATGAAATCTATGATGGCCTGATGTGTATATAACTGTATATTAGGTTTATTGTTGAAGTATAAAGGTTACTTTAATTTTCTGAGAGGTCTATACCTGCTAGATATATAGACAACATTGAGAAATCCCTTCTAAAATAGGTTTTGTTATGGCCTGAAGGTGCAGCTTATCACAGGTAAGTAGAATATTGCATTGATCTCTGCTGTAGATAATGAGACTGCCTGGGAGCAGCAGTCTTGTCACATGAAACAAATTGCTGATCACAAGTCAAACATACTGGGGGGTTTCAGGTTTATTTTGAACTGAACTGTAATAAAAAGGGCAAAACCTTGTGCTGGCAAGTACATGGGCAAAAGGAGGCTGCTGGGGGAGGGGAGGGAGTCTGGAAAAAGTGGCTGGGGGCTGAATGGACATCGCGATCAGGTACTAAGTGAGGAGGCGGAACGCCTGCTGCATTGATAACCAGCCAGAAGTGCTGGCCTTTCCCTCCTCAGCGCATACCGAGATGGCAGAGGAGGGGTTTTTTGCTTCTGCTTTTCATCCTGCCATGGTGCTGGTGCAAGTGAGTGGGATGCTGTGCACAGCACCCTTGTGAGTCTCTCAACTAAACAGGGAGGAGTGTGATGAGCAGGTACCGCTTCTCTGTGTTCCTGGCAAAGGATGCTTGTTGCTAGGAATGCCATTTAAACAGTATCTAGGGACTGAGTGAGTACACTTGTCTTATTGTGTTAGGTGAAGGACTGTTACCAAAAATAAAGTATGTTGGCACATTGCAAAATGGTAACACTTAAAAGATGAGCAGGACTTTTGTAGTAGAGAGCACATCATCAGGTACAAGTGCACACACGTGCCATGCCCAAGCAGCTGCTTGGCTGTTCAGGAGGAAGGTGGATGAGATGGAGTTACCGACAGTGAAGGAAGCCGATGACCAGTCGTTGTCTTTGCTGGGAGAGGCTGCAGCCCTTGGAGAGACCCTGGTCCTGCCTGGCAGGATGGTTGGCACTGTGTGTTTCCAGCACCTCTGGTGCTGCATGCCGCTGGGAAGTGACTGGGGGTGGGGGGTTGACACTTGCCCTTTGCCTGGGAGCTGACAGTGCGAATTACTAGAAATGAGTTGGGGCGTTCTGTGATTTCTTTTGTATTTAAACACTGCAGTCAGTCCCCATGTTGTGGTTTAACCCCAGCTGGCAACTAAACAGCGGCTCGCTCCCTCCCCTCACAGTGGGAAGGGGGAGAGAATCGGAGGAGCAGAAGTGAGAAAACTCGTGGATTGGGATAAAGACAGTTTAATAGGTAAAGCAAAACCCACGTGCACAAGCAAAACAAACCAAGGAATTAATTCAGCCCTTCCCATCACAGGCAGGTGTTCAGGGTGCCCAGGATGGCAGGGCTCCCTCATGCGTGACGGTTACTTGGGAAGACGGATGCCATCACTCCAAACGTGTCCGTCCCCCCTCCTCCTTCTTCTTCCCCCAGCTTTATATGCTGAGCATGAATGTCATATGGTATGGGATATGCCTTGGGTCAGTTGGGGTCAGAAAACATAGTCCCATACTAGCTACTATGAAGAAAATGAGCTCTATCTCAGCCAAAACCAGCATACACCATAATACAACATATCCTCAAAACTTGCTTCTTCTTATGCTTACTGAACATGAACAGCGCTCCCCTAGCACTCTCCTCCACATAATTAAGGTATAAGACTTACCCTGTGCTTGCTTCTTGGCTGGCTACGTGGTACTCTTTCTCTCAGTGCTATGTCTCACATATTGGTGCAAACAGATAAATGGTATGTATATGACATCTTGGTCAACACCAACATGTAACATTTGATTTTTCCTTTAAAACTTCCAACTCCTGTGTGTTCCCTGCCCTGCTGTTGTGGTACTTCCATCATCCACTGCGTGTGAGCCAAAACACAGAGACTATTATGCAAATGTTTAATGTTAAAGTGAATGGATGACTTGTTGTGCTTATTTATATAAACTTGTTTCACTAAATCCTGTCTATGTATTGTAAGCTGCAGGGCAAACAGCCGGGCTCTGCTCCTACTGTGTGTGAAGAGTTCATGTTTGCAATAGCAATGTAAACCCAAATTACAGGTGTTCTCTGCACCCAGGCTCTGCTGTAACAAAGCGTTCTGTGATACTGCCTCCGGTCAGGAAAACACGCCGGTGGAAGGATATACCAAAAAAGCTTTGGTTTGTTAAATTTCTGTGCTTTTTCTTAGGCATGTGAGGATGTTGGGCAAGAGAGAAATTTAGTCCGCTCGAATACGGCCAGTTTTGAGTGAGAGTGCAGCCTTAGGAATATATAGTTTTACATTACCAATCTGTGCTTTGGAATTAAAACTAGATGTGTGGAAATACAGCACTGTCAACATGTCAGCTGAGCCGACACCTTTCAGCTGGCAATGAATACTGATTACCTTCTCCATAGCAGACAATTCTTCTGTCTAATACAATTTCATTAAAACACATCTGAAATGAAAATCTGTTCGGTTCTAATTTTAAAGGAATTTCTTCGATAGATCAGGCCAGAAATATATGTTTTCCTTTAAAAACAAAAAAGTGAGAAAATCATAAAAGAAAATATTTCATCTGAATATTAATGTTTTTCACAAACTAAACTGAGTCTTGGAAAGGAATTATTCCCTGGCTGAAGATGGTGTCCTTAATGCCAGTTTTTGGGGGGTTCAGGCAACACCTTTCAAGTGGTACCTTTCCTGTATGTCTTTTAATTTTATGCTGTGTTGTTCTAAAATAGGCTTTTTGCTGCCACAGTGGATAGTACTAGTAATAAAGATTTCCTGGTAGTTTAAGTGTTGGAGACCTGAGTTGTCATGCCAGCAGGCACTGAGCAGATCTGTTCCAGCAAGAATTTCCGTTTCATTGGAAGATGGAGCACTTTTTGTTTGAACTGGAAACATAACATATCCTTTTTCAATCTTTTCATAACTGAGGCAGAGCAGCCATCTGCCCTGGTCCTCAGGGGCTGCCCATTTTGCCCTGTGGACCTCCTTGCCAGACCCCCGGTTGCTGCCTGCAAACCTCGCCGTGCGCAGCCGGGTGCGTGGCAGCCGGAGGGCTGGAGCTGTTATCCAGGTACGGTCTGTGCACCTGGGCTGCCCCCAGCAGCAGGGCTCTGAAGGCCAGATTTGCCAAAAGGCATCAAGTGAGCTGCCGGGAAAGTGGTGAGTTTCTGACAGACGTTCCCAGTGCTTTGGCAGAAGTTTGCTCAAGCTGAACTCTTTCTATAAAACACCTGCTCTCAGTGAACTACTGCGCTTTTTTTCTTGCCTCCCTGAAATTTTCTGTGCTGTCTTCCTGAAGTTCTGTGTGTTTCTGGTACACAAGATGGAAGAAAGTCTGATGTTTGTGACAGCTGCCTTTAGACACCTACTTATGTCATCTGATGAATTAAGGCATTTAAAACCATGTTTCATCCTTGGAGAGGGGGGTCGTCTTACTATTGTATGAAATACATCCTCTAATTGTCCTTTTCTGTGGGAGCTTTGTCTAAATGAAGAGCTAGAGCTTGAGACTTTGGTCCTTAGTACAACTTAATAAAAGCCAGCCAATTGTTTATTGGCTTCCTTGTCAGAGGTGATGGAGGTGACATGTCCCACATTGCTCTCTCTAATCTGACACCTCATATATTGTCCATTATCAGAACAAAATGGGAAAGAAAATCCTTTATAGATGCCTCTTTGGGAGCTTCAGCAATAAGATTTCAACAGTGCTGAGATTTTTATGACAACATAATTAGAGCTTCCACCAGATTGTAAAAACTCAATTTGTTGAAAATTGTGTAAGCTGATTTAGGGTCAAATCCCAGACTTCTTATTCAGGCTTTCCTCTGAATTTCCATTGATCTCAATGGCATAAGTTCTCTATTTCTAGCAAAGTATCCCTGTGCTTCTTTAGTTGTTGTTCCAATGAGAAATCTTCCTTCTCACAAGCTGCATTTCAGAGACATATGTTGAAAAGATGTTACTGATGCAGTTAACAGAGCAAACAGGATCTGCGCCTGTGATGCTGACTTTGACATTCATTGATGCTACAAAGATATTTGATAATCTCTTGTAATATAGCCCTGTGTCAACAAAGCCACAGGTGAGACCATAGAGATAAGATGATAATTTTGAGTCTGTTTTGTGTTCTCTGTTTTTTTCTCACAGTTATGCTTTTAAAACTTCCAATCTCTAGTAAATAGAATGGTGAATCTGTGCTTTCTATTTTCCTTTCTAAAATGGTGACATGGGGCTGTTTCTCAGCACGCCTTGATCAAATTGGCTGAATTTACAGATACAAAGATGTGTTTTTCTACCTGTCAGTTTGATCTAACCTCATGCTTGCATCTGAAAGCCAGGCTGTATTCGGTGTGACCTAGAGGACCACCTGTAGAGGCCTACCATCGCAATAACGGTACGGGGATCAGTTCAGTTAACAGAATTGCTCTTTTGGGGAGGATTATTAGTGTATTCGCCAGATGGAGGAGCAGGTTCTTATTTTGCAATCTTGTTTCTAGGTCAAAAAACACGGGTAGGCCCCAGCAACGTTCCCTGAATTATGTTATCTCTGAAATACTCTGAGGAGGAGGTAACAAAAACTTTCTTTTCAAACATCCTCTCAGATAAGATTCTGAACTCACCAAGGAATGTATCATTGACTACAAATTTTCTGGGATTTCTTAAAATCATTTTGTTAGTCTCAGTGGTGTGTAGGGAGACACACCTTACATGTTCATTATTATATTCCAGTAACCCTTAGAGCCACCATCTTCCCCCGAGAGTCCCTTTGTGCCAGGTGCTGTACCAACACAGATGAAGTGGTATTTCCACATGACAGAGCTTATAACCCTCATAACATAAGGTGGCCAAAGTGTAGAAGAAAGTAAATATGGCCCTTTTCATTTGGGAAGAGAATTGGAGGACAAAACTGGAACCAGGTTAAGGTCACATGGGTGACAGCAGAAGAATAAGAAATGACCTGTGATTTTCTTCACAGTAGTACAGAGGCAATGGCACACAGCCATCTTCTTGCAAAAAAAGAGTAGGGAAGCCTTAGCAGTGTCAGAGCTAATGCAGTGTTATTCGGGCCCTTCAGTGAAGGTATCACCCAGGAAGGTTTCCAGACTGACAGGCCTGGAACAAGCCAGATCTGACATGCAGGAAGCTTCCACGCAGATGTCCCATGCCGCCCACCCAGGGAGCTCTCTGAGCCCATGCTGTCTTCTCAGGGCTCCACGGTGGGCAGCTGTCCTGCTGTGCTTCGCTGGCAGTTCCCTTCACTGCAAAGGGAAAGGTGGCTCACAGGAGTCTCAACATCCCACTTTTTCATATTTCACATAATACAAGGCTTGCAAATATATTTCT
>JAVJGI010000037.1:6951860-6972192 GCA_035590275.1 Ibycter americanus | reverse complement strand
CTCAGTGCTATTTAGCTACTTAGCAGGAACAAGCCACAGCTGTACATTATCCACATCAGCCAACCCACTGCCCCAGATGCAAGTCCACATCTGTATACTATCAAGGTTAATTAACCCTCTACAGACCATAATCACCACCTTCTAGAAGCAGCTGCAAAACCATGGTTCTGTATACAAGATACTTTTCTTAGCACAAACTGAGTTGTTTCATTACCTGGGAGTTCATAGCTTTCCAGAACGTGACATTGTAGGGAACAGAGCATCGAGATGACAAATAGCTTGTAAGCTTTTAACAAGACAAGTAATCTTTTATATCAGAATTGCCATAGTATCTACTCAGAATGTACCTTTCCAGTAAATTGCTCTTATCGCCCATTTTAATCAGAACTGAATTCAGCCTTCCTTCTCTAGGGAACCTCAGATCTAAACACCGCAGCTTATTTAAAGCATTGAGGTTTGATCCTGTAGAATGCTGGACCCCCTCAGACCCCAATGTAAAGTCATTGCCAACAGGCAGCGCTCCGTGTGTCCCACAGCTTGGTCCTTGTCACACAGCAGTCATCTCAAATCGCTTTTTGCACGTTCCAACATGAACATGATCTCTTTGGTTCCCCTTTCCTTCACTGATGTTCCTGCTTCTCCACGTTCCCTTTTAACAAAATCCCACCAGAAAGTGTGTAACACAGTGACACTAGCATGATGTCTGCAAGCCAAGACCTGCTCCTATGCCCTGCTGCTCTCCACTGCCTTGCTCTTTTTGTGCTCTGCAGGGGCAGGTGGCATCTCCTCGCCTGTGCCCAGGTGGTGTCCACCCTTGTGGGACCCCATTTTCTGCTGACTCCCAGAACGTACCCAATAAATCATTGTAACACCAAATGCCAGGGCAATGCTTCTGGTGGCCAGCTGTAGGCAAGGTGGACCTTTGGCTGCTGAGATCTTTTCCTGCAGAGGCAACAGGCAGGTTAGGGGCGTATTTCTCTATTTATTCTTGAAGAACCATCCTGTTTGGGACCTGCCAAGTAAAATTTCAAATCCAAGTTTTCCAGCTCGTTAGTTCTTAAATATTTTAGCTTCTTGTGTGCAGCAGACTGTATTAGCAAAGGAGAAAACAAAGCCAGCTTGAGACCTTTCCTAAGATTTTTTGCTTTTTTTAATATCTGCCTTTATTGTGGAGGTGTGGGGAGCAGGGAGAAATTCTCCAGCTCCACCTAAGTGATACAAGGTCACTTAGACTGACATAAAAATACATTCTCTCTTGCCACTGTGGGAAATGTAATCCATTCATTTTAATGGCCAGTGAGCAAGGGCTGCAAGGGCTGCCTCGGTATTGCTGTCCTTGCTCTGTTCCAGTGCATGCCCTGAGGCATGGGTCACACTTCCAAGCAATGACAAAAATTTTAACATTTTAGGCAGGACTAAATGATGAAAGCTTTAATAACTGTAAACCTCAGTAAATGTTTGAAGGAAAACAGTCACCAATTTCTCTCTTTGCGTGAGCAGATGAAGATGACATTGTAAACTACATAAATGGGCTACAGCAATCTTGATGTAATTCCCAACGCGGTTGGAAGCTTTTCGTGTGATTTTTAGGCCTCTGGCTTCACATGCCCTGTGCCGCTGCTCCTACTTTGAAATGGGATAATGATATTCCCTTTCTCTACCCTTTGACCGCTGCAATTACAGGGTTGGAGGCCAGTGGCATGTTAAAGTGTTTCTACAGCACTTAACAGGTCCTCGGTGTTGCATAAAACATCAAGCTACTTTAAACCAGTAGTTTACATAGAAAATGAGGGAGAAAAACATCATATGCTTTCTGACTATCTAGTGGAAAAAAAAGTGAAATTAATTTGATATAATAAAGAAAAAGTGTGGTTTCTAAACTTCATTTTGAATGATAAATGAGATTTTTATGGAACGTCATTTCTGTGAAGCGTTTGTTCTGTATGGGATTTTAAAAAAAGAAACTGTTTACGGTAATAGATGTTGTGTTTTAATCCATGTCACAACCTCATAAGACACATCATCTGAATTTGCTCTATTAACTGAGTTTTTCTTTTCCATATATGTTGCAATCTTTTTCTTTAAGAAAACACTTTACATCATGTTGTCATGACAACAGAATATGCTCTTAGGTTGAAATGCTGACATTTCTCCCAGTGTTCATAACGCACCCTGTGCTCACTCCTCCCTTCTTGGCCAGTGCTGAGGGTCTCTGCACAGAAATGTAAATCTACAACAGAGAGATGGATTGGGGGGCCAGAAAAGGCTGACTCCCATGTTTTTCTTTTTCTTTGTTTGCGAGTCTCTCTAAGTGGGTAATCATTTTAAAGCTTGGGAATGCTACTGTACCAACATCTGTAACATAATTCAAAGATGCACAAACACAAGGGCGTTTTCTATATCACCAAAACACATCTAAATTGTCTCTCAACCAAATGTCTCTGCTGGAACTCACGTTCAAGCAGTCTTGGGTCTGTTCCAAATGATGTTAGGGGGAAAAAAAAAAACCTATGATGAACTTGAAAATATAGAAGACCTAGAACAGGCTGTAAAAATAAGTAAATTCTATTTTGTCTTATTATCCTCTGGAGATGTTCATAAAATTGAATACATGAATATGTGAGTCCTACGGTCCTCAGGGTATTCAGATGCAATCTCCATATTTCCTCCCTCCCCAAAGAGAATAGGTGAAGTTGAATTCTAATTGTGACAATTTCTGGAGAATTATTTTATGTCCACAGTGAGTGGAAGCCATAAAAAGTGAAACCTGAAATCACCATAAACAATAACATTTATAAAAATGTCTATTTCACGCAGCTTCACTCACTCACCCAGAAGAGTAAGACCTGAAGGTGACCTGTTAGTCCAAGATTACAGACACTACTTCCCTATAATAACAAAAACAATCATACCAGTTTGCTTCTACCTTGTTTTACCAAATAACACAGTAACTTTCATTTTGGGTAATCTCTTGTCTGTGCTATAGGTACGTACACAGTTAAACAGAACACTTGAAAGCTTCTTAAACCTGTCTTGATACTTGCATATTCTTCTGAATATCTGAAAGTAGGTAAAGTGAATTCCTGGGATGGACATTGGGAACAGCTAGGAGAAAAGGAAAAAAAACCGGAAAGACTCACT
Source organism: Ibycter americanus (assembly GCA_035590275.1). Classification (NCBI taxonomy): domain Eukaryota; kingdom Metazoa; phylum Chordata; class Aves; order Falconiformes; family Falconidae; genus Ibycter; species Ibycter americanus. Next base: position 6,969,051 of record JAVJGI010000037.1, on the reverse strand, counting down.
CACAGGATATGATGGGCGAGGCAACATAGGAGTAAGTGCTGATATTAGACATACACCTTATTTTTTCAAGCTCTGAGAATGTAGATGAACTTTGTAGACTGGATATACTTCTGGATGTGAGTTAGGCAGAGCAGATTGTCTCACATCTGCTTCCTGTAGGGTCTTTTATCATCTTCTGAAACATCTGGTACCAGCAACTGTTAGGATGTTGGATGATAACATACTGTGAATGTGGTCCACCTTGGCAACTCCTTGTTTCTCTGCAGGATATTGTAAATAGGAGAGTTAGGAAACAGTAAATAGGAGAGTTTTATGTGCAAGCATAAAATAATTGTTGTGTCTTGGGGGAGAAGCTGAAGTAACAAAGTGAAAGAGTAAACAATGGACTGATGCAAGCCATGGGCAATATTCTCTGATTCAGCAGCTTGTGAGGTGGTTAATTGGTATTGATCACATTGTTTGTTAAACACGAATACTTGTTTTTATATGCAGGACACAGAAAAGGTTAGAACTTCCTCGCTAAACTTTATGGCCTACTCAAACATTGAAGCATCATTTAAAATCTGTGAGCAGGAGACCTCAGAAAATAAGTAATAATAATAATAATAATGTGTTTTACCTACTCTCTCATTTAGTCCTCTATAAAAGTATAACTATGAGAGAAAATGAAAGTCAGGACGAGACCTCAGCTACATGAAAAAATTCAGAGATTTGAAACTTGTGCCCGAGTGCTGAACGAAATTCAGAGTAGCTGAAGAAAACAAGATCACTTGAGCAGCTTCAAGGTGAAGGACTTGTGAGGCTGGCGTTTGTGGATTCAGAGCTGTTCTTATAACCAAATGCAGCATGTACGGTACCTCCTCTGTTGTAGATGAGGTTTGACCTCTAAGTTTGATTTGTATTAGGTAGTGATGATTTTCTACTTTTCACCAGAGAAAACTTCAGATTGAAATTTTATTAAACAGGATGTGAGTCTCTGAAAACTTTCAATCCCAACTAATTGGCTTTTTTGGATAGGAAAACCTTAATTAAAAAATCCCCAACGAGCTGCAGTTATAAACCCTTTTATTTCATTACATATGTGGGTCTTTCTGCCTCTCTGCATAAAAATTTCCACACCAATGCTCCATCCAAATGAAGACTGGGGTGTGTGTGTGGTTTTTTTAAAAGTGAAGATAGATTAGCTAAGCTAATGAGTGTAGATGAGCTTAATTAAAATTAATAGTGAATTTAGAAATGAGAAAATAATTATGGCATTGAGTAAAACAGCAAGATGAAGAAAGCAACTGGAACAGCTTACAAAGCTGCTGTGGGGAGCTGCCAGAAGACTGCTTGGTTTTGGCTTGCCTAAATGGAATCATCAAAGCCACCACCAAGCCTATCTCTGGTGTCAAGCATAAAAGAGTTTGGCCACTTACGAATTGGTGTTAGTGGCAGTGAATGAAATCCCAGTGTATTGCAGTCCCGTCTACCTTCTTGTTTAGCCAGCAGGCACCGTGGCACTAGCGCAGAGGCTCCTACCTTGCAGTGACTTCAGTATAACGTTTTTATGTTGGATCTGAATCCAATCCTGGTGGTCCAGTCACAGCAACCCCAACACAAAGTGTAAAACAGTTTTCTTCTTGAAATGCTTTCCACAGTAAAACTAAAGGAGCTCACAGGCAGTCGGCCTGGGAAATATCGCCAGGGTGTTGCACCCTGATGGAAAACTTTGGGCTACTGTCCTTGTGTACTCAGATTTTCACTCCAGCTAGGACAGCATCCAGACCTCCTGTGCTTTTTCAGTCTTTTGCTGATAATATACCAAGAGTATGTCAATAAAGAGCACTCCTCTACAAGCGAGTTTTACCTTCCTTTTTCTCCAATTCTGGTCATTAGTCTGGTTGCAACAAGTTGTTCCTTTGAAGCATCGCGAGCGACAAGCATTTAGCTTGAGGTGTTTGTGTCAAGATTCAAGCTGTTAAAAGTCACTGTCAATCACTGAAAGGTGAGCCTTGCTCCTGCTGCTTATCTCTCTTTACAACTGATTTCCTCAGGATCATAATTCTATCCCCATGGTTCGTTCCACCACCTTTTTCCTAAATAAGGGTGTTTGTGCATATGACTGTGTGAAGTATTTAAAAAGCTTCTACTAAGGCATTTTAAGAGAGCAGAGGTATTTCACATTCTCTCTGTTCTGGTGTTTGGTTCAGAGAATCCTCCTTCATAATTTGTAAATTAAATGCAAATTCTTCGGAAAGCTGAGGCAAGCCCTGATAATTGGGCTGGGAAGGAGCCCGTGTGTCCTGCAGCTTGTGCACAGCCTGGGAAGCTGTGAATTCGCTGAAAGCTTTTTTTATAATCTTCCTTCTCTAAACTCTGAGAAGGTTGGGGTTTTTCCTATCCATTGAAGTTCTTTAACAAAAGGGCTGTAGCATCTCCTGAAAGAATGAGGAATGAAAAGCTTAATTCCCTTACATGCATTCCTGATTTGTTCAGCTGGAGGGGATTTATGTGGGCTGTTGCAGTGTCTCTCCATTTGTGATAGTTAAAGGTAACCTTAATGGTATTTCTAGTGGGCAAGCTTGCCTTCATGCTCACCTTCTCTGTCAGTCAGCTCATTTATTTTAATTTCCATCTTTTGAATGAAACCAAGGTCTGAATTAAGTGAACCAATATATCTAACTAATGCCTTACTGGAATACAGTATGCAGTGGCTCCAGATCTTCTTTCTTTGCAGAAAATTAGGTAGTAGCACAGTATGGAGTGTGTCTGCCCCTTCCAGAAATCATCTCTGGGGAGCTGGCACTGGTGATCTGGTATTGCACTAAAGCTGAGCATTAATTTAGTTACAAAAGGAGGCAATTACTTCTGCATAGGGCTCACTGTAAGTGGTGGACCAGCCCCAGCTCGTTTAAAATGACCACCTCAGATACCATCTGACAAACAGTTATTCTTCACCGCAGACATCACAAAAGTCATCAGTTTTATGGTATAGCCCACTTCTTATTTTAATTTGATACTTAATTTTATTATCCAGTAGTTTATATGGGCACTTTATTATATTTTCGTTGGTGGCTAGCTGTAGGTGCCTGGCTCAATTTCAGCTTGTTTAAAGGGGCATTTGCAAACTTGATAAAATCTTCATAGACACATCACCACAAAGCTGGAGCTTATTTCAGTTCTGTTAATGTTTTACAGTGGTGTGAATTTCCATATTACAACATTTATTCCTCATTGAAAGATCAGAATGATGATAAACTCCTGCTGGGCTACAGCATTCTTAATCAGGTAATGTGGGAGTCACGCTGTAAATGAAATCCAACAGGTTTTCACAAGTCTCAGTACTATGGCCGAGTGAATTGAATGAGGGGAGTGAAAAGAAAACTCTCAATCACTGTAGCCTCATTTAGAGAAATGTGTATCAAAATCTGAAATCAGAAGCAGAGTTTTCTGTAGCATTCTGCAGTGGCCAGGTATTATCCTCTGTGCTAGCGTGAGACTGGCTGGGCTTCGGGAATGCAGCAGGAAAACCACCTGGGGCTTCTGCAGACCTCCTACAGACTGGTGTGCAAGGGCAGGGACACTGCAACAGGTCTTCTGCTTCCGTCATTATCAAAGGCTTAGAAAAACCTGGTCTAATGCAATGGAGAGCATTGCTTCTGCAGCACTGTTTAACACCATATGCATCAACATCCAGACTCAAGCTCCAAAGCCTTTGAAGTTTGCCCGTCATAGTTTTTAGTTGAGTTCCCCACTACTCGGAAATAAAAGGTAATACTGACTAGCAGAAAATTGCTGAAATTTAAATTGCTTGTACACCCACAGAAATGCAGTGGGTTTGCAGTTTGACTGAAGCACAAAAGGAAGGAATTCACAGCACTTTTTCATAAACATTTTAAATGCCTAAGTTAACACATGGTTTGTGATAAGGAATGAGTTTAATATTTTGTGACCCAGGCAGGACATGATAGGAAATTTTGCTTTTTGCTAAGAGGCACATATATCTAAGTGAGAGCATAAATAAAGACCTGGAGAGCAGATTAAAAGAACCTCAAGAACGAAACCTGGCATCTGAATCATGTCAGGGTTTTACCAAAAGGGATACATTTTGTTGATAACAACACATTTGTAAAACTTGCTCTGAGCCTAAAAGAAAATGAAGGTCAATGCAGAAAGCACAAAAATGTTTATTACTAGTCTGGGCTAATGAACAATTTGAAGATGCTAATTTTCCTTTCCATTCACTCTGCTGCTGACTGATCTTTTTTGTTAATTACAAGCAAAATTTTAAAATACCAGAATTATTCTGATTTCAGTTCATTGCATGCATTTTAAAAAACTGAAATACTGTGTTTGGGTTTTGTGTTTGAGTATGTGCTTTTAAACAAAATTTATTTAACTGAAAAAGGAATTTTGTCTTTCCAGAAAGAAACTAAAATACCACGAGATTAGAAATCTTGCACCCATACCCCCTCCTCCTTCAAGTTCTATTTGAGCCTTTGTGTAGATATAAATATTCTTTGAAATAACAGATGTGTATGATACATGATAAGCAAAACAGCAAAATAACATGATTGCTATTTAATCAAAGCATAAGGGTGTGAAGCTGCCTTTCCGTTGTTAGCAAGTACTGCTGCGTGTCTTGTAAAACTGAGGACAGTTGCAACGACTGGTAGAGCTTTTGTGTACCAGATCCAGCAGTATCATTACGTGAAATATGATTCTATATTCCATCTATCGAAAATAAATATTTATGACCATGACTAGACAAGAACCCAAATTATCTGTACTGGATTGTAATCATAAGTGAATTTGGTGCTGGAACTCTCTCTTGCCTTTGAGGCTAATGCTGCATGATGGTTAATGTGCTTCTCCCCATGGTTCCCTGGGGAACAGACCTCAAACAAGCGTGTGGTTTTCCTGCCGAGTTTCGTTTTATAAGCCAAATTTTTATTTCTGCTAATGTAACATCTTTCACAGACCCATAAGTGAGTGAAAATTTAGACATTTCTTCCTAATGATGCAGCTTTCTAGTTGTGAAGGGCCTGGGAGGCACAGCCTATTTGATGGGTCTTGCTTCGGTAGCCTGTACGTAACTCAGATACGTGGGCTGCCTGCATTCACAGCTTGTGTCTCAGTGCATCTTGGTTTCCCCATGAAGCTTCTATTTGCAGTACAGTTCTCAAAGATATTGAACAGGCTGCAGTTATCATACTGTCCCATGCAGCTTCTACTTTCTTATTTTTTGTCATTTTGTTTGAATTGGGTTCAGTCACCATAATAGTACATCATGGGTATGGTACAGAAATCAGTGCTATTACCCTGAAAATATTCACGTTGTCATTAAGAACACTTGGTAAGTTAGATGAGTGAAGTTGAACTATTTTTCTGCTTATTTTAGTAATGCCTTTTTTTAAAAGCACATGGAGTCCCTTTCTGTGAATGTCACTTGTGCAGAACAGGAATGTGGTGAGGTTATCTCTGGCTTCCTCACCTGCACTTCCTTGTGCTCTGTCTACTAACAACCTTTAATGCTGCCCTGTGCAACTTTCTCCTAAAAAATATGGCTAGATCATGGATGTTTTCAACTGATTGACTAGCTGGCAAAACAATTTGTTGGTAATGTACTCCATCTGCTTTATGTTCTCCAGGATCCAGTAGCAGTTGGTAGCGAGACGACCAAGGCAGCAGTCCAGATTTGCATTGTGTCTAGTGTGTAGGCATCAAAGGAAAGAAACGGAGGAAGGAGTGTTAGATTTCCTCTCAGTCTCTGTACAAGCAAGTAGGGCACCTTACAAGAACATTAAAATTTCACTTGTGTGTGACTGAAAATATATCAGAGAAACATTTTTCTAGATAATTAAGTAGTCCTTTATTGTATATCTCCGGTATTAAAACCTAAATAAATCTCACGCCGTTTAGCTCTTTAACAAAATTATCTGAACAGTGATTGAAGATGCATTTCAGTCATTCCTACATTCCTGTCTTTTACAGAGACACCAATGCATTTAAGTTACCTGGGCTATGCTGGCTTGATGTGAGCCTGGCTTCAGGCCAGAACAGCATAGGTGGGAATTGTAACTTGAAGAAATTACCCTTTAAAAATTCCAAATTTAGCAATATGTTAGATTCAGATCCTGTTTCTCTTCTGCAATTCATTAACTTCATCCTTTTCCCATTTTGCAAACACAGCGTATGCTTTGCTTTAAATTTGGTGATTATGAAGTATAGTTGCAAGGCCTGGAGACTGAAATCTTGATACTCGCAGGCATCGTGTTAGCAGCAGCAGCAAAACAAGCTTCCCCAGGTCCCAACCTTGTTGTAAAAGCAGTAAGAAAGCGCTGCCTCCCCAGTCAAGTTTTCAGGCTTGCTGCTGGGCCTTCCAACTAGGGTATTTGCATGGTGGAGATATTTTCTAGCTAGATACTATGTCTTGAAAATGAACTGAAACTGTGAAGTCATTTTACATAAACTGTTATTAGGACGATCTTTGAATTACCCCTAGCTTGGGCAGAATTTGAATTGATACCTCCTCCAAATGCAAAAGGCTCCATGTCTTATTGCCACTCCTCTGAGTCATCCAGGTATTAAAATACTAAAAATCCAACTGTTTCCATAGTGACTATTCTTATTTAATATTTTCCTTCTCCTGTCCTCTATTTGCCTTTAGAGTTGCTATTGCTGTATCGTTTGTTTTCTTCCAGCAACTGCGCTCTGTAACTGATGGTTAAAATAGCAAACTCTAGAGACCAATTCTCCCCTCAGTAGATGCCCATGGCTGCTTTAATGTTAATAGAAATCACATTTGTGGAGAAGCTTCATCAGTTTGTAATTTACCCCCTTCATGCTAGAAATCAGAATCTAGTTTATTAGTGTTATAAACATACCCTTCTGCTAACCTTAGCCCTGTCCAGTCCTCAGTGTTGCTGGCCTCAAAGCCTCACGCTTTTCCTGGGACTTGTCTTTATTATTACAAAAACAGATCCTAAGTCAACATAAAATTAAACTCATACTTTCTGTGGCTGTTTGTGCAGTTGCTACCCTGAGAGCATTCAGCTTGCGCACTGTCAACTTTGCTGACTTGAAGTCTGGGGCTCCTGGTTTAGCAAACCCCAGTGACTTTGTGCAGAAGATTCATCCCTGCTTAGTAGGGTGCATTCAGGAAAGCACCACCAGTTTGTAGCCAATTAATTATGCAACTAATTTCCATAGCCTATCTTTGATAATGGCTTCAGTACACAATTCAAAGTACTTTCATTAGTATAGATAAAAATCATGATATTACGCTACTTTAAATTGTTAAAAAGAGCAGGTTCCTTTGTTTGTTTGGAATAAAAGTCTCGTAAAAGGAGACTTAGAACAAGACCCAGAGGAGTGTGAGGTTTCAGAGAACAACAGGGGAGAGATCCTTTCCTCACGGAATGATATCCACTGATCATGGGCAATCGGTAGTCCTTGGGAAGTAGCACCTTTCCGACCAGAGCCAAATGCTCATTCAGAACTTTCCTCCCGTTTAGTACAGAAAAGAATTGATTTGCTCAAATTAGGGAATCTGGAGCAGAAGTTAATCATCAAACTAAACCCAAACAAATGAGAAAAACTCAAACTCTCTGAAATTAAGGTACAGTCCTTGAGGTTTTGGCAAAAATAGTTGACAGTTTTCAGGCTGTGCAGGACTTGATTTCAGCTTGAATTCTGTAGGAGGAATGGGCCACCTTTGAGGTACAGCTCAGCCACAGTGAAAGAAGAGGCAAAAATCTACTCATTTAGACCCAGCAGAGACACAGGTGATCACAGAAGACAGGTCTGTCGCATTGATCCCTTAGTCAAATCTCTTAGAAGATCAGTTGAAACCAAAGATTCTCCTACTGGCACTATTTATGTCATACCCTCAGTAGTATGCCCATAGTATTCTTTGGTAGTAAGTCCTGAGACTTTGATAAAGAGAAGGAAGGAGGAATGAGAATCCCAGCCCAGGTACAAATGCCTAAGCATAAATAAACCCAGCAAATAAAGGTTTTGACTAAGGCATCCTATACATAGCACAGCGGTACCAGAAGCTCCTGTTCTTTCCTCATGGCCTTTTGCTTGACAGATACATGTGTACTGCCCTTTGTGAATATACACTTCTCCCTTTCAATCTGTTCTATCAGCCCTCTCTATCCTGCGTACCCACTTGTATGAGGCGTGAATTGATATATTTTTAACTTTGCATCTGTGTGGGTGCATGTGACTGGCAGGCTGCCAGCGTCTGTTGTTTCTGAACTCTTGTCTTCAATCATTTTGGAAGTAAGCCTTGTAGGGAGACGCTAAGCAGGGATGAAAAAGGATTTCAGCCTACCTGCTACGTGTGGCAGTAACTAATCACTTAAAAGGAAAACGTAGAGGTAAAGTTCAGTGCAGAATGGAATAGAGCAGGAAAATTCAATTTGTTCTTTCAAATCTCAGTTGTGGAACCCTTCAAATAGATGTTTAGGCATTCAGAAGCTAAAAACTACATCCAGATTTTCTACATGGTTAGATGATATCCTGGCCCCCCTCTCCTCTGGCCCCCTTTCTGTCTCCGAGAAAGACTGTTGAAACAAAGCAGCTAACCTCTTTCTGTCAAATGACAGCTCTACTAGGGGAGTGAGTTACGTTTAAGTCATGTTGTACTTCTTTGGTGTAGTTATTCATCCCAGGCAGGGCAAATTATTACTTAATCCCCTAAACTTGGTTCCTGCCTAATAAGGTGTTCTGTGCCCCTTGGTGAAGCAGGATTCTGTGCCCGGCGTGGGCACCAGCGTTATTTACAGAACACAGTGTGAGAACAGTCAATTCACAAGTCACTGAGAGATGTATCCTCTTCCCAGGCGAGTTTGTTATCTAATGGAGATACAATATGAAGCAAACAGAAAATCCAGTGAAAGGTGCAGAACGCCCCGTGTGCCCGGCGCCAGCGGGATGTCACTCCATCCCCCCATCCCTGGGCCCGGCCGCCCAGCCAGCTTTTAGCCCAGCGCAGGGCACACCCGCCCCAGCCGCGGGCAGCCGGTTTCTCCAGGAGATGCTGTGGGAGACGGTGCCAAAGGCTTTATGAAGGTCCAGGCAGACAACAGCCACAGCCTTTCCCTCACCCACTAAGTGGGTCACCTCATCGTAGGAGGGAGATCAGGTTCATCAGGCAGGACCTGCTTTTCATAACCCCACGCTGGCTGGGCCTGATCCCCCAGATGTCCTGCATGTGCCACGTGGTGGCACTCAGGATGATCTGCTCCAGAACCGTCCCTGGCACCGAGATCAGGCTGACAGGGCTGTAGTTCCCTGGATCCTCCTTCTTGCCCTTCTTGTAGATGGGCAGCACACTGGCTGACCTCCAGTCTGCTGGGACCTCCCCGGTGAGCCAGGGCTGCTGGTAAATGATGGCAAGCGGCTTGGCAAGCTCCTCCTCTGGCTCCCCCAGTGCTCTCGGGTGGATCCCATCTGCCCCCATAGCCTCGTGTGTGTCTATGTGGTGTAGCAGGTCGCTGACCATTTCCCCTTGGATTATGGGGGCTTCATTCACTCCAGTCCCTGTCTTCTAGCTCAGGGGGCTGAAATCTCTGCCTAGCAAACCTGTCTTCCCACATGAACACTTTATCATAATAGCTGAAAACACCACTTCCAGTAGACTATAGGATCTGTGACCTAGCTTGGAGAATGCTAGAGCTTCCTTTGTTTATATATGTTTTAATGAGCTTTTATTGGTTGTTTTCAATCCAGTTGCCTTGGAGTATAGTGAACATGAGTGGCGGAAGACAGACCAAACATTGCTGAGGCTGTAACTCAGATTCGCTTGGTTGCGTTCAGCGACAGCTCTTTGTCCCTGCTCCTGAATCTGGAACAACACTAATGTCTTGCTGTTTCATATAACGCGAATTTAAAAGCATTTAAGAGACAATAATGAGGTATTTCAACTGTTCAACCACGCAGAAAGTCCAGTAGACACAGAATGGTCACTTTTGTCTTAGTTGAAATAACAGCACAGAGGTGTTGGAAGGGTTAATAGCATCTGTACAACATTCTGAAGCTGTAATATGCTAATTTTTCACACCTGTGTATAATTTCTTAGCATTATTTCACTTCAGGTGCTTAATTGTGTCCTATTTTTGTCTTGAACTTGGTTTGAATTATTCTATACGAAGAGAAATTTTACAGCTCTTTTGTCTTTTTTTCCGTGCTAAGTTTTCTATGCTGAGCATATTTCTATGCCATGCTCTAATGCTCTCCTTTATCTTCAGGGCATTAGTTGTATTTGTCATAAAACCGAAGAGCATCTGATAGAAGTAAAGTTTCTCTTCCTTTTAAACCATGGAAAAGTGCATTGAATGTAATGCTTGGTCTTGCAAATCTCGTATCTCTTCGGTATGTGTTGCCTTCTGCAATCAAGCCTCATATGCATTAAACTGTATTTAAAAAGAAAGGACCCTGTTTATCAGGATATAGCTTTGCTTACTTTTAATATTGGAGACTGTTCTATATTGCTTAGTCAAATGCTTTTGCTGTTTAGCTCAGTTCTGCTTCCCTGTGTGATACAAGTAATGGAATATCATCAACTTGTGGAGGCTTTTGAGTCCTTCTCTGAAATAGTAAAACCAACCTTAATAATTAGACTGGGAAAACAATAGAGACTTTATTTCGCTAATTTACTGTAATAGAATGCCAATATAGAAGCAGAAAGCTGTTCCTCATGCTAAACTCTGCGTGTGGCCAGCAGACTGGCCCAGCAAGTCAGCTTAAATCATTTCATTGAATTTAGATTAGGCTCAATGCTATTTGTCTGCCTTGAGACCACAAGATTTAGTGTAACAGTGTTTTTCATGCTGAATCATCAGCAGATAGTGTCCAATCTATTACATTGAGAATGTGAAGTCTCTGAGCACTGAATGTTTGTCCTCTTCCACCACAGACCATCTCGGCATCAGTAAGGAGTCACTGCCTTGTAACAGTTCTTCCAAACATGCTTCAAAGATGGGAAAGTTTAAGAAAGGTGGAGGGGCTGGTAGGAAAGGCAGGTAAGGAGACGGGTGTTTGATTAACCTTTGGAAATTGAAGCAAGATGAATCCAGAATTTTACGCTCTATGTAGTATGTCCAAGTATATTATTTCATTTATATGGCCTTTTAATTTAGGTATGTAGAAGAATTGTGCAACAGATAGAAGTGTCTATGGGAAGTCTGAGGTGAGGGAAGCAACCTGTGCATCCACCACGCTCGCTCCTGCTGAGAACAGTTCCTGCACATCACTGGCCACCCTGCTGCATCAGGGGCTACTCCCCACTGTATGCTCTGTCTTGTCCTACATCCTGATGTTCTCACACAAAACATTATTTGCTGTGAGGGCTGCTGGCTGTGAAAATTGTAATGTAGCACGGTTGACTTTATAAGGAAAAATTAAAAAAATGGTGACCTGAGACAAGTTCCATTAAACTCATGGACCTTGAAAGACAAGTAAAATGGATCAGTATAGTACAAAGCAAGGTGGCAAAACTCGAACATTGTTTCAGTTCATTGAGGTTTTGTGTATTACTTGTTGAATTGGTTACTGGGACGACAGAAAGTAGATTGAAAAACTATGGAGAAAATAAAGGGTCAAAGGGAGAAGCACTGAGCTTTGTCCTTGTAAACTAACAAGCAGCTAGTCCTACTGCCATCTGCCACTTTTCACTTCAGAAGCCCATGCCAATATAGACGTTTAAGGCAACTCTTTCTTACCTTTGAAGAACTGCATTTCCCCTGAAAAGGATGCTAAATTCCTAGCGGAAACACAGATAGCATGCGATCATGTCAAGTTTACCAGTGAGTTGTTTCCTTCATTGACAGAGTCTAGCTTTGGGAAATATTTAACAAAGAACAGATAAATCTAAGATAGGTCATAATAAGTAATTCCTTAGTATTTTTTCTCCTTAGCCTAATTTAGACTAGTTCAGAAGACCTTCTTTAATCATCTGATATCATAACACAGAAATGTGTTTAGTCTCACAAATAAAAAAAAAATCTCTCAGAGATGAATCATTGAAATAATTGATCTATTTAAGTTCTGCTTGAGACACATTTCTAGGGCATAAGTTATTTCTACATGTCATTAAAAAGACTTGGCGCATCGTTACAATTAATTATTTGGGTAATATTAAAGTGGGATGCGATTTTTGGCCTCTCAACTCAATTGTGTATGGGTTTTCTTAATGTATTGTTTAATTCTGTGAGGAGTTTGTAGCTGTATATCTCATCTGATAGTCTGAAACTGAACATTGAACCCCTGATTATGAATGTGCCTGACTTTGGGGAGATTATCTGGAACCGTATTTTTTGAGTTTTGAGTGGATAAAAAGGAAATTGGAAGAGAATGCAAAAGTACAAACCATTTGGCTTACAAAGGTTATGGCTTACAAGTTAAAATGCTTTGTTTTCATCTGTACATAGGGATTGCCATACTCAGGCAGATGAGTAATTTTCAACCATAAATCATTTCTGAAAGTGATCAGCATCATGTCCTGTCTTGGAAGATACAATGATAACACCTACCACATTCCACAAGTAAATCCCAGGACACCTTGTCACAGAGATCAGTATTTTACCTTTAGGTAGACCTGGAAAAAACACAGGGCAGGGAGTTGAAGTGACATTTGGGACGTCACCCAGCAGCCAAGAAGCTGCACTGGACAGAGAATCCAGATCTTTGGAGACATGTCAGTGCTGGTGGGAGACTTCATAAGGCTTTCTAGCATGTACTCACTGAATTATTTGCTGTAGAAGAAGTTTATTCCTGGCCTGAAGCAGTTTGTGGCAGCAATCAGAGAGACAGTGCATTATTGATTTATCTTATACCTGTTCAGGCTCATTTCTGACTTGCTTTGGAGCCTGGCGCCTCTAAATCAGGGAGTGACTGTTACCCCTATGTCTCCCTCAGTGTCTAAGTTCACCTTAGATGGAGAAGAGAACTGGGCAATATTTGCCTAATCCTTTTGTGAATACTAAGTACTTGGTCTCGGTGACTTACTGCAGTACTGGCTTGACAGGTTAATTATAAGTGATGTGGAAAAAAAAGTATTTATTAGCTTTAAACTTTATTGCACTTCAACTTCACTTGCTTGTTCCCTTTTTCTTCTTTTAGTAAAAGGTGGATAGGAGCCCCACATTTATCTTACTATTTTCTTCTGTCATGTTCGCTCTCCCTGAATTAAGTCCTGCACATTTTTATATTTCTTCTCTCTTACACAACAAAATATATTGAATTCTTGTAAGGCGAAGAAAAGACCTTGCTCTCATTAGACAGATGGTATTTGAAGGGGCCAAGACTATGTTTCAATGTTGTCAATCCGCAACTGCAGCAATGCTCAAGTTCTCTGTCTTTCTGTGATTATACCTCTGAGGCAAAGGCTGAGTAGGAAGCAGTTATGTCTGTAGAGAACACAAATGACACTTTGTCCTATCATTCACAGCTCATGAAATCTCTTTAGTCCAAACTGAGAACAGAATGCTATCCTGAGAGCAAGAAACCCAGTCAGACAACCATTTAAAAACGCTTATAAACCAGCCACGCATCTGCCCTTTCTCAGTTACGGTATTCAAATTATGTTTCCCCTTGCTAAAACGGTAGAGTTGCTAACCCTTCTAATTGCTTCACCGCAGAGATTACTGAGCCGTGGCTGTGCAAAGCAGCGGCTGGGGACCAGGATCAGCCTGGTATCCATAAGCTGAATGCAGCCCAGGCTGCACTGGGGAACGGAGGGAGAAGGTGGCCTTTTGTCACCAGCTGCGAGTGATTTCCCTGAAGAGCAGGCACAAAGCTCCGGCAGGGCTCAGGAAAGCCAGGATACAGCCGCAGGGCTGGTGCTCTGAGCCAGGGATCAGATACGCCCAACCTATTCTTTCTGGCAGACTTAATGATCTTCATCTCCTTTGGCACTGGCATTTCCAACATTTTCTTCAGTGCTGCAGGAGGACCTACAACTCTTTTCATGTCCTAATGCACCCACATTATTGCAGTCCAAATTTCTGCCTCTGTTTCTCTGATGTCAGGGTCTGGGTAGCATTTCTTCCACCACCAATGATGCTCCAGCTTTGCTAGTCCAGCCCTTGCCACTTAGTCCTGCTTAGAAATGGTTAGGACTTATATTTTCTCACAAATCCATTCTGAATTCCACTTGCAATTTATGCTTATACTATCCCCTTATTTCTCTATTCAGCAAGGAACACAAAGTCAGCTGGTAAAAGGCAGTGCTGCATGTTTCATGCTGCTGTGGCAGAAGCTATATTTGTTACGATTCATTGAAGTACCAAAGAACTGTCTTGGATTCTCCCGAGGCAGATAACCTGCTAGAGAATCAGTTGTAGCGTTCGCAGGTGCAGCAGATGCATTATTGTAATTAAGTGTCTCCTTAAAAAGTAATGTATTCATCAGTACTAACAGAACTCATCCAGCGCTGTACGCTATTTTCTGTTTCATCCTCCATGAAAATGCTCGGGTATGAAATATTCAGGCTTAATAAAATTGCATCCTCTGGCATTAATAAATACATTTCTTATATCATATCATAGCTCAGATCAATATTAATTTTTTGGTCACAGAATTTCATAAGCCCAGCACATACAAAGTAACATTATAGATGCATTTGAATAACCTAGCTGTAGTCTCTCTTTCTCACAGGCGGACAGTGCTGTTCTTTGACCTATGCCATGAGGCCAAACCTGGGAGAAATTTTGCAAAAAGGAGGAAGAGAAAGAGGATGATGGAAGGGGACATTATTCAGAGTGCAAGGAAAAAGCAGGGCCAGGTACCTGTTGACTGAGTCTGCCAGGTTCTAGAGTTCACGTGGCTGCCGTTAGCTGTGATGCAGGACTGCCTTTCTGGGTACCGCAGAACTGCAGGCTAATCTCTCGGAAACTTGGAAGTTTCCTTTCATTTGAAATAGTCCTTAATCAGGAACAATGAGCTTCTGAAGAATAAAATAGTTTAGAAAATGTATTTTCCATTTACTCTTTGCTTTGTTTCCCAATCCTTAATAGTCATATCAGAAAATGTTTCATTTTCTTTCTAAAAAATACCAGTTTTGACTATACTGTTATGGTTTTATAAACTGTAATTATTTAATTGATTATTTGTGCTGTTTTTAGAAATCTTGATAAGGCAGGAAATAATTATTTTTTTTAAAAAAAGGGATGCTGCTTCTGGGACATGATGGTTTTGCTTCTAACTACTGTTGTTTCAGTAGTGAATTATTCCTCAAAGTTAATTCACAGCCCTTTGCATTTTGTGAAATAACAAATCCCTGAATCTACTTCTACTTCCTACATTTCTCTGATGGCTCTTGTTGTCTCTGCAGACTCCAGTTCTGCTGCAGGTATAGAAAACCTTCCTTCCCAGTCTGAGAACAAGCTAACAGCAATAAATACAGCGCAGATCCTGTAGGTTCTTTTCTGGATGAACAGGAAAATACGGGCACAAACCCAGTTTTCCCTTTTTATACATGTAGGTCACCTTTGGGGGGAAAAAATTGTATATCTTGGGTGCACAATATGACAGGCTTGTCTAACATAAGATTCAGCAGCTGTCAAGATTAGCCTGAAGGCCTGGAGGATATGGCCTGACATATGGGTTTCCCGAAGCTCTGGCTGTACCTATTTCAATGTAGCAACAACAATAAATAGAAAGCTGATGGGAAGAGTAAGCGCTAACGACTGGAGTTCTGAACTTCATTCCTTTATGGCCAAAACTTTACTTTCTGTTTCCGGTAAATAGTCATCATTCTGTGAGCCTTTATGTTTTTCAGCTAAAACAAGCCTTTATTGTGTTTAAACGTAACATGGGGAAAAGCTGGAACATAAAAGGTGCCACCCGTGCAGGTGTGGCAAGGTGTCTGAGCAAGGGGATGGGCAGCGTTCAGGGCAGCGTTCAGGGCAGTCAGTCCCGTGGGGTTTGCCTGCGGTACACACAGTGCGTGCCCCCCTCCCAGACCCACCAGGGGTTGGGGGAATCTCTGCTTGCCTCTCTTGCACACGTGCAGGGCTGAGGTTAAAATCCTGACTCCTACTCTCAGATGGAGAGAAAAAAATTACCCATTTTCAACAGGGCAACATTTCATTCAAATGTCTTCTTAATTGAGTAGCTGGTGTTTCTTATGGAGGACCCTTGATATGTGGCAGGTTCATCTCTGGTATTTATGGCAATGGTCATGTATTTTGACATGAGCACACACTGGTAACTTGTAGTTAGCATCAGAGCATGACAGGAGGGGAACTTTTTAGCCGTCATCTGTTACGGATTCAATGACACCAAGAGCAATGGTGTGTGGAGAGGGGACAGGAAAAACATTTTCCCTGGAGCTCTCTGTCTGAGAGGCCCAGCACTGGGCTTGCTCCAAAAGAAAGGGAATTTTACATTTACCAAAAGTAAAATACCACTCCTTTCCTCCTTCCCTTATTTCAGTTTCTCTGAGTGGATTGACTTTCTGGCACTGGACATTTATTTCTTTATTTTTAGAGAAGTAATGTGGGGGGCTTTTTTCCCCTCCCACTGTGGAAAGGCTGAGGAAGACAAAAGCAAAGTGCATTTTATTTTGCATTGAATGAAATGGCTCTGGTTGTCCAGAAAAAAACCTGTCTTTTTCCTTTCCTAGAAAAACAACTCATTGCTTGTATACTCCAGCTTCTCTTGAAGCCCTTACTTTCTTGAAGAGGCAAAGATGAAACTCCACTGAGCTGATCATGGGTCTCCCAAAAGTTAAATTTAGGTCTTACCCCCCAATTATTTTTTTTTCTGTTTTTTAAATTTCCCCTCTGGTCTACTCCTGTATTGCTCTCACACTGCCTCCTTACTATTTTTCTTTTGAAGCAAATTTAGAGGGACAGTGAAGACATCAGTAAGGACAAATGCAGAGTGAGGACACTGACGTAACTCATTTTAACACACAGGCTCAGATCTCCATCATATTGAGTGATTTCTGAAGGACTGCAAAATCTGACACTGTGTGTGCCCAGATAGCTCAATTTTAACGTGATGTAAAAGAAAATTCTGCCTAGTGTTCAAGTAGAAATTCACACTTGGATAGCAAAAAAAAAAAAAAAAAAAAATAATAAGAAGAAGAAAACCACTACAGCACAACAGCATTTTCATTTTATGATCACAGTTCTGGACAATGTAATACACTGTTCAGTGATATTACATTTGCATAAACTCACATCAAACATAA
>JAVJGI010000037.1:6875453-6951850 GCA_035590275.1 Ibycter americanus | reverse complement strand
TTTATTTAAAATAAAATTTTTAATTGTTTTAATTTTAAAATTTAAAATTTTATTTAAAAAAAAAAAAAAAAAAAAAAGAAGAAGAAGAAGAATCCTAATCAGAAATCTATCTTGATAGCTCAATTTCATTTCATCCAGCTCAAAAGAAGCAATTGTGCAATTGCGTCCTTTCCTTGTTTACAATGCTGTGGAAGGAAACCAATCACCCCCAGTGATGTGAGCTGCAATTAACAGATCAATAGCAACTTCCCCTTAATAAAAGTCACAGTTCTGTGCTGGGCTGATATTTTATTCCTTTATTGCAATCAGCAGAGTGGATCTTTCTTTAATCACTGCATGTACGTCTTGCTAGGTACGTACTTGGGTAGCAGCAATAGGTGTGAGCCAGACCTTCGAAACCCCCAGACGGACTTCCCGCAGCCGAGCTCACAGCGCACCCTCACCTCCTTACAACAGCCCGTGTCTTTCTGCACCAGTGTGTAATTACTCACCATGTTCCACTTCAGTGCTGTATGTATATTCCTAATGATTTACTGTACAAATAAGTAGAACAAATCTCCAATGACATAAAATGCAAAATGTACATTTTAATCAGTACAATATTTAGATATCTACTTGGTGTATGTTTATGAGAAAGTTATTTATTTCTAATGACTGAGGGGTGCTGTAGTGGAACTAATTGTGATAGATTATTTTCTTGGCTCTAACAATTTATCTGATGAACTTAGCCTACATTTTTTCTTTGTAAATTGTCCAAAGCACTTGCGCTTCTCTAAATATACGTATTACTTGTAATAATTGTTTGCCAAATTGCTTTACCAATGGTTCTTGAGTTTTAGATCATTTGCAAGCTGTTTGCAGCTAGTACTTGCTCATGAATATGAGAGCTGTGTAATTTTATTTGGATTAGTCACATGGGTCTTTAACTGGATGAGCAAGACTCCTGATGTGATCTTCAGCCCTTATGAATCCAAATTTTACTTCCTATGGCTACTTATTGATTCACTTGTGTTTCATGGCTGCTTCCTTTTCCTGCCGCTATAATAACTAATATATTTATTTATGGAAAGTGAACATAAAGTGGGTATGAATACACAAAGCTTATTCTGGGCTTTGGGATTTTCTAGTGAAAAAAAAATGATCGGGGTAATTAAAAATAAATGATAGGCAAATAGTTGCACTTCAAGAGTCTTTCACTCCCACTGAAATATGCACACTGCAGCTGTGTGTCCCTCTCTAAATAAGAGGGCACTATCCCTGGTGGTCTTGCATTCATAATTCTTGTTGACTTCAACTGTCTGGAAAATGGCTGAAGGTTAAGTGTATAGCTAAAAGGTCACCACTAGCCACAAAGTAAGTCATAACTATTATGATTTCTCATTTAACAACTTGAGAAGCATTAGAGTAATGAATTGTCTATTATCCTTTCCTAGTAAATGCATTCTTGGTGTGATAAGAGCATCAAGCAATAGTCAAATGTATGAACATAACCCAGATAAGAAAAATAGCTGACACCTGGGCACTGGAAAATTAAAAGCTAACTTTTCCTGTAATGCAATTAATTCTTGAAACAGTGAAGGTTTAATTGAATGGGAAAGCATCACAAGATAACTTTATTCCTGTCATTGGGTCATTTTTACCTTTGTATGAGAGGTGCCATGCTTGATAGAAACCAATTAGAACTGAATTTAATTTTGCAAATTATTCATTTAATCTTTAGTTCTCGTTTATCAGTCTAGAAAATAAGGTAATTGAAATACATAGTGAATGTGAATCAAGCGAAATAAGTTGTAAGAACATTTGAAATTAGTTTAATAACTTTACATCTTCTGTATCATCAGAAAGTAGCTCCAAAGACATTGACATCTGTCATTATTTGACATATATGCGTTTCAAAATTCTGTTTGTTCAGAAATTAATTGAATCACAAACTTAGGTCTTTGTGCTGATTTCCAGACCTGTATGCCAGACACTTTGCTTGCTTTTCCAAACATGTTAATGGTGGTGTGGCCACGATGGTTTGGGATATGAGAGAAGTAATTAAAGAAGCCTAGCTGAATGTCAGTGGATACCCATTAGGAATTTAGAATTTTGTCAAGGGACAGTGATGTAGTATGGTGTGATACTGATGCAGTAAAACTGAAGTTAACATTAGTGGGAGTCTGGAAAAGTGTTTTTCAGGACATTTCAAGGATCTCTTGAAGCTCAGCAAATACTTTTCAAAGGGGACTGGCAGCGCTGCTCAGCTTTTAGGTGGGTCCTTGCGTTAGTTCAACAGATTCATCACAGAGGAAGATATGAATAGTCAATGAATGGTGCGCAATAGTAGTAGCCATTTTACAGAACTGGCGAGCTTCCCCCATCTTTTGTAGCATTTTTGTTCATGTATTTTCTCTTTACTTTGTCTGCTTTTTAGGTTCTGTATGTGTCACTGTGTTGCTCCTGCAGATAAATAAAGGTTCAGTCCCCCTGTGCTACAGGCTGAAAGCATGCGAACGCTGTCTCCTCTTGAGCATACACTGGGCACAGAACCCAACAGAACTGCATGGATGGTGGGCTGAGGAAAAGCATTTTCAGCTCTTCCAAGAGTGTAAAAACACTCAGATGAGCTGGAGAGCTGGGGCATCCTATGTCCCTCCCAGCGCAGTGCATGTTAGAGCTGCCCTGATCCACGAAACAGGGTCTGGGAAGGCAATGCCTGGCCTTCAGCAGGCTTGTGATCCCTGAACACATGTCAGTGTTTGAAACTTCTGCTTCACCATGCTCATTCATGACACATGCAGCCCCGCCGGGGTGGGGCTGTGTGTGTGTGAGCTCTGCGGTTCCCCTGTGCGCTGACGGAGAAGCTCAGTGGGGGGCAAAAGACCAGCACCAAGGCCATGATGGGCAGCATGTTTCCCAGACAGCAAACTCCAGGCTGGTAGCGCCTAAAGAACCTTCGATGCCAGGACATGTTGACCCTGTGTTTAATGTGTGAGAATTCAGGGAATTCCTTCTTTCCTAACAGTTAAACTGGATGACACTGTTAGCACCGGGTGTTGGTGCTCAGCAATGCTCAGCTGAGCTATGCCTGGCTCCGGTTCCCTCTGCTCTTGGCTCGGCAAGGTCCATCCCATTTTGTCGGTGAGAAAGCCGAGCCTTTCTCCTGCCTTTTCTGTCATTACCAAAAGCAGTGCTGTACCCCTGGTCTGCCCAGCTGTTCCTCTGCTTCACGGCTAAGTGTTTGCACGTTCCTCCTGATGGATAAGTAAGGCTGGAGCCAGCCCAGACAGGCAGGGTTTTAATGATCCATAGACTTTAGGCATGTCATATCCCTTCTGATTTCCCTATTGCATTGGTGTGATAGGTTGATATATCGCAGTCAGTTTTCTTCCCCGTACTCACTGGAGCCATCCAGCCTGGGTATTACCATCTCTGACAGGAGCTGAGCTCCCACGTGAATAAGGCATTCAGTCCTGCAGCACACGGTGGGTAAGCACGAGATTGGAGTTGGTGTATTTATTTATGACGCTGTGTTTTTCCACTCAGGAATACCCTCTAAGAAATACCTTACTATTTCCAGGAAGCCCCATCCAGTGTTAAATTATAGCTCTATTTAGATGGCAATGGCAACTGGTGGTTACTGAAAGCAGAGTTTATGCACTTCTTAACATACCATGACACACCAATATATTACCAGGGTGGGGTGGCAATATATCAATAGCCAAACTTCCCTTTGAGCCAGGCAACAACAGAAGCTATAAGCTTGGTTGATTTTGTACGTCAGGCTGTGCACACCTTTTAAAACACAAAGCTAGAACAGTTTCGGCATTTTGAAAAGCTGTGTTGGTACCACGAAGTAGCCCATGTCCTTCAGCTTCTCCAAATTTTTAAATGAAATGTGTGGCTTTTGCATTTTATTATGTGTGTATTTATTTCTCATAGTGTGTTTTCTAAATTTTGGGTTGATATGGTGGAATATCAGTATGTGTTTTCTGATAACTCTGATTTGTATTTTCTGTAACACAAATCATGGAGTCACATCAACAAAGAAAACTCATTTTTCCTCTTATTTGTATTCAGTTCATGTTATTTTATCCTGGAACGGTAAAAACAGGTTTTGAGAGATTCACGTATAATGTTCATAAGATCTTAATGAACGTGTGAAGTGATTCCATCACAAATGTGTACTTATAAGTTCTGTACAAGGTCAGTCTTTGTCAGTATTGATTGGGAACAGAATTAAAATGCCAGAAGTTGTCCAGTTTATCATCAAGCTGCTGAAACCATCTCCTCTCTGATATTACAACAAAGGAGCCTCAGGCAATCACAGTAATTATTCAGAAAAGCAAATCTCAACTACTTTTAAATGCAAAATTCTCTGTCCTATCCAAATGATTGTTAGCAAGGGATTACAGCATTATAGAAGATACTTTGCCCTTCCTTGTGCGTGAATCAATCTTGTTTACATCTGGCCAAGCAGCAAAGACAAAACTTCAGTCAACAAATTCTAGACATCAGGCTTCAATGCACAGCAGATGATGTCAATAAATATGAAATAATGCAGGAGTGTTCAATAATATTTAGGTTTCAGCTGAGATCTGAATATGAAGCATCTTGTGAGATAAATCAATACACTCCAATAAGACCAAAGTGTGTTCTATGATAACCTTCAAGTTATTGGTCTTTTCAATTTAAAAAAAAAAATCCCTCACCTGGAATAATCGATAACCTCGTAAGAGAGATTTTTTTCTTTCAAACTCAAAGGCATAGATTTGAAATCACATATGCAAACAAGAGAGTTACATACGGGACTCTCACTTCTTCTACAATTAGCTGAAGCGAGACTTCTTACATGTTACCAGAGTGGTTGAGATAAAAATAAATAAGTAAATAAATATAGAATACCAGGGCAAGGAAAAAATATGTCACCCATAGCCTGCCTCTGCTAGGAAACAAGGCAAAGAGGGATGAACTAGCTGGCAGCAGAGCAGTTCTGGAGGGCCAGGTTCAATGGCCAGCAACAGTTAGCAGCTTAACGCTACCCAGTTTTTAGAGGAAGGGCTTACCTGCTTGTCTTCAAGGAAGGATTTAGGACAGGGATCTTACTGGAACTTAAAGACTAAAGCTGTGGTGAGCAGGCTATACAGATTTAAGACACATGGCCTGAGCTCAGCTGAGGCTGGACTCCCTCTTTGTCTGCAGTGACTCCTGCATTGGCTCCTGTAGATCACATTCTGCCTGGAAGGTCTGGGCTCCCTTTGGCCTCAGCGCACTGTGCGCTGCAGCACCCGAGTCCTCTGTGCCCAGGGCAGCCTGCTGTAGAGTTTTCCCTTTCTAAAGAGGCCAGATCTTCTACCTGATAGCACTCTACATCACTCAAGTGACTAGTTCATTTAGGTTTAAATGGCCCTTCTGCCTGAAAAGAAGTGTTGGCTGCTGTCTTCATCTGTCATGGCCATCTGCTCTACTTTTTTTTTTTTTTTTTCTCAGCATGACTAAAGTAACTTACATATGAGAACAGATTGTGGGACACACATTAACCTCTTTAGAGACCATAAATGATCCCCAAGGAGTATAGAGTTTACTCTTTAACTCTGATTCGTCTTTCCTTGCAAGCACACACGCTATCTTATGCCACTGTTCTCACACCTGAGTGTTCCAGGCATCTCAAAATAACTGTCTCTCTAATTTCCTCTTTGGGGGACGTTCTGCCTTTAGTTTTTACAGACTTCCCATTGACGTCAGTGAAAGCTATGTGCAAATATTAAAGGCAACATATGTCCCAGAGTCAATACGTTCTTTTTTCTCATGTCTTTTCTTCCATAGTGGAAAATCATCTTGAATCAAATGTGTTTCATTAAAAAATAATAATGTGTTATGACTTTTTGAGCTCTGCCATTGCACTTGCTGAATGAAATTAGACATACACGAGATAGTCATCTCATATACCTAACAGCATGCACCCTTCCTTCAAACACGAGGTTGATCAGAGCATTAGTTGGATAGTATTTAATCTTGCTATCAATGATTCCTAAAAGCATATTTTTTACATAAACGCAGAAGTGGAAACGTTTCTCTATTTAGTGGTATTTAAAATTTACAGCATATATTTTCACGTTGATTTACTTCATCTGTCTAGACCATAAGACAGTCGTGCCAAAAGGATGTTGCTTTTTAGCACTCCCCTTTTCTTTGATGAGTTTATGATAGTAGCAACACTTACCTTTGAATTTTTTTAGTTATTATATAAAATTACAAATTAATGGCCACACATTTCAAGTGCTGGAACCTTACTATACCTTGACTTTCTGTATCACCCAGATTACAAAGAATTTAGGTCAAATTATTAAAAAATTACTACACTGATCATTTGACAGTTTTGGTTTCCACTAACACAATATAGTTGACCAAAGCTTATGGGACTTTTGAATTTGGAAATGTCTTTCTGTAACCTAATGACACTCAAAACCACACAAAGGTTATTGTGGTACTGATAAGAAGGTGGTACTTCACTAGCACTCAGATCATCAGAATCGCCTCATTTCCTACTAAGACCTAAAATCTGCCCCCAAATTTTCTGGCAACACCAAAATATACCAAAAATCTGCAACTCCTTAGAGAAAGATGGTGATTTTGTGTTTAGCCACCTTAATTTTGCTAAATAGTACGAAATAGTGTAAGGTATAATAATTTAACCAGAACTGAATCAAACTGTGATACCAGCAGAGATATATTTTGGGGGGAAAAAAAACCCAAACAAACAAAAAACACCAAAAAAACCCAAGAGAGTGTGAGATAAAACCGGGTAATTCCTTTGAAACTTCCCCAGAACTCCCACAGCAGCTATAAAGACAACTTTGTCTGTATCTTCTTTGACTTTTCTTGGAATAAAACCCCTCAAATTGGTTTATATTTGGATCTGGAGATAGAGTTGCAAGAAACAATATAGTTAGGAAATACTCTTTCCTAATCTGGTCACTCACTGAGTAATCATGAAAGCCAAAATGTTTTCTGTACTGCTTTATGGTCTGACTCACAACCCTTTCCCCCATTAAATGGTGCTTACCTACATGAATAAACCTATTGAATCCTTAACAGCCAACCCCAGTAAAATTTGCTGTGCTGCCCAGGATAAGCAGGGAGTGCTGAGTAAGACCCACAGTTAACATTTTACCATCCTTTTCACTTTACTATCTAAAGTCCTTCTCTTGTATCACAGGGGAAGCCTAATATTCTTCAGAATGTGACCGATATTTTGTCAGATGACCATAAATCAACATCCTACAGAAACAAGCAGGACTCCTGTTTGCCTAGGAAGCAGCTTCCAGATTGAGTGCAGGTTAATAGCCCTATTCAAAGCTGACAAGGTGTATCAATTCGTATCTATTTTAATTGAGGATTTATATGTTCTGCAGATTTTGTGCGGTTTGTTCAGGAATGTAATGCCTCTGCCATTGATAAAACATAGGAATAAATTTTTCTTCCTTGAAAAGCTGTCTTACAAGAAATTAATAAAATAGGTATGACAAAGGTGAATGACAGAAAGATGCTAACAAGGGCCTGGGGAGCAAATAGTTCTGTTTGCAGAATCAAGGTCAGCATGAATCTGTCCCTGCATGAGCATGCTGGTTTATTTTGATTAAAGCCCTCAGCCTCTTTGTGTTGTAGCATCCCCAGCCAAACAGTGAGGATAGCAGTTCTCACTCTCACTTGCTGTAACTCAA
Organism: Ibycter americanus; assembly: GCA_035590275.1. Taxonomy (NCBI): domain Eukaryota; kingdom Metazoa; phylum Chordata; class Aves; order Falconiformes; family Falconidae; genus Ibycter; species Ibycter americanus. The sequence goes on along the minus strand of JAVJGI010000037.1, from coordinate 6,944,144 downwards.
CATAACCTTTGCTGATCCACCCAGACCACAGCTAGCAGAATACCCACCGCTCTGCAGTACAGCAGTGCTGAAGAGTACCCTGAGCTGGTTTGGTGAGCATCCAGGGCGTGTTTAGGTTCATTAAGTGTTAAGCTTCGTTTGTAAAGAGTTTAAAAACCTCCTGATGAAATAGCTGACTGCTTCCCTCCTCCTCCCAAGGGCTCAGGGGCTTTGCAGACAATACAGGCAGCACCAACACCTGCAGCTTCACAGATTAAGCCTCTACCTGGAGAGATTTGTCTTCTGTTCTTGACCTTTCATGTGAGATTCCCCCACAGCCTCTGTGATTGTGGGTCCTCTTTTCACTACTCCACCAGTGGCTGTACAGCTTATTTTGTTCCTGGCTAGAATACCTTAAACACTGTTTAAATATTAAAGAAGAAACAAAAGATTCTGCATGATATAGTTGCAAAAGCACAGGGGAACAAAAACATAGATCAGTAAAAAGGTTGGACTCTACCTGTCTCTCTCCCAGCTTCAGTACTGCAGCCCAAAGTACAAGGGTACCAGTTCCTGGTGGACACAAGGAAGAAAGAAATGATCAGAGATCTCAGGTAATAAAAGCTTTTGTTCACTGAATTCAGCAAATGCAAGAAAAGGCAGCCTGGCCTTGGGCCAAGCTAGCCCAGCAGCTAACGCTGAACCGTGAATCTCCTCCAGGAGTGTGAGAAGAAACCCTCTGCCTCCCAGACACGGTCTCAGCTCCACTATCCTCTATCGCACAGCAAACAGGAGTTACTGGGATTTTTTTGTATTGCCCAAGCATCAGAGAAAGGAAGAAACTTAGTGTCTGAGGTTCAGGTACAGGCACCACCCAGGTTAGTAGCTTGGCACTGAGTGAAAGCTGCAGTCAGAAATGTGTCAAAACTTTTATAGTAGTCATGGAATAATACATCCCTGTGAAGATCTCATCTTGGTTTCTGCTCTTTGCATATCAGTTTAATCCCTAAGGCATAAGATTTTTTACGTTCCTCGCTAGGTTTGCTTGTATTAACTGTTCTAATGCCTGATATGCTTGGCACCCCCCATGTTGTGATTCAGCCCTGGATTCTGGTAAATTTGTGAAAACAGTTTTACCTTTGTCCCTACTCCATCTGCCAGTCCTAGCTCTTCTCTTGGCAGTGTCCAAAGCTGTAGAGTTTGTGCTGAAAGGTGTGCTGACCTATTGGCATCTCTCACAGAATGGATTCTACCTCTAACTGCAGTTTCTACCTTCACAGTTATTCATGTTTTTAAAAACGCTGTATTACAGCCTCGTAAATAATGTAGAGCTTTTAGATGAAAATACTTTTCCCATCAATGTAGAGCTTTTAGATGAAAATACTTTTCCCGTCAGCTCTACCTTGATTAAATTAACACATTTGTTTATATGCTTTTAAATACTTTTTCCATCCCAGTAATTTATGAATCAATATCTCTGGCATGCAATTTTGTTTAACAACATAGGCCAACACTTAATTAGTGCCTCATAATCACATGAAATCCTGTTAACACAGTAACATAATATGTGTCCTGGATGTTTTGTTGCTTTAATCCTAGCCTGATGAAAAGGAAGCCATAATAAACATCTTTTATAATTAATATAAGAATGTAAAGAGATCGAGCTTGGAGCCTATCTTCTAGATATAGCTTTTGCGGAAGCAATAAATGATAGTTATGTAAGTTTTCTAGGCCACCAAAATACAGCCATCCCTAAGGATGTACTAGAGTATGTATGTACAAGGTCAGGATTAAAATGTCCTTACTGAGCCTCTCTTTAGCTCTGTTACGTGCAGCTGTGTCTTGAAAACACTTCAGGCCAGACACTGTATTTTTCCATTTGTTTTTGGAGAGCCTGTAGGAGCACTGCAAGCTAAATGATAACTACTCCAGATGATTCTCTACTTTTAGAGAAATCTCATGGGATTTTCCTATCATCTCATGATAATGATGTTGCCCTATTTATTTACTGATTTGGGGGATCTACCATTTGGAAATGGCTGACAGACCACCCAAGCCAAACTTTAAACAGCTACATTATGTAAACTGCGTTATAGGAACTCCTAAAGCTAGCATGTTCTCCATACATCCATAGTGCAAGAGTTGACAAAAAACAGGCCGGTATGTGTCAGCTTCCACATCACACAACTTAGAGATCATGTCATGCCGGCACCAGGTCATTTTTTATGCAGAATCAAGTCCATTTTTATGGTAGTTACTGAAGAAATCCTGGAAATAAGCAGAGCAAGTCTAAAAGGAAATATATACTCATATTGCCTTAGAAAACATCTCTGTTTCTTTTTCACTTTGGTATTCATTGCCATAGATGATGCAACACCATCAAGTTACCCCTCATCTTAATACTGTGGCCCATACTCCTCCTCTACAGGCATGCAGTTTTTCTGGAAACTCATCAACTGTATTGTGAAGAAAATAATTTGTAGGTGCAGAAGGTGTGTATCCTGCGACTGCACGGGAGGTGCACATCTGGGTTTGGCTGCAGTGAGACGGGCTGTATCCACACATTGGTTGGAGGTGCCTTTGCCTGCAACCTCTGGGTCTCCTTTTAGCTGCTCTGCCATGGTTCTGAAGAACCCTGATGCTGCTATGGCAGACCCAATACAGTCAGACTGGCCAGAGCTATCTCTTAGAAAAACTGATTAACAGGTAATTCAACATGGACTATCAAACATCTTAACGTTTGTAAAACAAGATTTAAATCTGCTGATTTAGGTGACACCACAGTCTACTGAGAGCCAACTGTAAACCTCCCTGGTTTAGATAAATTTGGGGAAAAGATTAAGTAGTGGTTCCATTAAGCCATATACATATTCATGCAAGATTTGTTATTTGTATACTCATTATTTGTTCTGTCGTAAGTATTTAAAAAGCAACACCTTTTGTATGCAAATTTCTGCTTAATAATACTTGCCAGCCTTCATATTAATGAATTGCAAGCATAATTTTGCTCATGACTTTGAATCACAAAATGAATTAAGATTCAGTCACAAAGATGCCATTTATCTTCCATTTTGCAGTAGATGATTCTTAGTGCCCTGTGCGTCAGCATGTAAATATTCAGGCTGGAGATGCACAGGCTTGTACAAACAAATTAGTGAAAACTTAACCTACAGATAGCTCTTATTTTCTTGTGTTCTTATATGCTTTCAGTAACTGCCAAGTGCCCTGAGTATTTTCAACAGACAAGTGTGTATATACATACTGCATTGACAGAGTTTCGTGTTAAGACTATGAACAATATATAAAATTCCTCCTCCTCACGGATTCATAAGGGTTTTATAGAGATTTGTGTGACTTAGCTGTACCTACAAATACTGTTCAAATCACAGCAAAATCTAAACCTTACACTTTCAAATATAATCGGCAAAATATGAAAGTCCATGACAATATTCTCAGTAACTGTGGAAGGCTTTTCCTCAAATGTTGCTTTCTTCCACAGTCCCCTCTAGCCTAGCTGGCAGGTCATTTCCATAGAATTACGTAGAACCTGTTTCTTCTTGTCTAATTGCCAGTTAATACATCCATCAAATAACCTTGGTGCTTGAAGCTAATATAATTGAAGTCAGAGGCGTAAGGGAGAGACTGGGCAAGGAATCGTTGATGCTGTAAGAGCAACACATTTGTGCATGCCAGTCAGGTGTAGCAGCTCAGTGCTTTCATTGAATGAGTGATCCCTCAACCGGGAGAAATGACGTTTAAAAAATGCAATGAACTAGATGCGTATTACTGAAAGTTACATGTTCCTAAATGAAACAATGCTAGTATTGAGGGCAGTTCATTTCATACTTGAGGACAGCTTTCAGGCAGGTCATTATTTCAGTTTCATCAGCTTTAGTTACTGCTTGGTTGGTAAAGAGGAAAAAAAATTAATCAAGCTGCACTACAATTAATCTGTGATATGATATGGCATGAGCAGTTATTACTCATAGTGAAAAGCAATTTACCAATTCATCCAAAAATAGCATAGGAAAAATCTTATCTGTAAAAATTATCATCTTGCGCATTATTTCCATTTATGCATTAGCTCACTACAGCTACTTCTTATTAACTCTAGGAACTGTTAAGCATTTCCCTAATGTGCACAACTGAGTAGGATTTTCCACCATTTGTGTTTCCAGTTGGTGTAATGGCATTTCTGAGAAAATGGTTCCTGCTTGTATCCCATCACATTTTCTTGCCTTTTCAGTTTTAAGGGTCTGCTTCAGAAATGTTCTTGAAATAATTCAGATCCTCTTATGGTTTTGGTGTGGTTTTTTTTTTCCAAAATATTTGTGTTTTCAGTAAAAGTGCTCAAATCAGAACCACAGAGACAATTATTTCAGAATGTTTTTTCCTTAACCTGCAGGAGACTTAAGAATTTGGTCCCATCTTCATTTCTCAGAGCTGCTTGCTAGGTGTAGGCCGTACCTTGTGATATCTTTCTACAAACAAGGGCTTTTATTGCACCACTGTAGTGTTCTTGTTTTCCTGCCACAGTAATAAGCTCCAGTACTCTTTCCTCTCCATCGCTATTTAAATAGTCAATAGCAGCACCACTGAGCATCCCTGGTTACAGACCAATGCCAACTGTTTGAGTTTGATACCAAACTTGTATTTAAGGGCATGGCTGTGAGCAACTTATTTCCCATTATAGCTGTGAGTCTGAAGAAACATCGTAGTAGGGAGTTTATCAGAAAAACACTTGGCTTTTGCCTATTCGCTGTTGTGCTTGGCACGTAACTGTCATGGGCATGGTCTGGTTTCCATCCAGTTAGACTGTACTTGCTGTCAGCTAAACTGTTTTGCTGTTCAGTCTTGTTCCAGAGCAATCTGTAGAGCACGTGAGTATGGCAAGATGGTAGTTAAGTCCCGTGTGTTTCCTGGCACAGGCAGGATCTGCACATACCTTGTCACTCTAGTTGTTTGCCTTCTTTTCATTCATGCTAAGGTCAGAAAGATCTACTTAAGGTTAACGAGCCAGTTGTTGTAAAGGACACCAGTCACAATGACTGTTTTCCTGCTTCTTATTGAGTACATAAATTGATACTGGAGATGGAGAAGTATCGTAGTGTTGCGGTATTGTTCTGTATACAAGCAGGCAAAAATTGCTTGCTGGAGATAATTACCCACTCATGCACAATTCAGAAAAACAAACGGCTCTTTCATTAAGTTTGTGATTCAGTACACACACGTTCTTGCAGTCAGTTCTTAAGCATAGCACAAAAAAGATGTATTTTTAAGTTTTGAATCAAGTTTAGAGCAAATTGTAGTAATGTGAATTCTGTTAAGTTCCCCAGGACTCGCTCATCTGTCCACTTAGTCACACACAGGTGAAAACTTGAGTCTCTTAATGTAGCATACATGCTGAGGCACAAAAAGCAAATATAAGTTGTGGTAGGAAATTACCCTTTTAGGTGATGTAGTTGTATAATGAAATACTGGTTCTCTTCAGACCTTTTTCTTACATATAACCAGTAAACCTGCAATACTTTTTTTACTTAAGTTTCCAAATTACAACTTTATTGTTGCCTAGACTATAGAGGTGAATTCTCTTCTTGAAAATATTCTCTGTTTTGGTTGCTAAGTCTCCCATCCACAGCTGAGGAGAGCATTTTCTGCAGAGTCCCCATCCTAACATCTCTATTTCCATGTTTAACCCCTACTGAGATACTTTCGTTGCCTGCAAACAGAGTCTACAGTAGACCAAGTTGCTGGGTTTTTTCTTCTGACTGTTTCCTTCAGTAGGCAACAGAATTATCCTGGGGTCATCTTTGAACTGTCTTTCATGTGATTACGAACATCACTTTGGTTAAGTGACTCTTTTCACTGGTGCAATAGCATTTCTACTTCTCTTTCTGTTTTTTATTTATTTTGGCTTTGTCACATGAGTTACATCCTCTGTGGTACCAGTTCTCTATCTCTTAGCTATAACATGCATCAGTGAATGGACTTAAGCTGGCCCATAGTCGAAGAAGCTGATTGATGATGAGCTCCCTCAGCAAGCAGCAAATAATAATAAAAACAACCTCACAGGGTGATTTGAGTTAGTACAAGCAACTATGTACTGGCTGCAAACACACAGGGAAAGGAGCATAATATCTAGATGGGTTGCAATGGAGAAGATGGTAGTGATGGCGGGAAAGAAACCCCGCCAAAGCAGAGAGAATGAAAAAGATCATCTGCTCAGATAAGTTAACCTTATTTTATCATTTCCCTGTTCCCTCATTTGGGTTTTGACCCAAAATTTTCTTTCAGTTCACTTCTCCCTGTTTCCTGTTTAATCCAAAGCCATATTGCACTCACCAGTTTGTCAAAGATGTAGTCTGACCAGTTTGGGATGGTAGTTTGTGCATGGTAGAATTTTATTGCATAAGGATGATTCTGAGAACTGTCCATGCATGTCCAAAATTGTTCCTTTTCAGCACACCTTCCGAGCTCCTTCATTCATTCTCCAACAAATTTTACCTTTTTATGATCACCTGATAAAGTTTTCCCTAGCATAATTAGACTGCCATTTTGTAATATCCTTGAACCTTTAGTCATCTGCTTTGCCGTCTGCAATAATAGTTTGCAAAGTACAAAACAGTTTCATTTGCTTATAATAAAATGATTTAAATGTGATAAAAATAAGGGAACTGACACTAACGAGGGGGATTTTTACAGCATTGGGAAAGCTGGGGTTGCCACTTGTGATTGATATGCGTAGAGTTTCACACCACACAGTTCTGCTTTCTTCAATCACCACGCCAATTATTATACTAAAATGTTAATGATACAGTCAGCGAGTCATATATAGTTGCTGATTTATCAAGTTAGCAGGGAAAATGCAGGTAATTAAAAAAGAAGACAATTTTGGAAAGTTAGTTTGTCACTGCCTGTTGAGAAAAAACAGTGAAACCACTCAAAGATGTGGAAATAGGTTAATTTTGTAATAGCTACAGATGTTCATTACAATTTGTATCATGAGAATTTTGTTCGAACTCCGTTAGTATCACAGCTAGATTGTTCTGAGAATGTTATAAGAATTATTCTATTTTCTGTTCTCTTTTAATCTTTATAGCAGTTATGAGTCATCACAGAAGTTCAGTCTTCAGTATATTGCCACTTTCATGATCACATCAAAATACATAAAAAAAGAGAAACTATGCAAGTTGAATCCATTTTTGTGAAAATTTTAAGGAGGATAAATGATCTGCTTATGATACATTGTGTTTCTAGGGCTCTTCCTGATGCAGCATTTTCTAATATAGCTATAAGGTAGATTGTCACAGAATTCCAGACAGAAGATGCATCATTAAGAGTTTATAACGTGTATAATAAGTCGTATGATCCATTAAATGTATACTTCTTAAAGTATCATGATGGATAATTTACCACCTTACTCATAGTAACTGAAATGACACATGTCGCTTCAGTAAAAATATTGATTCTGTTTCTGGCCTGGAAGGGGCAAAATCACACAAATAATAAACACTACACACCTCGGTTGGGCACAGAGGGCCTGGTGATGTGTCAAGTCCATATAAATCCCAAGTCAACTATCCTGGAGGCATCAAACTACCTATTGGAAAAAAAGAGGCCAGTCTTATTCCAGGTTGCCACATGAATTCCTTATCTGGCTTGGCTGAAGTGTGTGTGGTCGCACGTCAGAGAAAGTTGGCCCCAAGAAGACAAATCACATCTGCTCACTAGTACAGTCATGCAGTTGGCAAGACCAGGTGTCCGTTTCCCTACCAGAGCAATGATGATATATTTTTACTCTTGCTAAATTGCTTTGACCTCAAAGTGGTGACGTTCAATATGTGTAACTGTATTTGTCTCTTGGAGGATGGGCTAATGGAAAACATTCCTCTGATAAATACATTCCATCCAGTTTGCCATTATCAGACGATGTGGTGACTGTCAGCTTTGCAAAGGAAGCGTAAAATGATGCCCACTCAGAGCAGAATGTGAACTGGTTTTCCACAGGCTTAGGTGGTAACTCAAGACACAAGGCAATGTGAGCTAGGCTCAGTATGCTCCTACTGGTGCAGCTTAGGTGCACTCCTAAGTGCATCTTAGTTATTTCTGTTGTTTGTCTTGTTTTATATTTTGTATAGCACAGAATCTGTTATTTAACTTCATAAAATGGAAGAATACCCTACCAAGTTTAAAAGATCATGCAAATTTTTCAGTTCTATAATTAACTAATTTTGCCTTTATTTTTAATCCTTAATTTAAAAGAACAACAGGTTCTTAAAGGTGTTCTAGCACAAATTTTATTTTATTTGAAATGTGTCCTAAACGGGGCTTAGTCATTCTCATTTGAGAATCCTCTTTCTCTGAATTGGGGCATCCTGAAAAATCGCTTTTCTTGGGCAGTTTCTGCAAGCCACAGAAGCAAGGATGAGAAATGGCATGGAAGTTGCCTTAGGAAGCACGCTAACATCTGCATCTGAACTTCTTTAACATTAACTTTTCTTGAGGTTTGCGTTCAGGAGGAAATCTGAATCTTTCCTTTGATATTCTCTTCAGTATGGATTCAATTGGGAAACTACTGAGCTCGTTTTCTAGACATGTAAGAGCACTCGGAATTTCCACAGCACTGTTCTTCATTCTTCAGACTAGGAAACCTAGGCCAAGGAATTTTAGGAAATTTAGCCTCTACTTGAAAAATCTTACCAGCTCATTCTATACCATCTACAAATATTGCTGTATTCTGTAGCTGAAGTTCCCTGGATTTCCACTCAAAGTTGTGTTAATGCAAATATTTTTAAGAGGCTAGTTCGGCCCGCCTGGAACGCTCTCTTCCCCTCAGTCACTGCAGTGGGTGCTGTCGTGTTGTTGGGAGCCCCCCGATACCATTTCCCCACTGCCAGCTGGTGACACTCGCCTGCTTTGTATAATGACATACTGAGGTCTTAGGTGCGGTAGTAAATTTTCTATACTATTTTATTAAATCCCGTTCTGTTATAGATACTATCTGTGAAATATTTTTTTTATCTCTATGTTTATTAGGTGAAAGCATATTAGGAATTGCAGACCAGTAATCCACAGGATTTTTTCAGAATTCCATTTACCTTGCTCATCAGTTCCATCACATAAACTCTTCCACACTTCCCTGAGTGGTTACAGGCTAAATTAAAGGCAAAAATCCACATTCCATCACTGCTAATAAGAACTGCCATCATTTTTTGGTAGTGCCCAAAGACTCAGCTGAAGTCTGGACCCTGATGTAGCCAGGCTTGGTGCAGACACGTGAGAAGACACTGACCTTACTTCATCACTCAGACTTTCCTGCTGCTACACATACTGAAAAATCAGGAAATTACCTGCAGAGGAGAGTATTCCATAGCACAAATGAAAGTGTAAGAGAATCCTCTCTTCTGTCCTCTAAAAGTTCGAACAAGGACACCCCGAGTGACACTGTATCGTACTATCAGGACACATTATTTCAGGGTAGTGTAAGCTAATCCATGAAGAGAACTGCAGCGTTCATATAGTTAGTTTAAGTGTTAATGGATACCTTTATTTAATTTCCTTGATAATAGAAAGAAATCCAGTCTCATAAAAAATATAAGGCAAAATTTACTACCCATATTAACATGAATTTAAGGCCACTGCTAACAGCTACTGTGGAGTATATAAAGAGAAGAGAAGATGTTTTATTCAGTGCTGGCACAGCTTATCAACAGCATGTGTCTGCGCTAGCAAGGGGAGCCTGCTGTACTCCATCAAAGGCTGGGACAGTCTATAAAAACATTCAAGGAACCGGGAGAAGCAGCGGACTCTGTTCCAGCGAAGAGCGACAGCAGCTGTGTGCCAGGATGTCCTACTTCCTGCTGTAACAAGTGACAATAGCGAGCATAAATTAAGGAGGTGGGATGGGAAGTGATGGAGAAAGAGTACCCGAACAACGTGGAGACAGTAATTTACAAATTGTTTAACTGTTTGGCATAGCCCAGTGCCAGCAGGGCTGGATGCAGCTTTGAATATCCCTTCCTGAAGATTGCCGTTGCTCAGCTGTAGTTTTGGAGGAGAAGAAGGTGACAGACAAATGCTACTGGGAATCTGAGCTTGTATAAAAACGGACACGAAAAGGATACCCAGGCAGGACACTGCCAGGTTCAAGAACTGTTAGTTGTTTCTGGATAGCCCTTTCTTCTCTTGAGCCATGGACTGAGACCAAAGATTCATTTCACACAGGTCAGCTGAGAGCCAGCAGATAGAGGTGACCTTCAGGCACTCGCTTTGGTTTGTCCCTATGGGCTGGAACTGAACAGCCTCGCATCATGCTGCCAGTTCTCTGACTCACACAGCTCTCTGTTGGCCTTTTGCTGTTTTCAAGACCTTGTGCTTTGATTCTGGAAAATCTCTGCAGTGGCTTCTGGAAAAAAAAAATAATCAGCTTCAAGCCTAATTTATGTTTTTATATATATGTCTTCAGCAAAGTTCAAAAGGGGAGCAATTCTTCCCTACAGTACCTGTACCTTCCAGCCAGCAATGAGGCCTCCAAGGAACAATTGAATCCTGAACAGTAGGCGGTGATGCTGAGAAAGAAATAGCATTGGGATGTCACCACATAGATTTATAGGTCCTCCAAAAGGTTCACCCTCCCAGAGTACTCCAGAACTTGTATTTAAAGCTACCCTGCCTAACATGACTATGCCTACCTAGAAGAAAACAGGGCAAACAGCAGCTGCCCTCTGTGGAGAGAAATCCCCTTTCTGGATGTGCTGGGGTTTCTTCCTTCCAGAACTTGCCAACAATGACCTATATAAAATAAAAATTTCTCTCCTTGTATGGAGGGAGCAAGAATGCTTTCGTCAAGACCCAGCTCTGGGGTACTCAGGCTAATTTCCATGGCCTCCTGCAAAATGCCATACTGCTTAGAGTCTCAGTCCCAAAGCATCTGTGCTCCCAAGTGTCAGCATTTATTTCCAGAATCACTTCTGTTTTGCCAGATGACATTTCAGCTCCTTTAATTTCCTCCCCTTTTCTTCACAGCATTTTTATGGCTATCTACAGATACATTCATCCAGGCATTACCATTTCAGTACAGCAATCTATCAGTCTCACAGAGAATATTTTGATGTATTTGGCCTCCCACAGTTGTACAAAATTCTTTAGCAAATCCCCTTCTCTTTTAGAAGAAGGTATAATTGTGCTGTGTCTCTTTTTTTCTTTTCCAAAGCTGAGTGGGATTTACAATAATACAAGTAGAGCATCAAAGGAAATAGAACCTATTTGTCAGTTTTTAGCTAGCAAAAGAGAAGCACCAGCCCACCTTATCCATGTGGGTGTTCTTGGCCTGTTCCAACAAGGTGCATACTTTAAAATAAGATTAGGACAATAAAGCCTGGGAATCATTCAGCTGAAATCACCAGCCCGCAAACACTTGGCAGATTAAAACTCCAGAAAATTTCAGGCTGACATTTAGAATGGAGTAAAATTGTTTAAACTACATTTAAGAGTAACTTTTCCATAGCCCTCGTTTCCTCCTCTTCCTAGCATGAATCCAATGGGCAATTCGCTTGGCAGCCTGCAATAAGTCTGGCTGAGATGGTGCCAGTCTAAATCAATAATATACACTGCATATATACCATGGTGATTCACTGGGCTGCATTAAGACACCTGATAGAAACTTTGCAGAGGTGAGGATGTTCAATCTTTTAAAACCATACCTGGAATGTATTTTGCGGTATCCTATGCTCACTACTGGTAAACCACCTCAGGTGCCTGACTGACCAACCACCGTGTTAACCCCTAGCTGCGTTAGCCCCTAGCTGTGTTAACCTCCAACTTAACATAATGGTGCCGCACTGAAAACGGCATGGTTACACTGTGCTTAGTATAGGGTTTGGCTAAGGCTCAGGGAGCCAAGTATTCAATCATTACTAGGGCTACAAATCGTCTCTTTAGGTTTTCAGAGTAGATGTATCGAACAAGTTGTTGATTTTGGCATGGAGTTGCAAAGCAGACATAAATGCTAAGAACTTCTTTTCCATGATTCCACAGTACTTTGTGCAGTAGCAGCCATTTTCCCAGCTCTAACTAAATTTTGTTTCTTTCCCTGTTTTATGCTTATGTCCAGACTTTATTGTTTCAGTGACATTTGCCACTTGGAAAGTGACAGGATAAGGTTCCTTTTCTCATCTTGGCAATAGGTTTCAATTCCCCATCTTGAATTGTAGCTTCTATAGTTGAAAGGCCCTCACTTAACTTCCTCATGCAAAGGTGCTTATTTTGGCGGTTGTGTTGATATCTTGTACTGCGGGTTTGATTAAGGCACTTATTTTGCAAAATTATATAGTTCATTGTAAAATGTCTTCATAGAAACTATGAAGATAAAGCTGGAAGGGACTTCTAGAGATTATTTATTCCAAACTCCTACTCAAACCAGGGTTAATTTCAAAGTAAGATCATGTTTCTTCAGGCTTTGTCTGTTCAAGTTTTGAAAATCTTTAAGGATGGAGATATATATTAAATATGACCTGGTCTTCCTTCCTTCCTATTCCTGTAAAGACAGACAATCAAGGAATATACTCAGGCAAAGCAAGCTGCAAGAGCTGCTGATTCTTGCATACAGTTGGAGAAGGATGTGGAAACTCATTTCACCTGTGAAACAAAAATTTTCATTCCGTTGTTACAGATTTTATTTTTATTTAACAGATGGAAACTTTGTCTCATTTCTACCTCTTAAAGAAGTCAGCCTCCATTTTCATGATTCGTACAGCAGCAAACCACCTTATAACAAGTGGCTATGTTAATCCCTACTCCAGACCAGCTAAGAATTGTACAGTTCCTGTTGTTTTACTCTAACTCAGTTCTTTGGCTCCTGCATTTGTTATATCAGGCATTCATACTCCAGGTTTCTAGGCCACGTAGATTTTCAGACAAGGAGAGCTATAAGGAGGCTAATTTATTATGTGTTTGTACGATACGTAGCCAAGAAGGCAGTGCCTTCCTTACGGATTGTAAGCATGACCAAAAAACAAACATTAAATAATAATAGAAATCCATTACACTCTGAAAAGTAACTATGTAAAAAGTATTATTTCTTCAGCTGTCCTGCTCACCTCTTTGTGTATTCAAGTGATTTTCAAATGCATGGAGAAAGGTCCCTGTGGGAGATATTTGTCTAACACTCCCGGTTAGCTACCTAAGGAAGGAAGGGATTGCTGCCTGGAGAGACTGTTCTCTCTTCCTTGACTAGATATGTAGAAAGATGCTTAACTTGGAAACAAGTAAAGCTGGCTGAGGTGTACTGCAATGAGAGCAGGAGCAAATGTGGGGATCAGTTTACAAAGAGTAGCCTTACCAATATGTGGAAAATATTAGTATTTAATTGCTTGCTTGTTTTGCGGTATCCTACAGGCACTCACTGAAGTTGGAACTAGCCTAGAACTAGCCTAGCTGCTTCATACAGCATTAGTTTTCACATAAGGATTCTGTGCCGTGCAAACGTTTTCATTTCTGTGGTGGGCAGAACAGGGAGATGGGGTGGGAGGTGAATACCACCTGGCATTTCATAGCACAGTTGTCACAGGAATGGTAAAACCTACTCAAAGGATGCTGTGGAATTAGCATCCCCCTCCCAGCCACCAAACAGAATTTCCAAGAGCTGAAAGCAGCCTGGGTGTGAATGAACATACTGCTGTGACATTTGGGCTGGCCGCATTCTCTGTCACCTTACTCATGCAACAGCAGGGCACTGGGGCTATGCCTAAAAGTTGGGATACTGGGCGGTCAAAGAGCCCTGGCAGCTGGGTGCGCCACAAAATGCCTCTGCCATGGAATCTAAACACAGCCTTACCGACTGAAGAAGGATTTAGTGGTTTGTGTGAGGTCAGCAGGTAGGCTTGCTCTCTTATCAGATGTTCACCACTTGCATCTAACAGGGCAAGTCACCTTCCAGGCTTCATACCCATCTTAGTTTGCCTTTAGAGAAAGGAGTTGCCTTTAGAAAAAGGAGTCATCCAACAGAATTGTTCCTGCGTCATACTCAAAGACACACTTCAGTGGATTTCAGTGTTTAACCATATGTCACGTGTAACTTCTGTTCACCTCGTGAACAATATTGACTCGATTCCACTAAATGGAAGTGAAATCTCAACTATTAATTGTAATGAGCTCGAGTTTATTTTTAGAAGCTTAGAGTACTCGGTGTAGGAGAGCTCTGTTGTTCTAGCAACTGCATGTGTACCTATCCTCAACAGTAAATCATTGTATTCAAACCTCTTCTAGTACCAGTAATTCATTTTATTTCCCACTGTCATAATATGCATAAAATAGTACTTATTCACTTTTGGAAATATAACTACATAAACCTTCATTCACTCTTTGTTCTTAGTCAGTGGAGTTTTAGTGAATATCGGTAACTGCAGGCATTTTTGCAGCTCAGAGAAATTGCCAGATAAATAAGGGCATAGCTCACACTTCACTAAGCTTGTGGAAAGACTCCTATTGACATCAATAAGAGTTTTACAAGGTTTTAAGTGCTTCCTCCTCTTTTACCCCCTTTTTCCTTGTACTGTTATCTGTAATCTCCTCTATTAAATACAGTTCATCTTGTACATGATAATGATAATGAATCCCCAAATAAGGGTGAGAAGAATCTATTAATGGATAGAAACTAGTTGATGACAGAAGCCTGTTATAGTTTCATAGGATTATGGTGGCATTAAAATCAGTAGATACTCCCCAGAAAGGAGAATTTTGCAAGATTTTCTTCTACTTCATGCCAGAATACTGTATTCCTTAAAGACAGGAGACACGTTAGGAAACCTCCTGAGCATCGACTCTTTTGGGGACTTTATCAGGAACAAGTTAAGTGAATTTGTTTCTTGAAAACCTTACTGGGTATTTTTTTTTTCCCCTCTTTTATGCTTTCTTTAAAATTACACATGGAAATACTCAGAGGATCTTTGGAACCTTTGTTCACATGAGATATAAGTAAGCATCACACTAGGTATGAGTTGGAATGCGTGCCTGAAAAATATATAATATTCATTTGAAAGCATAGTTCAATTTTAAGACATTTTCAGATAGATAAGAGCTGCCTCTTTCCTAGTAGGCTGTGCATAGCAAAAGTAGAAAAACCCTCAACGTCTTAACTTTAGAAACAGGAATCTGGTGCTTTTCTCCAATTATCTCCACCTTCTCTTCTTTTACTTTTCTCTCTAGCTATCTGCAGCCCCACTGAGATCTTTGCCTTCCAAAGCCTAGTAAATTCACACTTGATACAAAAGCACGTAGGCTGAGCACCAAAGCTGCAGTGGTGGTTTTTGCTATGCTTTCTCCGGCAACCAAGCCACATTAAATAATTCTCATGCTGTCCTGTCCCCTGTTCCATTCCGCTTCTTGCTTTTCCACCTCCTCTAGGTTACTGTCCCACCAGATGTGATGATTCATCTGTTCATAAGGCCTTTCCTGGAGAACTTAAAAATGAGAATTAAGAAGAAAATATTGCAGGATTTAGGGTTTTTTTTCATAGTCTGGGTCAGGGATCTAGTTTATAGTTTGTTCCCTGAAAGCTAAAATAGTCCTGCTTAGAGTTTAACCCCACTAATCGTTGCATCAGCCCAGCAAAGGGGAGCAGTAAAGGATGGTGGTGAGCAGCAGTGGCCAAGAGAGGCTGAAGACTTCCAACACCTTTGCTACCAGCAAAATCCCAGTGTTTTGATACCACAGTTAAGAGCATGGGTCCAAAGACAATTAACAGCTGAGTAAGTTAGGTGTGACCTTGCAGTCTGCGAGCTGTCCCACAGGACCCACCAAAGGGTATGTCCCGTGCTACAGTAAATACAGGTGGGTTTACCCCGTTTCATTTCATTGTCACCCTGCAGCGCGTAGCGCCTGGTCCTAGTTAAGGGCAGATATACCTTACCACGGGGTAACTTGCATGCTATAAATAAAAAGTTACGCTGTCCTGTTCACCTGCCATATCCTAGGGTCTGTTTAAATCAGTGTAAAACCTGATAAGGATCCAGCCATTCCTTTTTTAACTTAAATTATTTCTGTCTTTTCAATTAAGTTTTTCTGTGGCCTGTTTAAAATCCTCCACACGCTTTCTCCAGCTCTCCATACAGTACCGACTTATCTGCTGCACACACTCTCCAGTGATTGAAAACGCTGTGCTTTTCACTCCCAGTGCAGCTGAGTCAGGCTGATAAACAGGCTTCTCCTTCTCCTGTGTGCCAGTTTGCAGTGTGCTGCACTTACATTTTCATTAACTTAACAAAACTTTTCACAATGCTCCAGGGACGGTTGCTCCCTGGTGTAGCTGCTCAGAGCACCACTGAAGTCAGACAACTTACGCCAATCTCTACCAGATGAGGTCCAGCCTGAGAACATTGGGTTGTGTCTGATGCCTTAATTCCTCATGAAGCCAGATTTATTCTAGGCTCCCATCCTTTCAGTGGGCAGCTTTCTGCAGGAGGAGGATTGCATGGTTTCGCCAAATACAAGTGGATGAGAGTGTTTCTCAGCAGAAGTTTCTGCAGCAATTTCTGCAGGAAGTTCTTTGAAAGTGGCTTGCATTGAGAAGGGAAAGGGAAAGACAACTTCATTGTTTTGAAATGTAATTTTCTTGCTGAATTATTTATTGCCCCTTCTGCTTCTGTTGCCTCGGGTGTTCTTTCAAGTGAAATGCCCTTAAAGCTGATCGCATCAATGCCACTCTGTCTCTTCCCTCTCACTCCTCCGTAGTACTACGTTTCCTTTTTTCTTGCATCTGTTAAGAGAGCTATAGCATATCAATTGCAGAGCCTACAGCTTCACAAAGATACCTTGCTAGACAGCTTTGAGTTTCAGGAATGTGTCAAAGGTCTTTTCCTTCATTTTGTCCTTTCACAGCACAGAATACTCACAAAGATGCCGTAGTCGTTTTTCCTTTTCGTTACATTACATACTTCTGATTATCAGATAAATTTATAATCTCATTACACCCCCCCACCCCTACCTCTTTCATTTTGGTGAATGTCATGTTGTTTGATCCATGACTTATCAGCCTGCTTGCATATTATAATTAAAAGTCAAGCTCAGAAACTACCACTATACTTTATACTAAATATTTAACTCATGTACTTGGCAGGAAGACAAAACCCTAACCATAGATTTAAAAATGGCCTTCAAAATCAGAAACCATTATCTACAAAAAAGGTTTATTCTCAGTTCAGCCATCTATAATTACTGTACAGTATCAGGCATCTGTCTATCCTATTTATATTGCCAAGATGAAATTACAACCAATGGTTTTATTCTCTTTATTTTTATACTGAGAACTAGCATAATCCACATTCTTTGCAAAAATAATCACCCTCAGCCATTTAATGGTATTAGCTTTTCATTTTCACTCAGGCTTCAAAATCTCTCTCCATATTAAATTTACTAACAATTCTCAAATAAAAGCATTTTTTAGGTATAATTCTCTATTGTTCTTACTTTGTAAATGTAGCAGCAAGAGCAGTACTACTTGATTACCATCAGCAGCATTAACACACACTAAATTTATATACTGAAAAAGAAGGGGATAAAGCTCCTGGTAACCAGTATCTTTACCAGGCTCCTACCGAACAGTGAGGGTTAGAGTGCTTAGCTCAGCCAGTAACTAGAAACTCATACACTGCGTGCTGGCTCAGACTCTGGAACTATGGGCATATATATACATATAGATAGATATATATCATATGAATAATGCCATTGCCATCAGTGAGATAATTTATATAAATAAAGTTCACACATAGCTGTATTTTTTCAGGCTCTTACTGTGTAAAATCACATAAGTGTGTCTGCAAAAATGAGAGGAATTTCTAGTTTCTGGTCATAGATTAAGTCTGTTGCTTCTTCCAAAATCTCTGGTTCCACTCCTACCATTTTCTTTTGATTGGTTTGACCCTTGATGCCAATCTTACATCCATTTCCCTACGTCTTTAATTGCTGAGGCTCAGCCTTGTCCCCCTGTGTCTCCTAAGTCTAAGTAGCAGCAAACTGGAAGTTAGCTCTTTGGCATCATCTTCATTTTTTTGGTGCTGTGAAAAGACAGAAAAGCTGCCTGGGGTCTCCTGACCTGCGTTTCCCAGAAAAATCCTTTCTGAAGTACTGAGAATCTGGGTGAGCAGGTATCTCATAGGTTTTGTCATTTATAAGCAACCTTGCTGAGAGTGGACAGAGCCACACTGAGCTGTTTCAGAATTAGCCATGTTTTTTCACTCTGGGTGTGTGGAAAGACACAACACTCCCTGCCAGCATCAAAATGAAAAAACCAGCAACTCTAGTATTTGTAATAAGTTGAATTTTTTAATTTTTCCTTCAGTGTTATCAGCTGCTTTTGGGGACGATATATAAAATCCAAGCCATACCCATAGCTTACAGGTGCAAAAGCATCAGAGGAACTGGTGGCAGAAGCTTATTGACTATCGGTATCAGGATTCTCCACATGAAATCCAACCGAGACCCTGTAATGCATTCCTTTCTGAATACAAGTAGTCTCAGTGCATTATCTGCTCGTGCCAAATGGCTCTTTGTGGCAGGATTTCAGTCAACATAAAATGTACAATATACAAAAAGAAACTAAATCACACTGTGACCGACGTAGATCTCCTTGTAGGACAAGGCTTAAAGACTTGGGGTTTCTTTGGTTGGGTTTTTTCCTTTTGGAAATACAAACAAATGATTGAAAATTCCAGTTTTAGAACCAGAACGAACTTTTGTTTCAATGCCTGGACTTGAAAAACATTATTTTTAAAATAACACAAATGCATTTTTTCTGCTCCTCTGCTGACATTTATGGGAATCTTTTCAGCACAGAGTAGCTAATTTTAGACAGGAAAAAGTGAAAGTGGATATGCAAAATTCAGGCTAAAAATCTTGAGAAATTGTTGATAGTGAGGTTGTTTAGTCTCCTCAGTTACAGCAGTTTCAGTACTGAGGACTACTAATAGTAGCAGAATTTTATTGTGTTTTTATTAAGTTACAGTCCTTTTAACCATGCTAGTACAATAGTTTGAGTGAAAGTTAAGGAAGCATTTGAAATATAAATATTATGATACGGAACAAGGAAGAACTAAAGGTCAAATTCTTTGCTTATATGTACAGACCTCTAAGATTTGGGAGGGGGACAGAGGTTATTTAGCAGCTCATTTTCTTTGGTTAATTTTGGGTTTTCAGTCTTTTCAAGCATTAGGAGAGAGCAGATGGTATTGATATTTTGCCCACTTTTATCACTGCTAACCGTTCCGTTTGGGATGTATCTACGTAGCCTCATTGTCATGGAAATGCGCACGCAGGAAACTTTAAATCAGCTCAGCCATGTATGTGTTTTTGTAAACCTTTGTTTCCCTTATTTAGCTACAAAATGAGCCTGTTTTTTTCCATGAACATATTTTAGTATTTGATGTTTTAAGAAAACCTGGGGAGCAAGCACCGGCGGTATCAAATTAACTGTGGAGTACAAAATCAAACTTACTAATACAGGGGCGTAGAGGCTTCAGTCCTGCATTTATGCAGTAGCAGGGTAACGGAGTGGTCTCAGAAACTTCTGTTAGGTGATAAAACATCCGCAGAGGTGGCTTTGGCTATTCCTCAGAACCGTTCAATATTTATGCAGGGCCAGTGTGTCCCTTCAGTAAACTGATCCAAGTAAGTGAGATCAATAATGACCTTTCCTCTGATCCCAAGCCCTTATCATACTGTAGGAAACTCATAGAGATGTAAAATGGAGACGAGGTCTATGAGGGACGTAAAGAAGGCAAACAATAGCAGAACACAATTCGGAGAACGTGTTATTCTCAGCGCCCAGCGCAGCCGCCCGTGGGGAGGACCCGCTGTTACCGCACGTGGCAGCTCGCGCGCTGCCTCCTCTCCCGCGTGAGCCAAGCAGGGCCCACGTGCACCGGTGGCCAGAGGATGACTTAGGTCCTGCACCTACACGCAGTTGGGTAGAATTGTAGTCCTGGCCTCATCCAGTCCAAGGCTTGCCAGTTCCCAGAGCACCGAAGCTCTCGGTAGGTGCATGAAAGCAGAGTGTGTGTATAGGAACGAGTCTCCTGCTAAAGCCAGTGCAGAAGCAGCCACACAGACGCAGGCAGGGATGCTATGAAGGCCAATGTTTTCCTCACATTTCCTGCTCTGTGCACAGTTATTCTTAATGCTCCTCCTTTTCAAAAGAAACCAAAAAAAACCAACAAAAAAACCCCAGTTGCTCTGAAAAGAGAGCAACTTCATTCAGGGCAATTATTCAGAACTTGGGGATATAAGGGAGTCGGTTTAAATTTTCAACTTTTCTGGGTTTGAGTCTCGGTATTCGTTCTGTCTCCTGAATGATGTTGGTGAATCATCAACCTAAAAAATGCAGAGGAAAAAATCATCCATAATAAATAGATTAGACAGCAGTGAGGAACTGGAAGGTACTAATGCTGGGAGAGACCTGCTGGAGAAGGCAAGCACCAAATTACATTTGCGTTTGTAATTGATACGGCAGCATGAAAGACAAATGCAATTTGGGGCAGGATATGGAAAGATATCATGTGACAGAGCACGATGAAATGTAATATTGTATTTAATTCTGGGCACCAAATAACCAGAAAGGTCAGTTAGGAGTTAATTAGGATGCAGTGTATTGGTGCTTAGAGCCACATTCCCCTGGGGACTCTTCTAACTTTAATACATTTAGCACCAAAAACATTTTCTGCCTCTTCAATTTTCTAGTCTTCCCACAGATTTTGTTTCATTAGAGTCTTTTTCACAACTGAAATGTCCGGCATGATTCTGTCTTTGCACTTCTTCCCGCATTTCAGTCTCTTTCTGGAAAAGCAGGTGGATGGTGACCACCTCACTATCATTTCAGGAGATTAGACCTCTCTTTGGTCTTTGGGGGCCAAAGATGCATATTGCCAAGTCCCCTAAAGTTTTCAGTCTTTTTCATAAGCGTTTCCTGTGCTATTTAGATCGATGTTGGAATCACGGCAGTAAAGGAAAAAGAGGCCCAGAAGGGTTAGTAGCTTAAAAATGATGGTGCTGATTTTGTACAGTCTCTCTGTTATGACAATGGCAAAACTGCAGTCTGAATAGCCCTGAACCTCAATTTTAGTTGACATAACATTTTTAAAGTTAAACTACTTTAGAAAGCCTGCTTATGTTAACTGACAAAATCTTTGTACTTCTCTTCCAGATGGTAACTGTCACATTGAAATTAGCAAGGAGGTAGATAATTTGAAGGTACAGATTGAGTGATTTATGGGCTTCCCCTTTTCATTTCAGTGCTACTGCAATCTCACTCGAGATCACGGCTGTAATCTAGATGAATGTGAGAAAGGTATTTGATAAAGCAGCGTATGGAGCCTGTAATTATATTTTGCCAACGCATCTTCAAGAAAGTGTTATTTTGACGGAACTTTAAACCAACCCTATTGGCTGTGAAATTCTAAAGGAGGCGCTCAGGGCTCATCTACAAGCAAGCTGAATGATACAAGGTTCTCTTTGTTCTTTTATTTATTGTCTCATCATAAAATCTCTAGAACAAATATGAGTTTATCTTAATAAAATATGGTAATCCCAGGTGGCGCGTGAGGTGTTAAGAATACAGATGAAATGGGTATGTGTGCCTATGACCCGCAGCCCAAGCTTGCTTCAATCTATTACCAAATGTACTGTAATGTTCCAGCCTGATTATATACAAATACAGGTTTTTAACAGGTCTGTATACCCAGTTTGGGTATCTAATTTTGCTTGATTCATTTTTGAAATGTATGCTTTTCTTGTTGAACCAGAAATACTAGTTTATGAGTACTTATGAGTACTTTGTACTCAAGAAAGTTGTTTCAGTTTTCTGTGTATCTACTTTGTAACTTTAAAAAAAAAAAAAAAAAAGTGTTTACTTGAAAACATACTGCACCTAAAATTTCCTTTTGGACTCTTGGGACAGGATTTAAACAGGAGCTAACAAAATACTGGAAATCACTTGGGCATGAATTCATTCATGCGCACACTAGTTAGTCCTCTTCAAGATCCTCTCAGGTCTTAGCTGAAATTTCAGGCATATTACTGCGTCTGTAGGTTTAGACAAATTATCTCTCCCTTTTCAGAAATCTCCAATTACTGTGAATGAGCACCAGCACTGTAACATTGTGTAACCTCTGTGCTTTTTTACTGGCCTTTCTTGAAAGCTGAATACCTAAGGAAATAGAACACTTCCGCAAAATGATCAAATATCCTCCTCAACTATAAAAAGTACTTTTGAAAAATTATTTTAACCCAGTATTTCATTTTAGTATAGTTATAACTTCCTGGTATTTAGCAGTCTAACAAGGAGAGAATGAAGAGGGGTCAACAGCTGAACCTAGATCAGCTTCATGACAATGGAAATTTCTGCTCTTTTTTTCTTCAATTAGAGAACAGTTTCCCAGAGCTGTGGAGTATAATTCATTTTTGCAGTTTAAGTGTGATTATGTGTTTTACATATCTGTGAAGCTGTCATCTTACTTTTTGTTTTAAAAGTTCTTTTATACCAACCCATCAATTGAGAAAGCTCTCTTCTGTCCTGTGTTCTCTTCCTCTTTTCCAAATCTAACTACTTTCAGGTATAATTGGAAGACCTCTCCACCTTTCTGTTCCTCTGAAAGAAATTTAGAGTAGGAATAAATCTGTCAAAACTCCCACCAGATGACATAATAATTTTGCCCATTTACTTTTCGATACCTGTGCTCAGAATATATGCAGCAGAGAGTACGTTGCATAATAGCTCCTCCTCTGGAAACAGGCTATAGTAATTATATTAACAATACTATTCCATTATAGTTGATCTCATGCATACAAATAAAAAATAATCTAATCAAATTTTGCATTAAAGTAAAAAAAAAAAAAAAAGGAGGCATTAGAATACAACCCTCTAAATCAGTTTTTCTCAAATGTAAAGTTCTCGTGTCTGCATTGAGCCTTAGTCTTCCAAGACTGCATTATCCAATGATCCGTTGACACGTGGAAAATACTGCAAGTGGTGGTGTTTTGAAATAGTTTTACAGTCATCGCTGGATTAAAATCGTGGAGCCTCCACAAATAGGTACTTTTGAAAGATTTTTTCAAAAGAGAGCAAGTACACATGTGACAAAGTGAAAGACTTTGTGTGATCCCTGAGTTTTCCTTCCTTCTTCCATGCACATTAAGCAGGGAGTAGGCTGGCTCTCTGTAGAGCCTGGAGTAGCAAGTAGCAAACAGGGTTTGTGAGAAGGATCACAGATGTCTTTTCCTCAAGAGGAGAGAGGGTGCCAGGCATCAGCTGGTGTGTATGTTGAGACCATCTGGGATGCGATCAGGGCCCTGGTTTGATCCCCACATCCCTGACACAAGGATGAAGAGGGAAGGTCAGTCACTGCCAGCCTAAGGAAGCCTGTGAAATGGAAGGAGCCAGGAGAACAAAGCGTTTCCTCCTCCCTTACTCAAAGTCCAGCGCAGAGCACAGACACCTCCCTGTGCCCCACAAAACTGAAGGGCAAACTCACTAAACATGCAGATTTTCAAACACCTGGAGAAACAGCCTGAAGAAGGAAAAAAAATTTCCGCTTTCACTGCAGCGCAGCTAATGCTATCTTGTTGTACTGTAAGTGCTGGTGCACCAGGGAAATAATTTCCTTTCTACAAAAATGTCACAAAAATGGGAACACCCCCATCTGACTGGTGTATTTGTCATGGGTGGAGATCCAACAGCAGCTGCCTAAAGAGCTGGCAAATATCACCAGACAAGCGCAGAGAGGATTGAGATCCACTTTGTTTGCACACAAGTGCAAAACTGGTTACGAGACCGCTGACGAACTGCTGTTGGGTCTGCCCAGGGGCCTTTTCCAAGGTTAAGGCAAAGCGAGCGGGTCAGGTGGCGTTTGCCCTGCATCCCGGGAGGCCAGCGGTCCAGGCGCAGGGCGTGTGGGCTGGATGCAGCAGCGCGGGTCCTCGCCGGGGCGCTGGCAAGGCTGGGCGTGCAGGGCGGACTTGCCAGCTGGTGCAACTCGCTGCTTATTAACGTGGCAAAAGGTGAACTGAAGCATGTAGTTTGCTGCTTTACACACCTTTGCAAATACTGTCAGGCCAGTGCACAGTAACAGCACAGAGGAAAATCTGACAGTAACAACTAGTTATTCTCTTTTTTCAATGAAAACAGGAGGATGTATTATCCTATTGTTGGCCACGCAAACGTGTATTTGTGTTAGGTAGAAAACATACTTGCAAACTAGAAGAGATCTTTCACTCATGATGAGTGTGGCCTATGTTGCCACCGCGTTTTTGAAATCAGATATTGCTTTATGTGCTGTATATCAAATTGTTGGCTAACACAGCTGATCGCTTACCCAACAAATACGATGTTAAATGATTCCTAATGTAATGACAGTCTCTGTTTACACCGTAAAGATTTTGCATAAAATTCACAGGAGGACTTATTGTCCTGGTTTACCAGTTTTTCCCTGATAAATAACATTAGGAAAATGAACAGCAAGGAAGCCTCAGAGTGCATTTGCATTAGAATGAGAGTATTGGCAAACTTTCATCGTAGATAGCTGAGCTGATAGAAAAGCACCTATATCCCAGGCATAAGGTTTTACACAACCATTGGTATCAATTGACACTTTTTAAAGATACTTTTTTCTTGTTGTAAACAAAGCATTAGAAATAACCATTAGTGGTGTATGATATGTGGTAATTATCAAACCATAACTCAATTCCCTTAAAAAACGACAGTTTTGCTGAACTAGAGTTTGCCCTAAAAGCATGCACTGAGGAGAACCTGTGATGAACCAGGACACAGTTTTACTCAGCTTGCTGATTTCAGGGGAAGCCAGGACCCAAAATCAATGAAATCAATAGAGGCCCTTCCTTTGACTGCAATATTCTTCACTGTGGAACTTCAGTGATGATTGAAGTATGTCTGTATTATTGAGATGTATTTATTTTTAATTGCTGTGCACATTTACTAGACATGCGATCCCCTCGTCAGCCTAAATAAGCTTATAATGCTCCTCTGAAAGAAGGAAAGAAAGAAAAAAAAAGAAGGATGAAAGGCGAGGAAACCTGCAGCTGCACTGCTATGGAATAAGCAATAAAGTACACAATGATACGTAAAGAGTTAGGGTAACAAAGTCATTCAACTTCTACCATTATAATGGAAATACTTTATCTGCAATTAGAAGACCTACTTGTTTTGCTATAATTCCAGATAGGTTAGTAATGAACCAAAACAAATAACACCTATGCCAAACAGGTAATGTTCAATGGTATCACTGCAGAAAACAAACAGTAGTGTAAGTGCGTTATTACCCTTAGTAGTCTAAGTGCTTTATTTCCTGATTTAGTTCTCCCGTAGCGACCAAACTATTATTTAGTAGAGCAAGCCCAGAAATAACGCAACATCTTAGATCCAGAATGGCCAGAGAGGTCCCCTCAGTACACAACCTGGAATGCAAAATACACCTGTTCTACTGCTAATGCCAGTCATTTCAACAATGTAAGGCTCAAAGCAGTAAACCATTTTCAGTAAGATACATCTCCTTCCACCAGAGCTTTATATTCCTGTTCACATGTATTCAGCACAATAAAACACGGGCTGTGAATCCTTAATTATGGATACATATAAGCACTGTTTTGAAGATGGTGCATTGTATTGATTTTCCCTCCTAGTTACCTAAATGTTTAATAACAATAATAAAAAGAAACACACAATAATTACAGCTGCCGTGACATTAAAAGCACTTCACACTCTGTTCTGTTAGTCCCAGAATTTCTGCTTCTTTCTTTAGAATGACCCGAGTTCATCATGTGAGAGCCATGGGAGAAGGGAGCTTTTGTTAAGCTTTTTATTTGAAACTATTCATTTTGATTTAAGAGCCTGCTTTGTAACAGAAAATTCATTGGGTTTTTTCTGTGTTCTGGGGCAGGTACGTGAGTTTGAAAAATAAGTGTCTTGCTGCAATACTGCTGCTTCACGTACGAACTCTGTACGTGCAAATGAAGTCAAGCATAGTCAGTGAAAGAGGAAAATTAACTGAAAGTATCTGTAGGTTAATCAAACAGAATCTGGAAATTAATCTGCTCAGCTGAACATCCCAAAGCCCATCCTGAGACAACAAAGCTGTTGCATATATCAGTGTGGTTGTAAGCAAGCCGAAGAACATTTTCTGCAGAGACTGCAGCTGGACGGATCAACACTTTCTGAATGTGATGGCTGTGGAAGGTGTCCCTTATCTCCACCTCATTGTCCTTCTTTTAGTGCTCTGAAATTCAGAAGCAATATGATGATAGGAAGGCAAAGAGTGCTCTGAACCTGATTCAGCAGCACTTGCTTCTCTGAGCGGTAAATAAACGATAATCCCTCTGTTTGTACAAGTGCACAAAAGAGATGTAGGCACTGCAGCCAAAACAAATGTAAACTGCACCCCTCCCCAGAGACAGCTGAGTACTAATGTGCCATCTAGTTAATAAGGTCATAGACTACAAGGCCAACAGAAACCTCTGTGCTATTATCATCTAGCTGTGTTAAACAGCTATGAACTCATTCGTGTTTGAACTGGAGTTCTAAGAAAAACATCTACTTTTGATTTTCAAATTACCATTGACAGAATTCTTCACAACCTTGATTAAATTGTTGCAAGATCTAATAACTCCTGCTGTTAAAACTGTGCATCCTATTTTTAGCCTGAATATATCTACCATCCATATCTAACCTCTGAGCCTTTGTTAAGACTGTTTGTGGGCGGAAGACACCATTATCAGAGTTCTGTTCTTCACATTGGTCCTGATACACAGTTGTCCTCTTTCCCCTTCATCTTTCCACTGGTAAACTAGACTAAGTTCCTTGTGCCTATACATTCTCCAGTCTTCTATGCATTTCTGTGTCTCCATACAATTTAGCAAAAGCCTTTTGAATGGTAATTTTCCAGTACAGGTCTCATTAGTATCAAATAGAGAAATAATATTTCCTCCTAATCAGTACTTCCCTATTTATACATCCAAAGATCTCATTAATCCATTTGGCCTCAGCATCACACTGTGATGGTTATCTACCAGGATCAGCCAGCTTTTTTACAGCCAGTGCTTCCATGCTGGTCTTCCATCTTGTAAATATGGCTTGGCTGTGTATGTAGGACTTGACTTCTGTTTGTGTTATGATTTTTGTGTATCTTTGCACATCCTAGGATGCGAACTAGCACACTTAGGTAAGTAATCTATTTATACTATGTAATTTATTTCCACTTCACTTTTAATCACCATTACAGTATGTTCATTTTTTATTAGGTCTTAACTATCCCTAGTCCCTGAAGATACTCATTGAAGATACTTGCTTTGCTAAGGAGTCACAGTTTTCAGAGTTAAAAATTAAGGGACAAGCCTTATAACACAATTGATTTAAAGAGTGCAACATTTACTTGGTATTTTCTTAATCAAGAAGCAGGATTGTATTTATTGTAGAGATGCTGTGCCCCAAAGAATGGTCCTTCTGCTCGGTTTCTCACAAGTTTTCCTCCTTGTTTGCTAAAGCCAGCATAGGGGAGCGTGTATTTCTGTCCTGTGCTGCACGCTCTGACTGGTAGCTCCAGGTGTGTGGGAAAAAATGTCTCTGAATATAATTACTTGCTTTCTGCTAGCATGAAATTACAAGAAAATAGAGGAAAGTGTATCTGTAAGGTTCATCATCGGTCATTAGTGCCTACTCAGTTCTGGATCTCAGATGTTTGGGCTAAAGGAATAACCTCACTACTTCCTCTGTTACTGTCACTCTTGATTAGCTATCGCAGGAAGGGAGAAGAGAAAGCATGAGGAAACTGCCCTGATAGTCACAGAAAGTTTTATTATCTGTATTAAATATATCATGTTAAACCCGCCTTAAAAAGCTAGCAGCATCAGCTTGCCTCAGAATCTCAGAGACAGTACCGCTCAGCTGTTCCTCCTGTTTCAGGAAGAACCTCGGACCACCTGTGCTCTATGGAAAAGTCCTTCAGCACCTCTAATTGCCAAACTCTGAACTCAGTAAATGATCAGCCAAGGCACAGGGCTGAATGCATATTTTCAAGTGTACTTAAAACCTTTTTAGCGTATAATATTAAGTGATCTGTGCTTTGTGCTCTGTGGTGGGGGTTTTTTTCATTTCAGGAATCAATTCATGATGTGAACACCCATATCATTGCGCAGCGCATTGGTCCACTGTGCAACAAAGACAGAAAAGATTTTCTCTTTAGTTACTGGAGTTTAGCACTTTGACTGTAATTGATAGTAGCTCTCTGGACACATCATCTATTCTTCCCTTTAATGTTAACTTGATTCCAAGCTATTCTCCTGCGAAGGTTGCTTGCTGGCAACTCCTTTTCATGCAGACTTTCAAACTTGTGGCTGAAAGTCATTCCTATGAAAACAGCTGATTTCCAGGGTTCAGGTCTTTGCTAATTTTTCATTAGCATTGTGTTCCTGGACAATCTGATGAGGAGCTATTTGGCTATAGGCCAAAAAAATGAGAAATAAAACTTCTCTGGTGTATTTATCAATCTTAAATGTTTTCTGACTATAAACATTCTTGTCTCTCAGCATCTCATGATGTCAGTTGCTAGAATAGAAGGTGAGCTGGGACAAGAACATACTGTGGAAATGGAGTCAAAGTAGGATATAGAAGATGAGGTTTCCCCATTGCACTGGTCCTTCGCAGACACCTGCTAAGTCTCTTCTGCTGCCTGGTTGGCTTTACAAGCCCCACTTGGCACAAAACAGTTAAATAAGTTTTGTGTTCAACAGAGATCTATATATCGGGGGGTGGGAGTGGGCTTTTTTTATGGCAGCGTGTGATTTAGGGATTATTGAGGCAACAGTGGCAGAGAGTCTTAAATCATAGCAGAGCTTTGTGTTAAATTACATAGTGCTGAGTTCTGTGCTTCTGGGTAGTTTTTCTTAATTGTGCTTGTTAAAATGTACTTTAGAGTTACATGTCTCACACAGTGATTTACGGGTATAGATCTTGCTTCTGCTCATAAATAAGAAACCTTGCATCTTCCCTAGAGCTGCCTGGCCCACTAAATACCTGTGAAGGTGTATACCGTCCCGTGAGTCACTGAGCTCATTCCCTGAAGGCCATCATCAGATGCTCTCTCAGTCTGTCTGTTTTAGGGGTTTTGTCTAATCTGTTGCCCTAGTATCACCCTCACTATCCACTAAATTAAACCTACAGGAGGAGGTCCTTAGCACTTTCTTTCTGACCAGTTTTTTATGTGTTCTGCCTCAGGCCAAACCCTAGCTGCAGTCAATGAAGTCTGTATGAAATTGGATTTGCACCTTTTGTTCTGCCTGTTTTTCACATGCTCCCGTGGCTCCGTTTGAAGTTTGCCTTCTCCTTGTTGTTATCCAAAGAACTCAAACTATAAGCCAGCCTTCATAAATTTGGCATATTAAGCCTCATAAAGATCAATCTTAGAAACTGTTCTCCAGCTCAGATGAAAACCAAACACTATTCTCATTTGCTCTGGCAAACTAGAAACAGGTTATAAGAGGAGCTATTTCATATTTCTATCCAAAATTTCTATCCAGATTTCTAGTTCAAAATTCAGTTTCAAGGTTTTGTTTTCCTGTAGAATTTATTCCTTTAGTATGTTACTGCAATTAAATTCTCCAGTGGTTTCTTTTTTCACTGCATGGAATGAATTTTGCCTGCCCTGTGATTTTTCTTCAATACTCAGAACGCCAACAGAAGTCTGATACCAACATTTTAGCAAAAATATGTACTCACTAGGACATTTGGTGGAACCACGATAATGTTTTTAATTAAATATTCTACAGATGCAAGTTTTATAAGCAACATTTGACTGGTAAATGTTACATTTCTACCAGTACAGGAGGAGATCTACATGTCTAGTTTTCCCTTACTAAGCCTCTGCTTTTCTCAGATGTTAAATTAAGCAAAGAAGCTGCTGCTACCTGTTACTTTCTTGTTTGTTTTAGAACATTTTTTGTCTCTGAGGTGTTTGCATGCTCCTGACCATGCATGCACGCATTCATAGCAGACCGCTTTGGAGGGCTGTTGTTCCCGATTTAGATTTCAAGAGCTAAGGCCCAGGAAGCAAAAAAGACAACTTTAAGTTGCAGACCAATGCAGAGATACTGGAGCCAGCTCCAAGGAAATTGCTAAGATCTGCATGGTACAGTACAGCAGCACAGGCTCAGGTGCAAGTAGAAGGACTAAAATGCCTCGTGTTTCAGAGCCAGCTGGTTCAGCAATAGCTCTAGGTTTTCTGCAGGACACTGCATCACCAAGTATAGGCATGCTGAATACGATTTCTCCAAGGTTAGGCAGGAAAAAAATCCATGTCTCCTGTAATAACAGTAATCGCGAGACCATCCTTCCTCCTGTTATTCATCTCCTGGGAGTACAGATCTCTCCGCAGAACAGGAGGGCTGAGAATTTCCAACTAAATGTTCTGCAAGCCTTGCAAGCTCATAGCTGGCAGGGAAATAGAGATAGTCAATGCTGTACAATATTTCAGAGACAAGTGGAAGAAAAGATACCAGTTACACAACGCTGCTGTAACCAGTAGACTATACTGTTTCAAAAATACATGATTATTATTGTTTTTGTGTCTATTTATAGTTTTTAAACAAGTTTTTCTTAGCTGCAGAATATGTAAATTCTTGACTTTCATTTTCAAAGATCCATATTCTTCTGTTCTACTAAATGTCTTGAAATACTTCACTTAAATGAAAACTTGCATATAAATATTCAATGAGTTCTGCTGACCAGAATAGATATGCTCATTTATCCTTCAGGCAGACATTTTGGAGAGTCAGGAACAGTTATGCTTACTTGGGGTTTGGTTCAGAAAGTACACATCTCCATCAATGTCAAGCTTTCCTGTTGCTCTGAGGGCCAGTATCCACTCAGCCCACCTAAAGTTGATGCAAAATATTATATATGAATCCTGTTATATAAACTCATTCTTTTTTCATCCATTCAGTATGCTGAAAAGATTGTCCCTGCCCATGGCAGGGGTGTTGGACAAGATGACATGTAAAGGTCCCTTCCAAGCCAACTATTCTGTGATTCTACAATTACTCCCTCCTTTCAATTCCCTGTAATGTTTCTGAACTTGGTTTCACATCTCCCTTCCACAGTCTCTTTTTTTTTATTATTTTATTTTTGCTCACAGGCTGTGTTTTCTAGGCTTGTTTTAGCATCTCTTCTCTGTAGGGACTGTAAGGGTCCAAGGTCTGTAGGGAAGCTACTGCCAAGAATCCAGGACCCAGAATTCCTAATTTCCTACTCACTGTATATCGGACTATCGCTGGGACACTAAACAAACCGTTTATACATCATGATGGGTGAATAATACTTAATAATGCTAGTATTGGATGATATATATTATCAATGAACACTGATATTTCTAGGATCATGCACATGGAAGTACAAAATATTCTTTGATAAAATTTATTTATTCTTTGGGAAGCTCGTTTACCTTGTTTTTATAGAAAGAGACCTGGGAATCTTAAAAAGATCAATGTAATGCCAGAAGAAGGTAGACTACACAGGGGCCAAGTCAGATCTATCTCTGACCAAACATGAAAAGCAGCAGTGGATGGTAGGTCTTTACAGAATACAACATAAAATGAAACAAACCAGGTTACAGTCATTTCTGTATTCAGCTCCTATAGCTGCAGTCACAGTTTAGGTCCATCATTTTTCCTGGATATCTCCATAAATACTGTTATTCTAGATAAAATTTGTTTTAATCAGGATTATTTCCATTACCAGCAGGATTTCTGACCTCTGTATTCTCTCTCGCTTCATACAGCACAGCACTTTCAAGCATACCAACTCCGAAGCTGGCAATATTGCCTCCTGAGATCATCAGGTTTTGCCAGTAGTTTTCCTGAGTATGAACTATAACAGAGCAAATAGCTTCCATGTTACTGGAAAGACCTTACATATTTGTTATCAATTCAGCTTTTACAAGAGCTCACTAAATTCAGTATTTGCACAGTTAGCCTGAAATTGCTTAACTGTAATGAGCAATGAATATCAATTAAGTGATTACTAACCTAGCCTAAGCACAATTAATTTCTGTTGAAATCTGAACCCTCAAAATGTAAGTAAATTGACTTGGTTCTGTTTTAATGGAAAGATTTCTTTAAAATTTAAATATTTTAACGAGTCATGTCAACCTGATAAAACAAGCTGTCCAATTGCAAAAGATTCCTCTTTCATTTGCAGATGCATACATCTTGGAAAGTTAATACACCGTATGTAATGAAAAATTTCTGCAAAGTGATTTAAAAGCATAGAGAGCTATTTGTACCCAACGGCCCCACCTTGAAAGATGTGGGTATACTTATCATAATATCCCAGGTGTACTCTGTAAGTCAAAAGGCCTGATCCTTCAAGTTTCTAAAGAATTATATCATCTGATCTCCTTACCAAGATCCCTTTAATGAAGGTGACCTCCTTCCCTAGAGGATGACAAAGCCCACTGCCAAGAGAGAAGGCCAAGAGCAGAGGACCATCACATTCAGTGCCTATAGGACTGAGGTATTAGTATTATAAATCCCTCTCTAGATATGACAAGGATCAGAGCGGCTCTTCCTGCTGCTTAGCTTGATCTGTCTTTCATGGTCTTCTAGAGTTCAAAATATGTGAAATAAGTGACACGGAATAGGTTTGTTCATTTATCTCAACTGCCAGTGAATTAATTGCATTTCAGTAGGACTCTTGTACCAAAATATCTGAGAAGACTTGGGGCTATTTCTTAGATCAGAACTGAATTTTAAAATGTACTTGCCACACCAAGCTCAACAAAAAAGTTTTCCCTGCAAAGTTTCACGACCTATCAAGCCATTATGAGACAAGCACAGGCAGTGAGGCGTTACCGGAGTTACCAATGACTTCTTGTCTCTTCTATCTGCTCATTTAGCAGTTCCAGCATTTCAGCTGAATATTGAACACCAGATTCAAATCCCTTGAAAGGGGCTTGGCCCCACAGTCTGGATGAATATCGTAATCTGGCAGGCCTGAAGTCTCTCTTGGTCAACTCCTCCAGGTCAGTGAGCCGCGGGGAGGCTGGGGATGCTGCTCTGGCCCGGCAAACACCCAACAGCCTAGGACAGGTTAGGACAGCCAGATAGCAACGCTCCTCGGGCTCCCGTATCCCCAATGCCTTGTGCTAACCACCGGACCACTGACTGACCGCTAGCTGGTTGAAAATCTACCATTTTCATCTTCTTCCAACTTAGGATGATTTGTTGCATGCAAATTAAATTTGCAAATTTTGATTAGCAGCAGTGGCCAGCATTTTCGGGAATGAATAGTGATTCGGTGATACCTGTTCCAGCATGTTCATTCATTTTGTGCTTGAATTTAACTGATCACTTCACTTTTAAAGGAGCTCTGAAAATCAATCCAATAAATAAATACCAGTATGAAGCTCTATACTTGTTTGTTATGAAGTCCATTGTTTTAAATGAAAATTTCAATACTCACGCATACTACAAAGTAGGATCATTGTAAACTTTAACCCAACATTCACATACTGCAGGGTAAACCCATAAATTTGC
The DNA here is from genome assembly GCA_035590275.1 of Ibycter americanus. Classification (NCBI taxonomy): domain Eukaryota; kingdom Metazoa; phylum Chordata; class Aves; order Falconiformes; family Falconidae; genus Ibycter; species Ibycter americanus. The sequence goes on along the minus strand of JAVJGI010000037.1, from coordinate 6,910,586 downwards.
AGAGGTTATTAGATGTTTTTACTTGTAGGTTTCTTTATTATTGATTTAAAAGCTGTTAGCCAGAAGGCTTGCTGACATCAAGGTTTTTTCTTTTTTTTTACAGTGAGGAAAGCGAGTCTGGACTCTAAGTCTTCAGACACTGATAATATGCATAATTTTATGTGCAGCCTTTTAATAATACAAGAAAAGGATATGCAAATATGCCAATTTCATTTATAGAGTTGAAATCTGCTTCAATAATTCTTGTGAGATAAGAAGAGACAAACTATATGTATTCATTTGCATCAAAAGCCCATGGACAGCCAGCTTTTATTCTTTAAAAAAATATATCTTCTAAATAATAAATACTAAAAAATAAAAGTTCTGGTGCTTTCTTTGTCCTGAAGTACAAGGTGGAATTTTTATTTTCTAATAGAAACAGAACATACAAATGAAAATGGGCTATTATATACTGGATGCTTCCTATACCACACAGCCTGCACTGGTGTCTAGCTAGATGTCTATCCCGCATCCTCTCCAAGAGCCTAGAGAAAGTATTTTCGCCACCAGTCATTACCTATGTAGTCCTTCTCCCACATCTATCAGCCATTTGGAAGTAACAGACAATGTCATATACTGGGGATTATAACCTACATATTTAAAATAAGCAATTTGACTGACTTTTCCTCATGAGGTTGGTCCCAAGAAACAACTGAGATGCAGTTACTGCTGAGGTGGGATGCCACAGTATAGTGAGATGGTCCTTCAGAAATCTTTGACCTCTTCAAGATGACCCCCTCAGCAGTACACACTGGTAAAGCAGAGATAGTATATACATTTTAGGACACTGTGACAAGGATGTCTGGCACAAAATGGCCTACAAACAACTCTCTGATACCCAAGTTAATTGACATCTACTGTTAGAATTCAAAAGGCTTGTAGCAGTAAAAAAAATAGAATATCTGTCCTTTTCTTAGGAGGCTGAGGTTGTTGTGGGACACTACCGGCTTTTTTGGTGTAGGAAAATGAGTCCACCTAACTTTACTGGTGTAGATTAACCAGTGAATGTGAAAGAGACTTTTAGCCAATTTCCTTGAATCAGTCTAGCTATTCGCCAGAGCGTAAGTGTACCACTATTCTCGTGAGTAACGGTGCCACTTTTGCAAGCTAGTTGTAGCAGTACTTGTATCACCAGTCTGTTCAACACGGTCTCAGGATGTCAGCACAGCAGTAACTCGGAGGGACGAGGGACAGCTACCAAGCCCGCAGTGCCATTCCTGCAGTGCCAAAACCTGCAGTGCCATTCCTGTGGGTGATGACTCTGAGTCCAGGGTCTCCACTCAGCTCAAGATCAAAGGACAGACGGTGCTTGCTTAGTTTGTCAGCTCTGATACAACCGAAGGAAATGTGCATGTGTTGTCTGAGACAGACAAATCTCTCTAGGCAATAAAAACTCTTGGTTTAGTCTTGCACTTTTTTCTTATTATAAGCAGAGGAGTGTTCTTCATTAACTCAGATCTGTTGTTTTTGAAAGGAAAAAAAAAATTCTACTGTTCTAAAACTGCTGGAAACTGCCCATACATATTCATGCCAGAGGATTAACGGAGGCCAGGCCAGCTGTCATTGCTGAGGTTTTGTTCCACATTAGTTTCTTTAGATGTTACAGTGGTACAGTTTACTTAAAATACGTAGACAGTCATAGAATCCCTAATGTCATTGGTATTTATCATCCAAACACACAGCTGGGCATTCACTGTGTGCTCAAATGGCTCTGGCTGTGCTCTTTGTCTGGGAAAGGATCCTGAAAGTGACACTTGCTAGAGGTTTCCCTGTTAAAGTAAGAGAAACCTGGGGGGGTGGGGGGAAATGACATGAAAAAAAAAGAACTAATTTTCAATGCCTTTGTAGGTAGCGTCATTTTCATTCTTAAAAAACGGCATAAAGGCATACCAAGGACAGGAGTGACTGGAAAATTTAAGAGAAGGCCATGAAGTTTAGCAGATTCTGCCTAGGTTTACTGCTGAAGCCGCATAAAATATTTAAAAGTACTGTAAGAGGCCTAGAATAAAGTACATCTAATAGTGCTGTTTAAATCTGAGTTTATGGAGAATTAACACCTGGCAAAACTGTTAAAAAAAGGGAAGATTAATAACTTCTGGGTCTTGACAAATTGCAAATAGAAACATAAGATTTTTCCATGCCCTAGTTCTGATTGAAACCTTTAATTCCCACCCCATTAAAGCTAGGCAGTAGAACAACAGGAGCATTGAGAAAAAAGATCTAAGTAAAAACCGACAGTGAGTTACCTGGGTTTGATCCTGTACTTAATATAAAATGAGGAAGATGCTCAAATTAGTGCCTCAGCTTTCAGTATTCAACTTGAGACAAAAGTGCGCATGTGAGATCGTGTTTGCTGAAGCTCTTGACCGGCTGAGGTGCACAGTGAATTAATTTGATTAACTAACTTCCTTGCTCATAGCAAGGATCTTGAATTTGAAGCCTTCAAAACTCAAGTATGCTCTGAACAATGAGAACTCTGACACATGTTGCTCTAGCAGTTAAAATTACCGTTGTTTTTTATGTACCATCACTACAAGTTACCGCTTCCTTAGAAAAATACAGGGGGAGCATCTGCCAGGGCATCGTCCTTGCCAGTACCTAACCAAGCGTCTTAGATTAACCTTAACAGAAATGGACATGGACCAAGGTGGCCAGATCTGAACTGCAGCCATTGAAACATATGCATCATCAGCTGACTACCATGAGAGTATTATCTATCAGCAAAACACCACGAGTGGACTGCTGGGAAAAATACTTTCTTAAACTTACTTAAAAAAATTATCCAGAGCTCATGTCACTGCCTGGGTTTAATACTCAATGTTTCTCCCAGGATTACCTAACCCTAAAAGTTTGATTATCACGTTAGCATCTCAGTCTGTAGAAAGCAGCAATCTTCCCCAGACTCCATCAAACAAAAAGGCTTCTGGGAAAACTCCTTGACGATCAGCATGTGGTTTTCCTTTTCATTCTTCTACCTCCCTATATTGGCAATACACACAGGATCCTTCAACTGATTTCACAGAGGGATAGTATTCACTAAATATGACTGCTATTCTATACATATAAATGTCCTATTATATGCACATTTTAAAGGAATATTGCCTGCAGGTGTTACCCAAGAATTGAAAATGCACCAATTTGGGCTATATTTAAGCAATAATGACTGATGGAGAGGCTGTTTCTTTTCAGCTAAGTGTGCCGAGACAGCTTATCTGGTAATTAACTGCTGGGAAAGTCCTCCCTGTCAGTAATCACTGCTTAAATAAGTATTAGATGGGGGAGGGGAGAAGGCATGTCATTAATCACCAGGAATTTTAAGACACCTGCTATTTTGCTGTTATAGAACATGCAGGTGTTAAGAAAAACCAACAGTTACCTTCCAAGGTTTTATATTTATATGTTGGCCTGCACGTTGTCTTAGATAAGGCTCATTTATATATAGCATTTAGAGATCAGCATAATAACTGATAAGAAAATAGGACTATACCAAATCTGTAATTTTCAGTACAGTCACTGTTGCACTTGGTTGCTTTCAGTATGCTTTCAAGTGAAAAAACAACAGCATTTGCTAGGGACAGGCATGCATCAACTTTCAGAAACTGGAAAGAGCTAAAGTTATCAGGCACACATACAGGCAGTAAGGTGCCTGTTCTGAGCAACAAGCAGGATGCTCATTTGGTATTTCAGGCTGGTATTGTGCTTCATTGCAATGTATAAGAAGTATAATAAATAAGAAATGTAGCAGTAATTATAAATCACTAACAAAGTAAATATAGATTTCATATTTATATAAATATCTCTTTCTTAAATGTATTTAAATATAAAAAATTCAAATTATATAGATGCATGTCACTTATACAAATATGCCCAAACACAATAAACAAATAAATATAACCTAACACATAAACAAAACATGACAAATTATCTTTTATTTCCACATAGGCAAAGGAAGCTCAATTCATGATTGGTGGTCCTTTAGCTCCAGCTTGCACAGGAACAGTTGCATGAACTCACTCTCCTGTCTACAGCAAACGCTCTCATACAGTGCTATTAAGATAAAACTTGACCTCTCCAGCCCTGTGTTTCTCTGTAGAGATACTCCTAAGAGCACAATATGCCAAGATATGCATGAAGTCCTGCCCCTCAGTTATTTTGCTCCTACTGTGAAATCAGTGTGAGCCATTTGGCAACTAATCCCAAGTTAGAGCAGCCCTAAAAACTCTTCTGTGCTCAGTCAAGTGTCCCTACACCTGAGATTAAAAGGGACATTGGCTCCATCTATCACCCTGTGTACGTTTGTCTATCTCAGGAAGGGATAAAACTGAACCCCATCTTTCCACAAGACAGCACATGCAGAAGTTCATTGCTGTGTCAAGGGGGACTCAGTTTCTGCCTGGCACATATTAAAGAATTGCATGCAGGTTCTAATGCTTTCACATTAGGAACCCATAGTCACACAAAGGCTTTTTTCCATAATACCAAGTGAGTGATTCATGCCGCTTTCCCCTTTCTAGCAGCAATATTCAGTACCAAGAACCTTCAAAGCAATATATTCCAGGATGAACGATCACCTAGTATAGTTTACCATGGATGTTATAAATATTACTAGCTTTTCATGCTGGTACACATATGGACTGAAATCCTAACCTCATTGAAATGGGTAGGAGCTTTGCCAGTCACTACACTTTGATCAAGACTTCACACACTGCATCCTAAAATGTAAAATATCACCATATGTGACGGATGCAGAACCCTGCCTATCTGCTGTACCTTTGGCAGGTATTCTATATAACAAAGTTGAGATCATTTCTACATGAATTGTTTTCTTGAAGTCATGTAATTTCAGTGGAGTTATGTGTATTGATGATACCCAGATGAGAGTAGCCGCTTCTAGATATATTACCAAATATATCTAGTTTAAATCCTAAGATTTCAGAACAAGAGATCTAATAAGGCTTATCAGAGAATGTAATAGCATAGGAGGCTGCCCTGGGGCAAGTAAGAACTAATGAAGCCACAGTATTGGTATTTTAGCCCAGCCACAACACAGACTTCATTTGATGCAGACATATTCCCCTCTGCAGCGGGGTTGATGAGTTTGCCTATTATACAGCATTTATACATAGCATATTACACAGCTCCCTCCTGAGAAAGTCAGCCAGGTTGTGTGCACGCTGTGTAACACCCACAGACAAGATTGTACCCCGGCTGGAAGAACCGCCCTAGCAAGGAGACAGGAATGGGAAAATATTTAGCAGAAATTTAGCCCATGTCAGGTAAAGAAAATCAGTGATTCAGAACTTTGTTTTGCAACGCTAAAGACTGATCCTAAGTCCAGTAGAATAAAAGTGTACATTTGCTTATGGTACACATGAATTGGAAAGCATACTTTTTTTCTGCTAACCACAAATTGTCATTTAGGGTTAAGAGAGAGAAAGGGGCATTTCCATTGAGGAAGTTCATATATTGGTCAATATTTGTTGAAAGCGTGTGATTTTTTAAATAACTTTAGATCTTTACAGACTTATGTATATAAATCTTACAAATTATAACAGAAATGCTTCGCCCTAAGTTTAAGACTGTCTTGGATTAGGATTCAGCCAGGTGAGCTATCAGCTCTGTCCTGTCACCGACTTTCTGTGGCTTAGGGCAAGTCCAATTTCAGTCTCAGCTTTTCACCTGCAAAATGGGAATAGCAGTGATTGTACCTTTGCCTGTCTCAGCTAATCGTATCTCTCGCATATGCACAGAATTCTGACTTTTTAAAAAACCTTACGTTATAGATATATATCTCAGTTAAAAAACTGATCTTCTAAACAGTAAGATACCTTGGTACCTTCTCTGGGGAAGTATTTGTTTTCTTTCTGGATGTACTGTAGATTCATTTTCCTACATCTCATATGACCATACTGCTATTATATAAATGTAAAATAAGGATAATTGTATAGTCAGTGTGTAAACGAGTCTTTAATAAAGGTGTCCAAAAAAGAAAAGCTGTTACTGAAGGAAAGTTAAAGATGAAATAAATACTATAAGCCAGGCTTATGTTTAAGCACTGCAAAAGAATCAGTGTCTAAAATTAACTTATGTATATGTCTATACAGTATACATTTCTCTGGTGTCTGGTTTACCTGTTTATCACCTTACCTTGAAGACTTCTAGTCATTTTCAATTTTGTTAGGTTCTAATTTGAACTAGGACTTAATTCAAAATCATATCAGCTGTTTCTTCATGTCACGGCTGTATAGTCTTGGTTTCCATCATTAAACAACTCTTTTATTTTTTCTATTGCGTTAGGAGTACGTTATCGATGGCTGTTTTGGATTGTCTAACAAGTAAAGAAAAGGATATGCTGCGGCTATTTGTAAACTTCTGGGTTTAGAGCTCTTTACTAAAAGGAAATTGGAATTGAAATGTCTGGTTCAAAGCAGAATAGTTAAATGAGAAGATCTGTGTTTGGTTTCAGTTATCCTCAAGATGTAATCACATCATTTATCATTTTATCAATACTATAAGCATTGTTAAAGTAAGAGGCACCTGAGAAAGTACCACTGTAAATTTTTTTGTTACTTTTTTATTGGCTTTGTTACAAAAGCCTTTCAGGCATTAAGAGTATTTCTGCTCAGGGTGTTTTTTTCTGTCATTTACAACAGCCCTTCAGAGACTAAGTAATTTTAGTTGTTTTATGTCAGGCAAGCGCTTAGAACTCAGTTTAGGAAGGAGCTGGTTTGCTCTAAAGCTGAGCAAGACCAAAGTCCTGCTGGTGGTCACCAGAAAGTGCTCTGATGGACCTGCAGCCTCCGTGGCTGGGAGGCGCCGAGCCACACCAGTTCAGCTGGGAGCTCAGGAGTGTATCTGCTTAGCTGCTAGTGCCGCTGTCTCACACTCCAGCTTCTGTCCGTGCCATTCTCTAGCACCTCTGCTTCTGCACCTGGTGGCTCACATCATGAAAGCGCCGCTTCCTTTGTGGGTGTAACAGGGGAGTAAATTAGGCAGCCATCAGCCCAACTCTAGTCCACAGCACAGCACCTCTACCAGCGGAAGACTGCATGTGTCTATTTTGCCTGTTATTATTTGTGAAGCAGCCTCAAATTGCCTGAGAATGTCACAATAAGCAAATGAAAGACAAATGAACTCAATTAAAGATAAAGGGGGAAGGAGGAGCCGGCTTTTCGAAACTGCTTATATGATTTAGAGCCATAACTCCTGTCATAACTCCTAATTCACTGGGAATTTACTGTCTAAATCTCTCAAGCTCTTTTGAAACTACCACCCAATAATTTTTCCCTGGGCAGATATCCCTAGCTCTTGCTTTTCCCCAGTGAGATAAGAGTATCATAAATAACATTCAGAAAAATAACTCTATAATACGCACTTTTTATACACTTTTATACACTTTCACAAGGGTAAAATACTGTCTGTATAAAAAGTTTAAATGGTTTAGTTCTGCCATGGATTAATACATATTTAAACTGTAAAATATTGATTCCTTGCCAAATCTCATCTAGGGTAGCGCCTTCCAAGTCTGTCTTCCATTTCACTTTGGTTTAAAGGATCAAAGAAGTTCCATTACCCAATAAGCCCAATAAATCAGGATGACTGAAATCTTAGATTCAAAATGAAGTGTATCTAAAGGCTGAAAAATAATTGTATTATGTTACAGATAGGTAAATACTGTAAAAATGCATTCCTCTCACTGAAATTAAATCCATGCCCCACCTCTATGTCCTACAAAGTTTATTTTTCAGTGCATGTGAACAAGAGGCTTCTTCTTCCAAGCCAAGATGAACTTCATTGAATGTTCTGAGTAGTGTCGGCACTGGTGTTTGTGCAACCCAAACTGAGTACATGGGTGCTCGCCCCTGTTGCAGTGCACAGCTGCACCCAGTAGTGCTTCACTTCAGGCAAGGCTGCAGCGCAGCGTTCTCAGTCAGACCCACTCCCCTTGCAGGTATATGGAATGTATAGTATTAGATGTATCATTTTCTGTTGCAGGATTTTTCCTGTTCTTTGGTTTGACAATTTTAAATTATTGAGTGTAAAAAAAAAAAAAAAAAAGTAAAAAAAGAAAAACCAACTAAAACAAAACTGTAGAGAATATCTGCTCCAGGCTGATGGGGTTTTGGGACCTTTCCACTAAAACAGTATGAATGTGTCTCAGAGAAGCAAAACAGGAGAGGATATTTAGTGAGCTTGATAATGTAAACACATTTGTGGTCGTTTCATTAACGCTACTAATTCCATGCTTCGGAGAAGATATTTAGCATGCAGTTCATCTCACTTGACTTCATCCACTCAGAAGCTAGACATTCAGTCTAAACTCACCTAAGCTTGCATATGGGCAAGAGGTATCACAAAGTCATTCATTCCATCTTTTGGGGACTCTTAATTTAGGGCAATATGGACTGCCTTCTGGTGGTACCTATCTCCTGGCAATGCACAGAGCAGAGCATCAGATAATTTAACTTTGACTGGTGTGGATCTTTTAGATGTCTAACACTAGGTGAGAGGAATTCTAGCTTAAAAATTTGCCCTGGGAGATGGCTTACAGGCTGGGAATTGCTTCCTATCATTCTCACTGTTTCTCACATTCCATAGGGACTACTCGTGATATTAAAGTCTCCAAAGAATCCATGCCTGTATCTCCTCCATACTTCTTAGTTCATTCACCTTCTCTGAACACCACCTGTGCCTGTCCCATCCAGGCAGTCCTGATTCTAAGCTGGACTTTCCTACAGTTATTTTCTGTGCTCACAAGAGCTGCCATGTGCAGAGCACAGAATGGTTCAGAAGAAGCCGACAAGCTTAACACAGATATAGCAATGTGCATTGGTGATCATGGCATTCCTGGTCCCATCAGATCACATCATACCCAGTTTTGCTCATTATCTTTATGAAAAGCAATTCTCCTCACAAGCTAGGGAGGAAGGAGAAGACTCAAAAATATTTTGAACAGTCTTCTGCTATCTGGTCTAATATTCTGCATACACATGTTGAAGAGTTTCCATATCCTAGACAACTTGTAGACTAGCATATAGTAGTAGCACCTTAGAAAAGGCAATTGGAATAAATCATATTCTTAACAAAGTATCTAATCTTGTTTTGAAGGCTCCAGAAATAATGAGTCTACCACCCATTCCAGTATTTAATGACCCTGTAGTAAAAGGGGGTGGGGGGTGGGTTGGTGTCCTAATGCCATGGCTTCCCTTCACTTTCTTAGGTGGTTTTAGCATTTCTGTATCTTTTCTCAAATGTAGGTGCGGGGCTCTAATACTGCTCTGGCCATTGCTGTTAAGAAGGATAAGATAGTTTGATAATTCTTCCTCCTTTCATTCGTCCAAGGATCATATTAGACTGTACCACTAGAGAACTGCAGTAAGAGTTCATTTGAGGTAACTCAAGAGCTTCTCTGCATCAGGTGGACAGAGATGAAGTTCCTAATCCTTAGGTATCACTTTCATCCATGTTCTGGATAGTTTGCTGCATATTTGTGTAAAGTTAAAAATATTGTGTTGGCTTGTGATCATTTTATCAGGTGACTCGGATCGCCCGGTAACATCAGCCTCTCCTTACTGCCAACTTTAGTGTTAATAAAAACACTGGAGTTTGTTGGAACACAAATTAGTCCTTAAGTGTTACCAACAGAAGCAAGAAAGTTGATATCCCCTCAGTAACAACTATATCCTGCGATCTGTCAGTGGGCCAGTAATCCATCTAAGCTGTCCTGTTCCATGTTGCTGTTATAAGCATTTTAACAGCAAAATTTGATGTGGTACTAAGTCAAATGCCTTGAAGAATTCAGTACCCCACCTCAAGAGAGTTGCCGTTACCAACCAGGCACACACCCATGCCAAAATAACACGATCTGCCTTCTAGGAATGCTGACTGGCATTCATTATGTTTTTAGGTTTGGATGTTTTGATGACACAGTCCTGAATGAACCGTGTATTATTTCAGCCAGTATTGATACCAGACTAACCAATCTGTTATTCACTACATCATCCTTCTAATATATTGGGAACATGTTGGCAATCACCAGCTGTTTGATACTTTCTCAAATTGCCAAAATGTGTTAAAATTAAGATTACTGGTTGTGAGACAGCTCATTCACTTTAAGATTCCTAGTGTGGAGTTATCTGTGTATGCTGGTCTGAAAACATTTCTGGTTTGAAGATTCAGCAGATGTGGTTTCACATTTTGGTTTGCTTCATTTGATAAACTTTTCTGAATTTTTCTGCTTTTTAAGCATACTGTATGAGGTATTGCTATCTTACTTGACACTAGAGCATGTATTTTGAGCTTTTCCTTAAGAAATCCTGCAATCCCGCACATTGTTTGCCTCTCTCATTGGGGAATACCATTTAAGTGAAATGGGAGCATAAATATTAGAAACATTTGATCAAGCCTTCAGGTTGCATTTCCAGAACAAACAGTACCCAGTTAGAAAAGTTGGATGTGGTTTATCCATGAGCTATCTTCAATTTGCAGATGTATATACACAGGGCTCTGATCCGATATACTGATACAGATGGGTTACGCTATTCATTTCAGTATCTGATCTTCCTTAGATCTGAATATATTTGAGCAAGGCCAAGGTTTAATTTGTACCAACAACTAAGACCTTTCTGGCTCTCCGTTCTTACCTGCTCTGCAGGAGAAATAATATATGAGTGTGTATATACATATATATATATGTACATCAGAAACTCAAGCAACAAAGAAGAGAGGGAGACGGAAGCATTGGCCAAAATAACTTGTGGAATTCCAGGGATGATCAGAAACTTTAGAAAAAGAAATGGAAAATGAATCAAAATTCCATCCCACATCAGGACATATTTACAGAATAAATAGCCCGACGACTCTGGCCATAAGGCAAAGCAGGTGTTTTGTGGAAGTGGAAATGTTCTAATGTTCTCTGAGTGGATGCAGATTTCTCATGTGTCATCCTTATTGCTCCTCAGCCTTAGCACAAAGTGATATTTTAAAGGAAAAAGCAGACAGATCAGAAATAAGAGCATTCCAGCTTGAACATAACAGTTGTCAAATGATACTGTAAGATTTACATGTGTATGATAACAAACCAAATAGGTCCACTCAATCATGAGAAAAGAATATTAGAAAGGTTGATATATTGTTGTTATTATAAAATACCGAGTGAAAATACATCTGAAAGTAATTTTTCCCCACTTCATTATAGTTCACAATATGCACACTCAATACTGGGCATTAGCCCTGTAAACTATGATCGAATGGCTTCCTACCTAATCCTAAGCAGTGCCATTACAAAGCAATTTTAGCATATTTTATTGGGTCAGTGGAAATTTTATTCTCTGAAAGATTGTAAGAGAATGAATTGCTTTATGGGGAAAAAAAAAAAAAAATCACAGTACCATGTGCAGTTTGGAGAGCTAATCCACCACCAGTGAGATTCCCTGGCTTTAATAAACATCGCAAGTCCAGAAGCCAAGTGCTTCTCTGTGTCTGGGTGGCTCTTTGGTATGCAGTAGCCAGGGAATGCCATCTCTGGTAACAGTGTCAGACCTGTTGCTGAAGTTCACGGTCTGTAGGAGCCTTACGACAGATAGGTTCTTCTGCAATTGAGCATCTTTCAAGCAGGTTAACTTGGTAGCTACTGCTAGGTAAACTATTTGCTGGCAGGTTATTTCCCCACCTGGCACCTCCATCGGAGGAAGGAGGCAAGCAAGTACTGAGGAGAGCTTAAGTCCTTTCCATTTGAACCCTCAAGATGTGGAGGGTTTTATCTTCCTAGCTGTAAGTCCTACATAACGAGAAGAAGGGAGATGCAGGTGTTATTGGCAGATTGAGGGGTTGTGGTGTGACTGTGCTCCTCTGAAACCTGTGCAAGGCTCCTCTGCGCACGGGACATCATGGTGTGGCCAGCCTGGAGGCACAGCACATTGCTGGGTCTTCCCTACTCCGTGCTGCACTACTGGGAGTGGAAACAGCCTGTGGCGAGACTGGTGTGTAAGCCTGTGAAGCAGTAACTAGAAACACAAACTGATGTGTCCCAGGGTGTTATAAATTACAGACTTGATTGTGGAAACCCATATACAACAATTTTCAGGTTTTTTCAGTATAGAGGCCCTAAGCACTTTCCAGAGGAAGCAGAGATTCGTGTGAGGTGAAGTTAAGCCTTTTTTTTTCCTTAGTTACCATTCCTGGATCCCTTACAGACCACTACCCTGTGGGGCTCACAAACCGTAGACTGAAAAGCCACTGCTGTAAACACACACACAAATCAAGCAGTGGTACTAACGCTGTTTGCAGGCTGTCGTTCACTTCACGTTTGTTTTGTCTCTCTGGACCGCAAGCTTTTCAGGGCAGGACCTGCCATTTTCTGTGTATAATGCTGTACACAGCAAGGACTCGATCTCAGGTGACAATACTGGCACCCCAACGCTGAACAGCAGCAATGAATGAACACAGTGGTTGTCATCTAGTGTCGGGAAGGATTCCTCTACAGAAACCCACCAAGTCAGGGGCCTGATTACAATGAGGCAGAGAAGAAGGTGAAAGTTTTCCCTTCCACTTCTGACTTACTGATTTTTGCAACTATTCCATTGTTACAGTAGTACAACAAAGTTGGGTGTAATGTGCATTTCTTCCTATAGCTATTGTACTTGCAAAAAAGTGCAATATAAAATGTTGCAGCCATGCCTGCTCTCTTACATGTGGATGTCTAAATACTGACACAAATATTGTACCCATGCTGTTCATTCCAGAAATCTGACATTTCTGAAGATGAGGCCAAATATGTTTACAGATAGATTTCTGAGTTTATTCAAGCTGAAAGGTGCTTCTCATCTTTTGAAATGTCAGACTGCTGCTCCAAGAAAAATGAGTACAAGAGATAGGGCCACTGTTGCACAGCTCCATTTTTAAATGAGCAATATCTGATTGAAGTTCCCAGCACTCATACAGCTCAGTGTTTTGCTATGATATATTGGCTGCACTGGCAGAGTGTAGTTACTTGAGCCCACTGATTATTTGCTTCAATTGAATGCCCACAGCAGTCCCACAATTCTAGTATCCTTTACAACCCTTATATCTGTTTCAACATCTGTAATATCACCTCAATTTTAAATGAGTGATTTAATAAGCTAGAGGGCACAGGTTTGCTATAGAGCTGCGCTGTAGGTAGGTAAAGAGAGGCACGTAAGGAGAGCCCAGTGTGGTTAAGAGTCTCACTGCGAATCTGCAGTGAGAGGGCTACCTGTGCATTGCAGGAGCCGATTGGGAACAGCAGTACTGAGAATGTCGGAAAAATTATGATCTAATGTCTCCTGCTCAAACTCCCAGTACCTATAGCTTTCATACAACTTCTCTGTATCTCTTCTATACTTTAGAGTTCTCTATAAAATCCACGTGTAATACCTAAGCCCTCATACCATACTTTTGTGTATCTTCTGTATATCTCCGCTGGTTGGAGATGTTTTTAAACAGAAAGCATCTGTTGAGCGTATGGAATGTGCCATTTTATTTTCATCCTAGATAAACTCAATAATTAACTCTGACTATTTGCCTCAAAATTGCTTGGATATAGAGAATGTACCACACCAGAAAATCAAACCGAATATCAGGACATTAAAAATGGTTGATAAATCATTTAACTGTAACAAAAAAAATTTGGTTCCTCTGGTAGTACTGGAATCATGTTAAGAGCCTGCTGTAAGATAGTAACGTGAATTTGCTAGTGCTGTTGAAACCTTGATTGAACCTCTGTGCCAGAATAAAAATTACCTAGTCTACACTTAGCAGTGGAACCACTCTGACCCAGCTTTCTGCTAAAGAAAGACAACTTTAGTTTAATATTGTTCAGTACAAAATTAAAGGTTAGATTATATGTAACAGCTGCAAGTTTTAAGTGTGGCAAAAGCACTCTAAAGGATTGGGTCACCTAGCTTCCATTAAAAGAAATAAAAAGTGAAGCAGCTTGGAAAATCTGCCTGTAATTTTTTGATGTTTATCTTTTAAGTTTCCCTTTCCCTTAGTGAATGTGTCTGTTGTCGGCACATCACTTATTACGAACCTCAGTACTTGACATAAGCTGTTTTATTTTCACTTGTCTCTTCAGACAATTTTATCATAGTCTCCCTGCTTTTTTCCCCACACGGCACCTTTCTGTAAGAACAAATATCGACATTAGATATTTTCTGCTTGTAGGGAGAAGAGAGGTATAATGATATTTAAATGGCTTTTAAATAAAGCTAGTACTGTTGCTTCAGACATGCAAGGGTATGTGGAATCTGTTCTGAAGAATCTACTCTATGGAGAAGTTTATCAGATAAGATTTGTATAAACAGGTTGTAAATAATACCTAGTTGTAAATAATAACAGTCCCTAAATAGCACTCTATGAAAAAATTACAAGATCAGGCTAGATCAAGGAGAGTAAGGTCCATAGGAAATCTCTGAACATCCCCAGTGGACATGGGAGAAGAAACCCAACTTGCAGCCACTCTGCGGTGCTGGTACATCTCTACAAAGACCTGAATTCTTCCAGCATCTTCTCCATAGCTGACTTCAAATGCCTTCCTCTGGAGACACCCGTGAAACTTGCTGGAAAGTTCAGCTTTATGTAAAATGCTGCTTTAAACAGATGCTAGAGATAGTGGAAATGTTCCCTTCTCTCCCTTGATTTTCCATGCAAAGAGGGAGGCTGAAGGCTGTTACCGAGTCAGGAGGTGTGGCGTCTTAGTCCAACAATTTTCTATCCAAAGGAGCAAACAATATTCCCTGTAATGAAGAGCGAAGACAACAGTGTGGTGCTTGGCACTTCCCACAAGGCTAGGCACTGGTATGAGACCGATCACAAACCTAGGCAGGAAAATCCCGGCCGTCCAGCCTCCCTCTAGTTAATACACCCGGGTGTTTAACGGGTTCAGATGATGTTTATTAATGCAAACTTGTGGTCTCATGTTGAAGTTGTAAAAACTACTAAATTTTAAAAATCTGATTTGAAATAAGGACAGTGTTGGAGGAAAGGGATTAATCTGCAGAGTCCTCAATGCAATACCGATGCCTAGTAATATTTTCTTAGTGCATTTTTTCTGATAGAAACTATGATAGTTTCATATAAGATGAAATAGATTTACTAAATACGTGAAATCTGGTACTGGGTAGGATTTGGATACACACTCCCCCTCACACAACCTCTCAGAGGACCTCAGTGTCTCACATGTATGAAGCTGTGTGTGGTAGACAGAGTCTATATTTGCTGCTGCAGCAAAGAAACATTTACACCTAATGATGACAAGTGTATCCTCTTTATGCCATAAACAATTGATTTTCAAGCAAAGATAAGAAAATTATATATTATGTATTCCATCTGTAAAACTAATTAACTCCTTTGATTTAGCTGAGAAAGGTGATGTTTTCTGAAGCTCAGCTTTACTGAAAATTGACCTTTCCATCTACAAACATACCATTTCATTTACAAGAGAAACAAAACCTTCGGAATTGTATTTACTCAGTAACTTTAATAAAGGTCAACCCTTTTCAGAAACAATTGTAAATGTGGCATTTAGCCTTTCATATTTTGGAAAGTGTTACTTGAATCTCCACATCCAAACAGAACATTGCCTTTGAATTAAAAACAACTAAATAAATATGAACAAAGAAATTTTACAAAATTGCCTAGATCTAAGGTGTTGTAATTAACCCTTAGCTTTTATACTTCCTCAGGACTATTTTCTTGAGTCTCCTGTGATTAAGGTCAACTAATGTTCAATACCTATGGTACACATACTAAGGATGACTATAATGTGTTTTAAAAGGTCCACCAAGTTCAGCAGGAGATGGAATAGGCTTTTTCTCTGACCTTTAGGAAAGAGACTTGGCAAATTCATTGAAGAAAAGCTTATTCATTTGAGATATAGAGGCCCCAGTCCAGCAAAGCACTTTAGTGTATGATCGACTTTAAGAGTGAGTTGCCCCACTGCAACCAACGGGTCTACTCCTGTGCTTGAAGGCAAGCAGCACTTGTTATTTATTATACGTGTTGTAGTTGAGCCCTGGGATGTCAAGCTGGAGCACAGCCCTGCTGTGTAATGAACTAAAAAAAATAAAACAATGGACTATGCTAAAAAGCTAGCAATTTCAGTGTTGTGAGGTGGGGTTTTTTATTAAGACCTTTCTGAGATCAAAGAATCGAATTGCTCTGGTCTTCAGGTATAGAAAGTGGCATCCAGACAGGATTTCCTTGTTCCTCCTGTCTCTCATTGCTTACCTGTATAGCTGGAAGGAATGAGGTTTTTAATCTGCCAATTCTCAAATAGAAACTACAACAAATGAAAGCATTTGGATAAGAACCCCTTGAAGTTTGTACGGTCTAAAGAGGAAATAACCAAACAAAAGAGCTAAGACAAGCAGGGATTTAAACCCGTTCTTTTCACTCCTGGTTTCTCTTTGTGTCCTTTCTAAAGAGTAGCCAGTGCTAAAGATGGTGCTTGGAAAAGCTAAAGAAAGCTTTCCGCCATCTCATGTGATGCTGTAAAAGGAAAAAGGGTTGGAAGTCTGCAGTGGACCTGGAACAGCTGTTCTACCTCTTGGACCTTCCGAAGAAAAGCCAGTCCCTTACCAGGTATTTGTGAAACTTTCCAGTGTGTGGATCCTATAAGCACCCACAGAACCCTTCCAACAGCTTCAGTGAAGAAAGGATTTACATAAATCCAATAAAAAAGCTTACATTTGTCATCATATGATAACATTTCAAACTAGCATGTGGAAAATTCTGTCTAATAGAATTAACCAGAGAATTGGATGGCTCAGGACATTTCAGTCAGATTAATACTAATCTTACAACGATTTACAGTGTGAGGAAATGTTCTCTACAGAATAAACATACTGAAGTCAGTTCAAAAATGTTATAATTGTTGACTTCAATATTGTTACACCTGGGATGTATTAAAATTGTCCTCCCAAGAGCCCTTTTCAACAGTTTTTAACCAATATTAAGTCCCATTGCCTTTAAGAGCCTAAAATAATAGTGAATGTATCCCAAATCATTGTTTCTTTGATCTTCTTCAGAGTTGCATGCTAGTCCTGTGCTTTGTGGACTGAGCGCTGTAGGCTAAAATTTAAGTTCAGGAGCTGCTGGAGCAACAAATTGTTTTGCAGAGGCAGCACAAAAAAATCCCCCAAAACAAACTTGGTGTACAACCTATAATAGGGCTGAAGTCATAAATATCTTGCTAGGTGCAGAAACTGTTCTCCACTGCTGACGTTCCTTCTGGGTTCAGTAATAGACAGGTTCAAAAAGCTTCTTGCCTGTAAAAAGTTTGACTAAAGGGGAACCAGCTTCCAGTGTCGTTCATTCAAGACTACCACCATAGTCTTCAACCTTACCATCAGCATCTGACCTATGCTTCTACATGCTTGAATCTCATGAAACATCTCGGTTAAGAACCAGTCTCAACCATGCAACTCCAGTGCCTTACCTTGTGTGAACGATACCAAAACTCTTCACCTCACTACACCAAGCAGCCCTGAAGAATGAACCATGTGAGCTTACTCAGAAAAGCAGAAAGGAACCCACTTCAAAGGACTCAGCAAATGAGCCAGCTAAAACTAACATAAGTAAAAATGTTATTATGTCCTGACATAATAAAATGAAACAAATGTAGACTGGACTTGGGGGTTTTGTAGCAGCTTTTCCATCTTGTTACTGAGCATAAGCACCTTCACCAAGCTGTCAGCCAGCTGCTCAGCTCTTGTAGACATACTGTCAGAGTAGGTGGGCAAGCCAGAGCCAGGACAGATGAAAAAGAACTTCTGTTTCCTGGTGCATAATGCCTTATCTAACTGAAAGAGCACAGAAAGCATGCTCATCTTTCCCTTTGCTCCTGAAGAGGAAAAGCAGCTTGTTGGGGTTCTTGCAGCAAAGTGCAGGTTCAATCAGATGCTTTTTGTGCCACAAATTTTATATTCCCATTTGAGGTTACTTTAAGGAGATTCAGTTGATTCCTAAATGTGGTTCCTAAAATGTCTGCAAGCCTTCACCAACTACAGAAGACAGTCTCACTAGATCATGTTAATTATGTTAGGTATGGTAGGACGTCCAGGACCAACTAGAAATAAGGTCCTGTTTTGCTAGCCTCTTCAAAACACAGAGGTAGATATGTGCATAGACACGAGAAATTGGAACAAAGTAAAGGCACAACACACAAAGTGAACAGTGTCAATGCAAAACCAGACAGGTTGTAAGTGTTGGGTTTTTTTTGGCTTCGGGTTGGGGCAAAGGGACAGGCTATGAAGAAAGGAAAGAAGGCACCACATAATACTAAGTATTAATCACTGAATGACCAAAAGTCCCTTACTTCAGCTGCTCCATACCTGCTTTATTTAGTTGAAATTCCCAGAGAACTCTCTCTTTCTCAGAGCTTTTGACAAAAGCTACATAGAAAGAAGGGGTGTTTGCTGCATCTTATCTAACCCTAACTCTGTATAGTTTTGCACTCAGAGGATTTTGAAGTCTTGGTTTGAATTCAAATCATTACTCTTACTATACTAAGAGAGTATCAATTGTATCCTCTCAGTACTACCAGAAACTGTCATCTCTTAAGCCGTGAAAGGTATTAGATTCTGTATGAATTAATGGCTAGACTAACAAAAAGGACTAGTTGACGTACTCGACAGACTTCCCTGTAGTAGAGACCAGTAATGTATCGGCTATATGAATTATTTCTTCTCAGTAACAAAAAAGCCTAAATTCTGTCTCATTGTGAAATGGTTCTAAAAATCTGGGCTGATGGTACAAGTTCAGTTATTCCCACACTCACAGTAATGCATGCCCCACCTCCATGAACTGTGTTCTTTCAAATCTTTCAGTCCTTTGCAGTGTTTTAACTAAAAATGCAACTTCACTCAACAGAGTAATGAATCTCAAAGCTAGCTAGAGAACTCCTTTTAGTCTATTTCAAGTGACACTTGTCTTGTCATGTGTCATTTGGACAGTAATAAAATGGCAATGGTTGGCATGAAGCTATAAGGATCAGACTGTATATATTGGATCAGGCAACATATACAGCTTTGTTATAAAATAAAACCGTGCACTTTTAGCTAGGAAAAGAATCTTATTTTGTAGAAACTATAATGATAATAATAAGGTAGACAAATCAGTCTGTTCTAGTCAGGTTCTAAAATTCTGTTAGCATATCCTTTCCATTTTCCAGAACAAATTCTGTTCTAGGCTGAAAAGGTGAAATCATGACGTTTGAAAGCCTCATTGCTTTGGAGATGCAGTATGGTGTAGTTTAAACATCAGAGGGAAATAGAAAAAAATGTGTGAATGTGGAATGTGGGTTAAAAAAGGTAAATATTAAGTCAATACATTCAGTTGTCTAAAAGAAACTACTAAATGCATTGTTACTTTCTGACTTTAACTCTGAAAACACATATTTATCACTTTCACTGCTAATGATTAAGATTTGGTGGAACTTCCTATGTTGAGGGAACATATTTAGTAATAAGCACTGCCTTGAACCAAGTAGTAAAAGCAATCTGAGAGTGAATACTAAAAAGGTTCTTTTACTAATGAAGGAATCTCCTTAATACAAGATTCCAAGAGACAAATACATCCACTGTCAAGCACCAGCTGTGCTAGAGTTTCATGTTTATCTTATAGAGACAGCGGGTACTAAAACTGTGCCCTTCACCCTTTCAGACTGGGCATAAATATTTCAGTAAAGAGAATTCTGAACATACTTCGTTCTGTTTTTTGATAGAAGTGTAAGAAAAATTCCTCTGTGTTTCTGTGAATACGCTCAAATATTGCAACAATATTTGTTATTTGTAATGGTATTTGTGAATGGGATTTGTCTTTGAAAACTTACTCATAAGGGACTGCAGATATTGCACTTGCAAATGTAATGCTTCTGGCTGAAGTTCCAACGTTCTAGCAGCATGCCAAGGGGCTGATTGGGAAGCGTTTGGCGCACAGCATTATCTAGCTCTGTTCACACTCCCTCATATTCTCCTCCTTCCCTCTCTTCCTCCCTGGTTGACACAATTTTCCACAAGCAATTTGGAAACTGAAGAGAAAAATAACAAGTTCCCATGTATTCCTTAAATATTCAGAAGTCCCACTGATCACAGTGGGAAGTTTGCATATGAAAAGATGACAGGGTTGGGTTGTAACCAAAATTCATATTTGAAAAATGGCAAAAGCTTATGCTCTAAGCTTCAGAGATTATTAGAATGCAGCAATCCCATGTTTCTGTTCAGTTGCTATTCCAGGCAGCTGGACAGCATAGAGAGATATAAAATAGACCAAAAGTTTCCTGTTAAAACCGCAATCTTGCTTAACAGGTATTTCTTTGTTCTTTCTTTTCATACCTGTTCAGAAGAAATAAGCAATAGAGAGCATCCTACCTAAGAAAAGAATGCAAAGGGCAAGAAAAAAATTAGGCTAATCATTGCTATCTCAGTGATGTCATATTCCAGTGCCCCAGTATTTTGTATCCCATTTGTGGCTTCTAAGCTGCTTCAAGCTCCTTGCTAACATTTGATTAAGACATCACATGGTGTCTTGAAGGTGATATGGCAGCTGCCCCCAGGCAATTTGAAACAAAAAATAGAGGTGTGAGTGCGCCCACACACATATGGATTGTATTGACTTATACAGAACCAGTCTTCTGAGCCTGGTGACAGATAGCCAATGAGTCTAGGTCTTCGGCTGTGCTCTGAAAAACGCTCTTCTGACTGTAGATTTTGCTGACTTGTTTGGAGCAGTGTATTAACTCTCGCATAAACTGCCTGCACACATTTCTCTATTTTAAATGCGGTTCATTCTTTCATGGTTTTGTGAGCCTCTGTTTGATGACAAAGTAGCTCTTCGCTTGTCAAAGGCTGAATGCCACTTCTGTACAGCGCTGGAGCTTTTTGTGCCTAGCTATCAGTGCATGCCAGTGTTCAAAAGCAAAGTGATGAATTCATAAAATGTACTAGCTGCTCAGCATTAAAAACTCTGCACCACTAGCATGTGATAATTGTACTGACTTTTGAGAAAATGTTTTGGGGTTTGGTATTACAAAAGGTCTTTGTGTGTGGGAGTTGATGCTCTAACCCTTACTATTATGAGGAGACTTTTGCAGCATTACCCTCCCCCCAACCCCCAAACAGCATACTTGCTGATGTGCTCAGCTTTTGTCTTGGAAGTGCTCGTGAAAGCTCCCTTTCCCTTTTTACGAATGCTGGTAACAGAATAAATCTTCTTTCCCCCCAAGACTGTTTTTGGTAAATAAGATATCACAAGGACTTGAGCAAATAAGCATTCTCACTGGAAGTATTCACAAAGCTGTTTTGAAAGAGCAGATGTGTTGCAAATCACCCAGATAGGGATCAGAAACAATGGTATGTGATGGAGGTGACCAGTAACACAAAACCTAGAGAGCCAATACTTCATTCATTCAATATGTAAGGAAGATGAACAGTGCTGTTGCCGTTAATTCCTCTGGAGGCTTTTTAACATGAATATGTATATGCAGGCCCTGCTGTTCTGTTTATAGATTAAGTTCTGGAAAGCTGAAAGAGTTTCTTATTAATGCTGAAGCTAGAAGGGGAAAGCACAGGCATTTACTATATGTGGTTACAAAGTATGTGTTTTATTACATGCCATCATTAATTTGCTTACATCTCTGAATATAGTGGTAAACAGTTGGTCTTAGCAAACTTTCTCACATTTTTGTGACCACGTCATTTAAGAGAGGCAGATGAAGGAACGCCAGAGAAATGAGAAGAGATACTCTGAGCATAGAGTAGCCAAAATTCCCTAATCTAGACCTGCTTACATACAGGCTCCTGCATCTATATTTCACCACAAAGTAACCAGGCTTCTCAGAGTTATAGAGCTTCTGCTGCTTTCACTGATTTATATTGTTTTCAGGTACCTAAATTAGATACTTGATTTCAGAAGGTATTATTCACGGTTTAAATGTAATGCAAAATGCAGCTACTCAGTGCAGTTATTCTGTCAGCTTTTAAGCTGTGTTCAGACGTAGAGTCAGTTGCCTAACTGGGGAATCAGAGTTTGTTTTTCACCTCTCTATTTCAGTTTCTTTATATCAGTCAGTCATCCCTGGTTCTGCAAACACAAAACTGCTAAGCCTTTTTTTAAAAAACATGTACCACATAATGTGTTCTTTGAGTGTTTGAGCCTGTGCCCATTGAGGTCAATGACAAAGCTTCTATTGACTTCAGTGGTACAGAATCAGGCCCTGAGGCTCAAAGAATTGGTGCATTGTTAATCCCTTGGTGCTAGCAGGCAAAAGGGGCTTGTAAATGCACATCCCACTGCCAATAAATGGATGCCAAGCAGTTAGCATTTCTTGCACCCAAAGCATATGCACTTGATATCCATACAGGTTTTTAGAAGCCTAAATGAAGTACAGTCCCTCCCCAGAGCTAACTCTTCTACCTTTGGATTAAAGCATCATTAATTAGCAACCCAAATTTTGCTGAATTAATCAGACCAAACCCTATTCCAGCATATTTATGTATGGAACAGAGGTTTTGTCTGCTTGTTTTATTATCTCCTCTGTCATCGATCACGTACAGTACATTTTACAGAGTAAAGCTGTGAAACGATTAACTGCCCTGTTCCCCCATAGTACTTCGCACATCTGATCGATTTCTCGTCATTTCATTCAGCCCTGACCTTGCTGTGTTACAGTCATTTCTATAGCTCCAAATCCAGTTCATCCATGTTTAGTGCCCGAATTGATAGTTGCACAAGCAAAATATTTAAATATTAACCAACCTTTGCTTGTGTCTATATTCTTTATGGCTTCCTAAATTGTTAAGGTATGATTTCAGTACTCTGCATACAAACTATACGGCCAGATCCTGCGGTCTGTAAACCTTGCTTTGGCAGAAAGAATCTACCGAAGATGGAAGTACACTCCCAAAATTTGCAAGGTTATTTGGCTCAATCTCCTTTTTCTAGAAAACAGCCTATTTAGAGAATGCCTATCGATGTCTTTGAAACACTGAACAACATTAGGCAAAGGGGGGTGAGGGCTGGGGAGAATATAGACAGTTTCCTAATAATCTGAGTTCAGAGGCAGGGAACATTATCATGCTTCTGTGAAACGGCTTTCCTTTCCATGCTGCTCCTGGAATAACAGAGCTGCTTTTGTGATCAAACTACCTTTCATCTCCAAATCATTTTTTGGGCTGCAGTACAAATCAGGTACTCTACTGAACAGAAGGAAAAGCCATAGAGCTGAAATACATGCTAGCCCCCACCTGAGCCGTTTTGCCCAGAGTAGGGAATCTGTTTGTTGCACATTCTCACTCAGCAGTCCTCCTCACATTTTTAAGAATCAGTTATGCTGGCTTTTGTCCCAAAAATACTCTTTCACTGCTCTCTTGCTTCTGTTTTTCAGAAAAAAGCCAACATAGCTTGCACATGCAAGTTGGATTCTTATGAGCAGCTTCAACGGGATTGAAAGTTTTGCAAGTTTCAGTGTGTTACACTTGATAAACCACGGTGACAGGCTTCAGGCTGCAAGGACATCACTGGGGGTGCAATTAGAAGGCAGCGGTATCACACAGAAACCATTGAGGGCCTTCTGTAGCCTTTAAAGACTGTACTTGGTTGTGAGATTGGGAAGGGAGAGAATATGACTTGACTCTCAGGGCCCCAGATGAGTCTGCAGAACTGAGAGCTTGAAAGTGCATTTTTAATCTTAAAAGGAATGTGTTTGGTGCAAGTAATCAAGAGATACACAGGATTCCACAATACTGTTTTTTACAAAGCTGCTGTGAAGTATTTAATTTCTGGGTCAGTTGGAAGTATTCAACCTTCTGAACCAGAAATATCTTTTCTGTTATGTACTGCATGTTTTTAAGATGTGACAATCATGGCCTAATCCACATAAAGTTAGAATAGTATTTCTTCCTTCTTTTTGCGTTTGTGATCTAAAGGCTTAGGAGTCCAGTCTGATGTCCATTGATGCCAGTGAGGGTTTTTTATTCACTGGGCATGGGATCAGAACTATATCTCAAGGTTACATCTTTGTATTTCCAGGCTTAATGGTCTGCTGACCTTGAGATAGTTTGTGAACTTTGAAAAATGCTGTTGCTACTGAGCTGCCGTTCAGTTTCCCTTTGGCTTGAGTAGCCTAAGTGGTCTTGTACATTCCCAAACCTCACTAATTCAGCAAAAGCCTTTTGATGAACACCAACTAAATTGAGAAAGTAGATCTTCCCTGATGAACCAATTTGGGAAATTTTAGTTATGTTTTGTCATCAAAAATGAACGCTGCTGACGGATGTGAGAAGTGCTGTCAGCTGATCTTTGCGTTTTTAGCTTACAGCTATAGTTCTGAGAAAATTATTTTCATGTATCTATTTTAGAAGATCACTATCAGCTTATTTGAAATGTATCATAATCAAGGCACACATGAGTGTAAAGTTACGGGGACTCTGCTATTGGATCAAATGACTCTTTGTCAATACGAGACCTACAGGAATAATCTCTTAAGAAAAATCTGGAACATATATTGCATGCTGAAAATCTGCAGAAATCAGTTGACTTTTGGTTCATTATTGTGCAAAGTATGGAAAAAGCATTCACTGAGAGCAAGTAAACCAGCTGGATTCTGGTCTTGTTTTAAATACAAATCTCAGCACTTACTAAATTCCCAATGTCATCTCCAAAGTGAAATAGCTGGTTTAGCTTGAGCAAAGCTCATGCTGCAGTTGAGGCTGTGGCCTGAGATAAAACAACAGAATACATCTGGATACTCACACCGTTCTGTGCCTATGTGGGGACATGTCCGTCGTGGCCTGACAGAGTGTTCTAGAACAGTGTCTCCCTTATCTGAATTAGTTTCATCCTCTGAACTACGGCGTCATCCCCAAGCCTCCCTACCCTAGTCAGGCAGGGTTCTCTACCCAAAAATTGTATGCGAATTGACCTGTTAGAGCAACATCACCGGGCTGGTAATTATCATTTATCTGTACATAGATTTACCATTGACTGCTGACTGAACAGGATCTGAGAAGGCTCCTGGCACTCTGAGCTGTGTTTTACAGCTAGCTGTAGCTGTATTTACAACAGTGCAGCCCGGTGAGGTGACATCTTTCAGCATTCTTCTGCAAAAAGAGACAGAGCCTGTGGAACGAAGGGTCAAATGCTGAGTAGAGGTATATTAACTGGCAGGTAGCTTCTAGCAAAAGCCAAGTGAGAGACAAATGATTCATCAACTACAGGGTCCAGGAGATGCAAATCTTGAAAAACTGTGGTCATTATGGTCCAATTCATACAGAATTAGAATAATGCTCTGTCCCCTATTTGCTTACTGCAGATATTTTATTTGCTTTTCATGCTCTCAATACATTAGTAAGTCCATAAAAGAGATACTTATCCTTCAAACTGAATCCATAATCCAATCAGATGCACATAGCAAACACATGACTTCATGTGTGCCTTAAAGCCGAACTCCTCACTGAAAACTTTAGGAGTGATGATCTCCTTAGAAGTCAAATTTAGCTCTTGACAACAAAGCCAGGCTCAAAGTTCACGTATATCTAGGCATAAGGGATTGTGTGGTGCTGGGTGGAATGGGATGGCCCTAAAGCTATGAATAAGTCTGCAGTGAAAACACACCCTTTGGTGCTGCTGACATTGGATTTCACCTTTGACAGCAGAATGTTTCCCTAAAGAATAACAGAAACAAGTGCTTTCCAAAAGATTTCCAGCGTGTCGCTTTTCATATATACTTAATACTTCAAAACCTTATAACACCACTCCAGAAATTTACAGTATCAAGGAGCTCTACTTAGCAACACCTTTCCATTAATCTGCTTTTTTTTCCCCTTCAATGGCATAATTATGTTAGAAATAAGGAAAGCAACTGTGTATTCACGGTCCAATTTAATAGACCCCAATACTTTGCTAAAGCACTGCAGTGGATCAGTTGGAGTTAATTATTATACAAGATTACATTGCAAATAACAACAGTATGTCAAAGTAATGTGTAAGGTCTGCCTTGCAACACAAAAGCAAGAAATTTCAAAGTCTAAAATTATGTGTTTGCGTTTCCTCCTTAACTCACTGCATCACACTTAAAAGTATTACAGCCCCAAATAAACCTCTGGTAAGGCTGGCCGCTTCTTAGCTAACCCTTCTGATAACTGTGTACAGCTAATTAACAAGAAGGTGTTATGGACAATTCTGAATTGTCTTGCTTTTAGAGTTTTAGAGATTGGCCCTTAATGTCCCAGTGATGTAAAGAGCAACAAGAAGAGCTTCTATAGGTACATCAGTGATAAAAGGAAGACTAGGGAAAACACGGGCCTTCTCCAGAAGGAAACAGGAGACCTGGTTACCTGAGACGTGCAGAAGCCTGAGGTACTCAATGACTTGCCTCGGTCTTCACTGGCAATTGCTCCAGCCGTACAGCCCAAGTAGCAGAAGGCAAAGGCAGGGACTGGCAGAATGAAGAACCACCCACTGTAGGAGAAGATCAGGTTTGAGACCATCTAAGGACCCTGAAGGTGCAGAAGCCCACAGGACCTGACGAGGTGCATCCACAGGTCCTGAGGGAAAGGGCAGGTGAAGCTGCTCAGCCACTATCCATCATATTTGAGAAGTTGTGGCAGTCCAGTGAAGTTCCCACTGACTGGAAAAGAGGAAATGTAAACCTTATTTTCAAAAAGGAAAATAAGGAAGACCTGGGGAAATACAGGCTGATCAGTCTCACCTCTGTGCCCAGCAAGATCATGGAGCAGATCCTCCTGGGTACTATGCTAAGACACATGGAAAATAAGGAGGTGATTGGTGACAGCCAGCATAGCTTAACCAAGTGCAAATTGTGCCTGAAAAATTTGGTGGCCTTCTATAACGGGGCTACAGTGTTGCGGGATGAGGGAAGAGCAACTGATGTCATCTATCTGGACTTGTGCAAAGCATGTAATACTGTGCCACACAACATCCTTGTCTCTAAACTGGAGAGACATGGGTTTGATGGATGGACCACTTGATGGATAAGGAAATGGCTAGACGGTCACACTCAAAGAGTTGTGGTCAACAGCTCAATGTCCAAGTGGAGACCGGTGATGCATGGCACTCCTCAGGGGTCAGTACTGGGACTGGCACCATTCAACATCTTTGTCAGCAACACGGACACTGGGATTGAGTGCACCCTCAGCAAATTTGCCAACAACACCAAGCTGTGTGGTGCGGTTGACACACTGGAGGGAAGGGATGCCATCCAGAGGGACCTTGACAGGCTTGAGAGGTGGGCCTGTGCAAACTTCATGAAGTTCAACAAGGCCAAGTGCAAGGTCCTGCACACGGATCAGGGCAATCCCAAGCACAAATACAGGACCAGTCAGAGAATGGATTGAGAACAGCCCTGAGAAGGACTTGTGGGCATTGGTGGACAAGAAGCCCAACATGGCTTGACAATGTGTGCTTGCAGCCCAGAATGCCAGCTGAATCCTGGGATGCATGAAAAGAAGCATGACCAGCAGGCTGAGGAAGGTGATTCTCCGCCTTCATGAGACCCCATCTGGAGTAGTGCATTCAGCTCTGGAGCTCCCAGCATAAGAAGGACAAGGACCAGTTGGAGCGAGTCCAGAGGAGGGCCATGAAGATTATCAGAGGGCTGGAGCACCTCTCCTGTTGAGAGTTGGGGTTGTTCAGCCTGGAGAAGCGAAGGCTCTGTGGAGACTTATAGCAGCCTTCCAGTACCTAAAGGGGCCAACAAGAAAGCTGGAGAGGGACTTTTTACAAGGACAAAGGGGAATGACTTTAAGCTGACAGAGGGTAGATTTAGATTAGATATTAGGAAGAAATTCTTTACTGTGAGGGTGGCAAGACACTAGCACAGATTGCTCAGAGAAGTTGTGGATGCACCATCCCTGGAAGCGTACAAGGCCAGGCTGGATGGGCTTTGAGCAACCTGGTCTAGTGGAAGCTGTCCCTGGCCATGGCAGAAGGGTTGGAACTAGACGATCTTCAAGGTTCCTTCCAACCCAAGCTATTCTATGATTCTATGATTTAATTAACTGGTTAATCACTGTGAAAGTAATTGTGGAGTTGGATGCTGCTTAGAGTCAGTGTCATAACTGACAGGCATATGGAGGTAGAGCTACTGTTTCTGAAAAAAAGTGATGGTCATGTAAACAGGTTTCAAGGTAGAACTATAAGGTGACCTCTCTGACACCCTCTTCACAACAACAACAACAACAACAACAAAAACATCCATGCTCTTTTATTTTATATTTTCTGATGTATAAAGAACAAACACCTTACATTTAAAAAAAACCCTCTAGTCCTGCCTTTCCTGTTCTTCCCTAGCCTCCCATGCACCTCAACACTGTGGCTATGTAGGAACAAAATAGGCTATTAGCTTTATTCAAAGACCATTGAAGTCAATAGAATGATGCTTAATGAATATAATGGGTTTTAGATTAAACGCTAGGCTACTGCATCACAAGTACCAAGGAAATAGCATCTGACTCATGGAAAGGAAGAATTTGACTCGATTTACATTTATTGTTTTGCATTTGTTAAGATACACAAATTATTATCTGAGACTGAGCATCCAGTTATGGTTTGATGTTTCAAACAGATCTCTGTAGTACCAGAGGGGCCCCCAGTAGAAAGGGCGACAATCGCATTTGGTATCCCTAATATTTAGAAAGCAATAAAAAAGATAAAATTATAATTTAAGAGTAAAATAATCTTTCACGATTTCTTTACACAATTTGAAGCAAGAAAAATTACAGTGCTTCTTTTTTCCGTTAATTTTGCATTCTTGAAACATGATTCTTTGGGCGTACATATGTAGCTAAGCTAAACAGTAAAAAAAAATTTTGAATTTAAGATTATAGAATCATTTTTAAATGAAAGGAAATTTCTGCCTAAACTTTAGTCTTAAGGGATGCCCAGAAGGATTGTTGGGTCTGCTACCTAGTTCCTAAAAAATACACGTGGAAGGGTGAAAAGAGGGAAGTCAAACATATAGCTCATTCACTGGCGTGCAGGCCTTGATCAGAATCTTTGTGCCATGCAAAATATGATAACTGCATTTACATGGCAGAAAAGTCAAATAGAGTCCATTCATCCTGCTTCACAGCAGAATTTATTTCACTGATCTAAGGTGCTTTAGACTGTATGAGGATTTGGACCTGTAAATTTTGAAAAGCAACGCTAAGAACCGTGGGACTACGAACACCAGATAGATGGGTGCCTCTTCCTTGACTTTGAGTCAGTTACACTGTGAAGTCTGCTTTCAAACTTACCGAAAGCGATGGTTGTATATACAACACAGAGCTCCATCATCGAAAGTAGGATCCTCTAGCAATATCATGGGTTAGACAAAGCTCCCAAAAATAGACGTTCAGTGATAGCAGTGATCTTACTTTCAAGTTACTGCTTGGGAGTGTAGTTATTATTGAGTGCTTATGAGGACACGACAGAACTCAAAACGGAATTCTAGCAGTTTACATCTTCAAGAATAGTTTCAAGATAAGCTGATATTAGAACAACATTTAACAGATGATAATAAATAAATATCTCTTTTCCTGAAAATCAGGTCTGTTGACTCCTTGGAACTCATAGGCTACTTCTGAAGAATCTGCAAAAGGTAATTAAGAAGAGTAAATCTATTGCCAGTCAACTTCAGCTTGCCATATAAGGACCACTGCAGATCTATTGGAAAATTCTTAAGACTCTTCAAATTGATATAAGGTAAGAATTGCTATTACAAACCCCTTTGGCAATTTTTTTTTCACTTATGCCTTCTGTTGTGCTGAAAGAGCAATCAAATAGTCAGTCAGTTTTATACTGTAATTATCAAGATCCAGCACAATTGCTACAAGATGGGATTTACAAAGCCAAGCAACTTTTAATTAGGAATGGAGGTTTCATAAAGCTTGAGAACAGTTCTGTTAACTTTGGCTATGTTGTTAATATCAGATCTTTTCAAATGAGCTGCCGGGTTTCTGAAGGACTTGCTTGTCTCTCAAACATTGTAGATTATCAGAACTACATTGTGTTGTTCACATCAGTGTAAGTGTACAACTGTAGTCATCTTTGTACTCTCAGTTAATCCTACTGAAATCAATAAAACAAATCATGTTAGGTGAAATTCATCTCTATGCAGATGGACAATGCAAGTCCTTCGCAATACAACAAAATATGATTTAAAGACTGTGAATTCAATCTTTTAGTACACAAGGATCAAAATCTCCAGCCTGTGGGTTAGACTGCAATGTTGCAATAGGGTGTCTCTCTCTTTCTATGTTTTTTCTCTATTGCCTTCTCAGATTCTGGACTGTTCTGCCCTGTATTGACAGTTTGGTAGCATCCTTGGTGGTTTTCTTCCATTTATTGTATTGTTAGACCTTGAGATGCTGTTGGAATTGGATGGTAGTTTAGGTAGGTCTCTAAGCGAGAGGAAATAAAACAGTCTTAAGGTACCAGACCAGCTCATTCTCACCATGTATGCTATATGCACCTCTTTCTTCTAAGCAAATGGGGTTTTTTCATGGAAGTTGCAAAGTGAAATCTTTTCACACTCAAGGTGTGACATTTCTTGGGTAGTGAAAAAGCAAGGGAGGGACCAACACTCCACAGGCAACATGTTCCCCAGGTGTAAGGGAGACACAGCTTAAAGTTCCTTTTCTCTCTAATTTCCTTCCTGTACTAACTAATACCTTATTTACATGAATTGGATGAACCCCAATAAAAGAGAGTGAGTTGATCCCATACCCTAGTGCTGCAAAGGTTCATTCCAGAAGCAGAACATGTTCTTTGATATTCGCAGAGAACTGAACATCAGTTTTCTCTTTACCTTAAACTCTTACTCTTCAACCTTTGTAACTACCAGACTGCTGGCTTAGGGGAGGGTAGGAATCTCTGTCTGATCAAGTGGAACAGAACAAATCTGAAATCCTTAAAACTTCACTGAAAAATATAAATTCTTTTTGTCTAAACATCCATTTCTAAGAATCTATGTGCTGTTTTCCAAAGACATTTTCATTGAAAGATACTGCTGCAGATTTGAACTGAGATGAGGTAAGTTATGGTAATATACAAACACACACTGGGAGGAAAATAGACTTTTGATTGGCAAACAAGCATCTGAAGTGATTATTCACTACTTAGAGCCAAAAAAGATTGCCTTTAAGAAGAATATATTTCAATAATTATATACAGAAATCAAATATTCAGTGGTCAGATCTTGCACAGTTGAAGTGGGTATGAACTGGATGTAACTCCCAAGATTGCCTGAAAACTGTACTCATAGATATAAAACAAAAGGAGAGAGGATTCACTTTATTAACAGTATATAGGGGATACCATTACTTTTTTATTTGATTTACTGTTTCCTGAAGTAATAAATAGAGATGAGCACAGCAAAAGTACAGGTTTAAATAAGAACTGCAGGGCTGTGTTATGCCAGCAGTGCCTAGTGTACAGTTAATCAGAAAGCAGAAGGTAATATAAATTGTTTCTGACATTATGGGACTATAATAACACTACATTTCCACCAGCCCTGTAGCTCTTAGAAGAATTAGAAGCATGTATCCTGAAGATACCACAAACCCAAGAAAAATGAAGATGTTTGTACATGCTGACTGTTTCCACATTTGTGTCTTAGTTGTGCAATTGTAATATATATAGGTTATTACTGTAACAGTCCATGTTCAGTTCTGATAAAAGTTGCTGCATGAATTTGCTACCTAGAGTCGAACTGGACTCCAGTAGTGGAGTAATGACTTTTATTTGTCAACAAGTTTCCTCTTTGACCCTGTTCCTATACAAACCTTGCTCATCCTTCCACGTACTAGAGTATATTCCTATGTGCCAGACTGTATTTTTCTGCCAGGCTGTATTGGGTAAAATCCTAGGTCCGATGATAGGGGTAATAAACCTACCACACACTGCTGTGGTTCCACATTTCACGTGTTAACTGTTCTTAGAAAAAATGAATAACAACAGGTTCAAATAGTCTCCTATCCTGTCTGTAATGTTGACCAGTACAAAAACTTTCAGAGAATGTTAAACATACTGTAAACTTTCATGTCTTTCTTGAGGCACCCAGGAGCTACTTTTTGCCATGAATTCTGAATTTTAATCGCAACAACTTTCTACTAGTTAGTCTAACGCATTTACTCTGCTAATTCACATAAAATTTGAAACTTTTAAAAACAATTATTTTTGCCAAGAATACTATGTAGAAGACAGCTTTATAGGTTAGCCATAAACTGTGTAACAGAATATTTCTGTTAAACTGTCTCTCGTCTGCTGCCTTTTAATTTCATTTTATGTCTTTGTTATTGCACGGTAATGAAAGGTAAACAGGAGAGCTTCAATAGTTTGTTCTATGCCCACTCCTAATATAATCAAATCTTAACTAGGTGTCCTTTTGACTTGTTTTCCAAAACGTATGAAGCTGTAATGTCTGTATTCATTTTCCCTCTTTTGACACTGTACTTTCGCCTTGACTCCTTCTATCTGTACTTTCATCTTCTGCCTGAATCCCTTTTCATCTTTGCTTCTGTCTCTCCCCACTATCACTCTGTTAACTGTCTATTGTAAATTAATCAGTTTAGCCAATCAAAATGCTGATATTAAGTTCAGTTAATTGGGTGTCTTTTGTTTTTATGAAGAAATAACCAGTTTAAAATACATTAAAAAAAAAAAAAAAAGCACACAATTGGCAAAACATTTATTGGCAATTATAACCTGAATTGGTTGGTACTGGGAGAAGCACAATGATTTCTAGAAATTTGCTGCTTGAGCTTCTCTCTTGCAATTAGAAACAGGAATGACAAAACTGATAAAGTCAGCTTAGTGCAGTCAGGTGAAGCTTGAGCCACAGAATCCTGGTGTAGATGTTGCCATGACTTTATGCTAACACTATGGGTTTAGCCTAGTAACATCAGAAAGCTCAGTGAGAACGCTGTGTCCCAAATTCCATAGCATTATTCTTATCCACTATTAGACATTACAATGAGAACACATTAGCTAATTATAAATCACTAACTCCTCCTGCTCAGGTAGATAGTACTCAGAATCCCCTAGTGTCCCAGAACACTACAAATCATCTAAACATGAAGCTCTGATTATCCTCCAAAATCTTGGTTGTATTTAGTTAGGGAAGGTTTGGGAAAGCATCTGGTATGACCTCGGTTACCATGGAATTCATTAACTCGAGTCACTGAGCATCCCTAGCAAAGTATATAAACTATTTGCATGGCATTAATAGCCACATAAAGCCAACTAATCTCCTACCATTTTGTCCTAGCGCACACGGGGTTCGTTGCAAGAAAGATAAACTGGGATGGGATCTCTTTGGGTTTCTCCAAAATCTGTACGGGATGGCTGCTGTACTATTTGTATCTGGAAATAGTATCCCGAGACTAATTGCCTAAGCAAAAAAATCAAAATGCATATTGAAAATGCTAATAATAATAACAACATGTATATTAGGGACTTCAGGAGGAAAAATGTGGGTGATAATGAAAATTTATTTGTCTCTGAGGACAGATCTATTTTGGATTATAACGAGACTCTCCATTTTGAGATGAGGCTGTGAAGCACCATTTTAGTCGAGATGAGGTACCCACCCTACTGGCTGAGTATGAAAATGAGATTTTGACACATGCCACCTTCATTCATGGCTATTTTATCTCTTCTCTTGTTCTAACATCTATAATGCTAAACATAATTTCTTCCCTATTTTTTTCAATACATCATCAGCTGTCAGTGTGGCAGGTGACAGTCAGCCTGGAATACACAGCTGCAGGGATGGAGAGAAGAACTTTGTGAGAGCAAGTGAACAGGAAGAAAGTAGGGCCACTAGGGAAGGACACAAAAAAATAGGACAGCAGGACTTTGTGGAGCATGTGTTAGAAATCAGCTGGAGGTGGGTAGAATGGGGAAAGATATTTGCAGCCAGAAAGAGAAATTATTTGCCTACAGGAACATGCTTTTCACAACTATCTTGAGTATCTAAACTTCTCATACCTGTCTGTAGCTTTCAGATCTGCTATGCTTACCAAAGGACGTACGAGAGAAGAGCGCTCTACAGTCAGGGCTGCTGCTCATGATCTTAACTCTGGGTCTGAAATGTCCTGCCTAGGTGAGCTGGGCCAGTTGCCTTCCTTGATTTTTAAGTTTTTACTTCTGTAAGAGCAGAATACAATCATGCCTCATGGATATGTTTATAGGAATTCAGAGGTAATATTTGTAGAGTGCTTTGAGCGTGAGGAGTGCTGTAAAGATAGACTTTATACCCCACCTATGCATACAGATAACCATTTCTTTAAATAGAGAGACAATTGCGATCTCTAAACAGGGCACATTACCAGCCACCCTGCAGCCTGATCCCTAGCCCTGCCTGAACTGGAATAGCCTCCATCTTCTGGGCATGATTCTCAAAAGGAACACACGCGGAGCAACCAATGCATGAACCTAGGACTAAGTATGAGTTGCATATATGCTGGTAAAAGGTGTACTTTATGCTCCCGTGTCACGAATGTGATGCTTTGCTCTTCACCTGTGCCTTTGGCTTCCCTCAAGAGTAGCAGCTTGAATCTTTGATGTTATTCATTAGTGTATGTGCAGTAATCTGCCACCACCTTACACCTCCAGTACTTATATGATGCTACAGCCAGTGGCACTGGTTCATTGTTTTGCAAATGCAAAGCCAACTGCTTTTGATATTACCCCTAACTCAGCTGAACGCAGACCCAAAGAACATTCAGAGTCTGAGACTAAGAAACAAAAAAGCAAGCAGAGGAGGGCCAAGGGAAAGTGACCTGCTGAACTCAGAGGAAAAGGAAACATTAAGCGATTGAGTGAAAGGAAACATTCCCTGGGCCTATGAAATAGACGAGGTGACCTAGTATCTCTTCTCTGTCTCCGTCTTGCACAGTTTTGTGAGCCTCAAAGCAGAAAAAAGCAGAAGAGCTGCAGGACCCGTACAGCCAGGTGTCGAGGAGGTGGGGGCAGGCGGAGCCCCTCGCAAGGCTTCAGGCAGCAGCGCAGAGGCGCCCCGTGGGTGCGCAGGCCTGGGGCACGCCAGGCTGCTGCTCGGCCGAGGCGGGG